>CAOLHI010001210.1:0-418444 GCA_948474755.1 Ctenosaura bakeri
CTGAGAGGTAGGTTAGCATCTTGCTCTTCAAGCTCATCGCACAAGCCAGAATTTCAGGGTTCCTTGAAGGATGCAGCTTGAAGTCTACCTTGCCACTTTTGGGAGTAGATGGGATAATGGGCCTTCATCTAAGCTACTATACTAGGATGTTTTGCATTTAGCAAATTTCACCTCTGCTTCAGACATTGGACCTCTCTCCCCATGGAGGATAAGTCAGGCTGATGATTGCAGACCCCATGACTCCATTAAGAAAGTGGGGCGGAGGGGTTCAGAGGAGACGAGTAATATAATATTCCCTGTCCTTTCCATTCAGGCTGCCATTCCTAGGTAGAAGTAAGATGTAAAAAAAAGTTATTTTTTTGGATAGAAATGTAGCACAGTTTGAAAATTTCCTAATGTAGGCGATGGGAAGGACTTGGCTAGAAAAATAGATGGAAGTGGGAGAAATTTGAATCAAGAAATGCATATATACAAGGACAAAGCTTTGAGTACTTTATTCTTACAAGTTTTCAGTTAAATCCCTGTACATTAAAGCTTTCTCTTCCTGTTTGTATCGCTTTGGTGAAAATATTCTTAATGCTACAATTGTTATTTTTTTTTTCTCTTCCAAACAAACCCCTTATGTCCCTCAAAGTCAAGATTTCTGGATTGGCAAGACAGCATCAATAGGTTCATATTTTATAGTAAAAAACCTAGATTTGTAAAATCAGTTCAGCACATATGTTTGGCGTATTGGGGTTTGGCTGCACCAGATGTTAAATTATACTACTGAGTTACTGTTATACTATATAGCTGAGCTAACTCGTTGAAATGATCAGGCATGATTCCACAACTAAGTAGGTTGCTTTGGAACTTCAGCAGAACTCACCAATGCAGAGAAGACTGCCATTTGGAGTAACTTCTTCAAAAAAGAAGTACTTGCAGAGATCTGAAACAGCTTTCTGAGGAATTCTTTAGATATCTGCAAATAATGGGTTGGTATATTAGCTCCCAAGCAATTTGTCCAACCCTGATTTTAATTTTTCTTTTTTTTTCACCAGGTTTTTTTCTCATTATATTAAAACTACAGAAACTAAGTAGAGAAATACAATAGAAAAAAAAAAGATGAATTTAAAAAATACAGAATGAAAGAAAAGTCAACTTTTGATCATCCTTTTGTTGGTTACACATACATATAAATTTGTTCATTCCTGCCCAACAAACAATCAATTCTCCTTCTTGCCATATTCAAATCAGAACCCCATGTCATGGAGTCATCTCCTCTTTTTTTAACCACAAAAAGTCAATAAGAGTCTTGTCTTTGGTATATATCATTAAAAAATCTCTATTTAAATCAATCAACAGCTGTTTCTAGTAAAATCAATCAACTTCATCCCCAACTCCATATGTATAATATTAAATTTTGCACTCTTTCAGCTAAAATGGTTTTGCTATCATATTCTTACATGTTGAAAGTGAAATAATAGCATTATAACAGTGTAGTGCAGAAAGGCCCTTCATTTACCACAGCTCCAAATTTAAAAAATACATATACATTCCAATCTTTTAAACTTACTGCCCCCTTAATCCATTGAAATCTTTCCAAATCCACTTTACTATCAAGCTTTTTGCTTTTAAATCATTCTGGTGTAAATAAACTGCTTTTCTCAATTCTTAGTGAAAAAAGTGTAAATAAACTACTTTTCTCAATTCTTAGTGAAAAAAGTCATACTCACTGAGTCATCAATATCTCCACTGAAACAGAACTCTTTTCACACATACATTAAGTAATTAGATAAATAAGCTTAAGAAATGAGGTTAGCAGATCCATGTTCATTTTGATGGGTGTTTGATGTTCTTCCCAATGACTCACCCTGTTGCTTATACTTACTTTAGACCATGGTTTCTGCAGTCCTCCTCCAAGGAGCAGTGGTTCCAAAGTCTATGTGGATAAACTCTCATCTCTCTCCTTGTTTGGAAGGAGTTTTTCACCAGCTAGAGACCTCCATTGAAGCTGTATCTCTGCAGCAAATCCACAGAGTATGCCTTTCCACACTACACTGCTATAGTGCTATTATTCCACTTTCAACATTTTGTGGAATTCTGGGGTTTGTAGCTTACTGAGGCCAAAGAGCTCTTTGGCTGAGAATTTTAACTGCTCCTTCCTAAACTATAGGATTCCACAGGATGTTGAAAGTGAACTGATAGCATTGTAATTGTCTAGGGCAGAAAGGCCCAACGTGACAACCTGCCATTAAGCCCTCACTGGAAGTCCCCCCCCAATCTTTACTTTTCTGACAAGTCCAGTCAAGTATGTAGATTGGAAAAGAAGGGGTGTTTTTAGAATAAAATTTGTTTTTAAGGGACAAAGGGAAAAACAAGGAAGACTTTTCTAGGTCATTCAGAGAGGCCAGCATGAATTGGCTTCAACTAGAAAAAGTAACTACGTTTGCTAAAAGTCTTGTATTTAAATGTGATCCCACCATGCACTGTTGCACTTTGAAACACTATCTGCAGAGCCACATACTTCCTCTCTAAAGAAGCAATAATACAAATTTATGATTGGATGATAAGCAGTGTCTATGTTATTGTCCTTGGAGTTAAAAGGGGTTGGGATAGTGATTGGTCTCATGTTTGGTCCTTCCCCATAGGTTCATGCCTACTAAAGGGAATGCTCTCAAGGGCGCTTAAACATGGTGCCTCATGTCAGTTAAGATAGCTGTAATTGCAAAATAAAATAAAATAAAATCTCACTCCTACAGCATGCCAGGAATTTTATTCTAAAAGTATTTATTTGGTCATGTGGGTGGAACATCTGGGGGTCTAGAAATTATGGTCCCAATTGTTAGACCAAATTACTACCATCACAAAGCAGGAAGTGCATTATTATAACAGTCTTTTGCCACTTTCCCCATTTCTTAACCATAACAAACATCTGAAACTCAAGAACGCTTTTGCATTTTTTTTTCCTGGTAAAAGTATGCAAGATAGTAGCTCAAACTGGAAAGGAAGTACTTTATCCCTAGATAGTTGGTGGAAGAAAATCTGGGACTCGCTTTTCATGGAAATATTATCAAATAGCATAAGGGTGACAAAAGGACTTATTAGCAATGAAAAATTTAGTCAGTGATTTCACTTCAGAGAATATGCCCACAAACGTGGCTATTGTTTACCTCCACTTTCACACCAATTGCCTTTTAGAAAGGACTTTCTATTGATTTTAAAACTGTGAATGCCATATCTTGCTTAACTATTCACAGTTGCTGTTGCTCTGTGCCTTCAAGTCAATTCCAACTTATGGTGACCCTAAGGAGAAGCTATCACAAGGTTTTCCCAGGCTGCATGTGACACCGCAAGGTCACTCAGTGGGTTTCCATGGCCAAGTGGGGAATTGAACTCTGGTCTCCAGGGTTGTAGTCCTGTGTTCAAGCAATTACACCACACTAGCTCTCAACTGTTAATAAATGAACACTGAAAGGAACCATTAAGTAATCAGACGATGGGAGGAATGCAATCAACTATTCACAAATGAACTGCATTACTCGATTGCATTCCTCCCATGGTATTACTTAATTTGTTTGATTATTTAATTGTTCTTTTCAGTGTTTATCATTATTGCAAATTTAATAAAAACACAGAAAATTCAAAAACAAACTCTCTTGTACATGAAACAATGCTAGCACTGAAATAGGGTTGCCACAATTTTTCTCCCTAAGAGTTATATTTAGCAAGTCTATGGCAGGCACATACAACTTGGGCCTCCTTACAATGCTGAAAAGAGTTGTACCTATGGAATCTGATTGGTGCAGATGGAGAAGAATTTCATTTCAGTAAAATATCTGAAGAGGGGAAATGATATTTTAATTGTATGACTGCAGGAGAAAGGAGATATCCCCTATTCCTCATCACCCACCAATAAGTTTGGCTCAAGTAGGCCAAAGAGTTAAGTATACCTGAAAACTACTGGAATTAAAACAAAAACAAACAAAAAACCACCCTCAGCTCTGATCTATGGCCAATTCCAGACAAATACTCAGGTCCTTAAACCTGCCTAGTCAGAGCCAAAACTCAATTTCTGCAAGGACTACCTTTATTGTACACATGTATCATTTCTTTTCTGTTTTTCAATAAATCTGCTCACCTGCCAGATACTATAACATATTCCTGGGGGAAAAAAGTAAATAATAGTCACAATGGGTAAACTTGAGACTCTTCAAATATCTAAGGGATACAGTTAGAAATATCCATTCTAACAGCATATATAAAAAACAGCGAAGTTTAATATGAAGTGTAAACTGAAATGCAACAGACCATTTCACCACTGCTGAGTGAAAGACATTCTGATTTAGATTTCATTAACGAATACTGTTACAAATCTCCTGTTGTTAGCATGCCAGACCTTCCAGGGTTGGCAGCCCAAATGGCACAATTTAGTGAGAAGTGCAAATGAGGGAAACTAACTTACTTCAGCCATGGACATATGCATAAAATAATTTTGCAAACAAAATGTGATTGCTGTATTACACTAGTAAATGGGCTACATCCTTCTGTAGTATCTTATACTTAAAAAAGACAACAGTCTGCTAATATACCGACTAGAAATCTTTTGCCTTCAGCTTGAATAGGTTCTGGTTTTGCAATTCCTACATGCAACAGAACTGGTCCAAAAACATTTTCCAATCAGATTCCAAGGCCCTTGGACCCACTGCATATATGGTACCCAAATCCACCCAAGATATTATGGGTGATGCAGCAGTAAATCCCAGATGTGTGAAACCCTGTCCCTCATAGCAAAACTCTAACAATAACAAATTAAATAATGAACAAGAACTGATTTCACAACACACTATTAATTTGTAAGTCACATTGAGTCCAGTTTTTTGGGAAAAGGAAGAATATAAATGAATTTAATGATACTGATGATAATAATGCCTTAGGCAGCTCCCTCACTCTGCCTAATGGCAGGGTCAGTTCTGGGATACAACAATGAACACCTAAATAGGTGCCTATGTAGGAGCACTAGACCGAATACACACATTTAGTTTTGTGGTGCCTCAATGAATAACAGTTATGATATATATGTGTTCACAGAGGGCACTCCATTTCAGCAATGCATGTTTTTTTTTTTCTGCAACAGACTTGAAAGGGCTAGCCTTCTGAAAATCATTTAGTCTTGTTATCCAAGAAAGTTTTTTTTGTGGGGGGGTTGCTCTCTTTAATGAGAGAGGCTGCAAGGTCGTATTAGCACAACACTAGTTATGCATCTTCTAACCCTAAAGCTATGGTTGGTTGCAAGCCCCCTAGAGCGGACAATGCAAGGGAGCATGGCTACCACATGCAGCCCCACAACCCATGTGTATACGCCTTAAATGCATAAAGGTTTACTCTGAACCTTCTTCTATTTCTTACTATCATAGTATCTGCTTTTGTTTGGGTGGAAACAGGAAATGAATACATGGCTTTTTCTTTTGGCCAGGTGACCCATATTGTGTTCCTACCAAACACCTCCAAATATCCAGTGCTGTTGAACCAGGAGATGTGGCACTTTCAAAGGCATGTATCAGTTGTATGTGTAGGGAAGGGAGGAAAGGAATTTTTTAGTAGTAAAACAATACAGGTTGACCTGAGTGGGAGAAATGCATCAGTCCCAGGGATGATATGTAATGACCATCATATCAATTGTAGAAAGATTATATGTAAAGGGAGAGAGAAGCTCACTACTCTATGCTATTCTGTTGTATGTATTTTTGCATATGCAGGATATTTTTTTAAAAAAGAAAGACATCCCAAATTTTTAATAATTGCCTCCACTGAAGTCACCATAACTTTGTTTGCTATAGGACTGGAACATAATATCTATGATATTATTGTTAGTTGAAATTCTTTATGGCAGTTACAGTCTACTTGGTCAACCTCAAAAATTCCCCAGTCTCCACTTTTTGAAAGAAGCTACTGCAACCACTGGGGGACTATTCCCTTTTGATCAGGAAACCAATGAATGTTATCTCCCCCCTCCACTGCATGAGCAATCTCCAGCATGAGGAAGAATTGTGATAGGTATCCTGTTTCTACATGTTATGCTCAAGATCGCTCATGGGAGTGGATGGAAATGTCTGACAGATGCATCCCAAGTAACAGGGGAATAGATCCCCATCAACTGCAGTGGTTGTTGCCCAGGAAGTGGAGATGGGAATACTGGACTGGGATTTACTGTATAGCACTGTGACTACAGTGCTTACACAAAATATCTTTGAACAGGATTCCAGCATTTTTTTAAAAGGTTAATGGAATATGGTCAGTGTTTGAAATAGTGTTGTAATCAAAACTATGTCCATATTAATTTCTACCAGCGTCCTCCTTCTCCTCTTCTATTAACAACCGTAACACTAACGAGAATTTAACTCCAACTTTCTCCTGCTACAGGACCTAGGATTATCTACAACAATGTAAAACTACTAAAAAAATAAAATTAAACAGATTAAATAACAAATTACAATTATTTCTTCCTCATTCCCTTTAATGGAGGGAAGAGATAGGGTTTTTATAAAAAATCCAAAGTTAAAAATGATGACATTCTTGTGAATAGCCTAAGGGGTTCCTCCACTTAGCTTTATCATTAGATGGCTGAGAAATGTAGGTGATTCCTGTCTTTGTATAATAATATCTCTGCCAGAATCATAGCTTCCTGCAGTGGAGTTACAGCCTAGAGGACGTTGGTCAGCCCATTGGTGATTTTCAGATTAGGCGATATGGAGAATTGGAGATGATGTATGAAACAGAAATCAAGAAATGTGTGAAATGGTGAAATATGTGAAATACAGCCCCCTTGGTCAACGCTCAGCTATAAGTCAAGGTGAAAAACAGCTGAAAATGGCACAGAAAAGCCACTTTTGTGGATGAAGCTTGTGGGTAACCATAGGGCTGATTGGAACACAGCATTACTTCAAAGAATATATATGCAACCAGACTACTAGCTAAAACAATATTTACTATGCAACTCTCAGGGAAAACTTTATGCCTCATGTTATCAAGGAAGTACTTCAAATGTTCTGTGTGATATTTGTTTTTGTTTTTCAGACTTGGTATCTTCACACACCATTGGAAATTGAAGAGTTTAAACCCTAGTCTTGTATTTCTAATTTCTTGTACTGCAAAACTTGTTTTATTTCTTGTCACTGTGTTCCATCCAAGTGCCTTAATGGATGGATCAACTGTGAGGTATGTGGTAGCACATCTTAGAGCGATTAAGAGACACCGGTGCTATTTAATCTGAGAAATATCAAAGAGGAAGCAAATATAACACTAGGTCACCTTTTCATATTTTTCTTGTGAAAAAGAAAATTTGAGAAGCATGACTTGGCACTCTGTCACCTTTCCATTCTTCAGGAAACAGGTTAAATTGTTCCTCTTCTAAGACAGCTTTGGAATGATAAAAGCAGTGGGTACTTTATATTATTCATCACTTTCTCTACCTGTATATCCTTTTTTTAAAAAAAAAATCCCCATTTTTCTCTGTGGATTTACTTGATTATTGCTTTGCATTTTTGTTACTTTTTCCCCATCTGATGACAATCAAAGGCATATTTAGGGTCTTCTTGGTGGCTATTTCTCAGTCTGTGGAACTAGCCCAGGTTCTTCTCTGCTTTCCTTCTACCAGCAAAGAAAGATTTTTTTTAAAAAAATTAGACAGACTTTTGGTGATAGCTGCTGAAGAAGAATCTTTTAATGGGATGGGGATGCTGTATGCCATAAATGCTTTTAAATTGTTTTCCATTAGGATAGTTTATTTTTTTAACTGCTTTTATTATGATGATGGCATTTTCTGCCTGTATTTTGTTTTAATCTTTTTGGTGAGGCATATTCACATTAATAGAGGGAGAAAGGTAGGATATTAAATAGATATATAAATTTTAAAAAAGACGTAGTCATTCATTAGCCAGCCAGGGAATCTTGGAATCTTTTGAAATGTATGGGTGCGGGGTAGAAAATGTTCAGAAATAAATCTTGTCCTTGCCTGATTTCACCGCACAGATATCTCTCCTACATAATTCTACAATCCAGTCTACAACCAATGGTCAAATAAAAAGGTATCTAAATAGAATAGGCAGGTGTCAGGCACTTCCCTCTAGCTTCTCTTTATATAAGGAAAGAAAATATTTGTTGTTTCCTCCCTTTTCAATGGCATGAGAAAGGTTGAGTTTTAGGATGTGACTAGAAGAAAGGCTAATAGTTACGGGAGGTGGGCAAAATGAAGTCCCTGCAAATAACAATTCTGTGTCCACAGAGGAAATGTTCTTTCAGTCCCCTACTTCTTAGCATTGTGGTCACTTTAAACATCAGATGAGTGTTTAAAAATACAACTGAGCCACCCAAAATAAAAAGGTCAGACAAGGTTACCAAAGGAATGAGAACACAACAAACATACGATTTTGAAATGTGAATGATTTTCAATGTCTCCTCTGCAATGCTAGAAATTTGTTAACTCAAAACGTGGGTGACTTAGGGGTCTAGCTGTGATGCCAGTACCTCCATCAAATGGTGGGGAATATTAACTCAAATAGGTGGCCTGTGAGAAGGGAGAAACTTTACAAGATCTTTTACACCTATGTCTACCGGCACTAACGCAGGGGAGACCTACTGGTACTTAGGCAGGGAAGGCCGGAGATCCAAAAGCAAGCTTGTTTGTTTTATTAGGCGAATTAACAATTGCATACACACAAGACCCAAGCAGACTTGCAATAACATAAGACTGACTGAGGGAAAAGGGAGGAAAGGTTGGATAGTGAGAGTTTAGGGCAAAGTGAGTGATATTTACCAATTTGGGGAGAAGTGAAAAAGTGATTGTAGCTTAGACTGGAAATTCAAGGGTAGTACAAATTGGGAATCAGAGTGGCAGAAAGACCGTACACCAAAAGTACTACAAGTTACCTGGCAAAAAGCTAGGGTTTAAATACTCTTCTTCCACCCTGGGGTGGGGGGAAGGTGTTAAGGGCTGTCAGGTACAGCAAATAATGGGGTTCAGATAGGGGGCAAAGGGGTCTGGAGTTAGCTAATGCCCTTAGCATTAGGAGACAAAGGGACTGATTGGAATCTTGATAGCTCCTTAATTGCTGGACAGGTGAGGGGACAAAGGACAGTTTTTGCTGGACAAAGGGAGAAGGTTGAAGACAATCAGTCCCTTTGTGGAAGCAGCTTCAGTGCCATTGCTTCTAAAGGTCAAGTCACTGAGGGATATCTGCAAGTACATTGTCTGGGAGTTTCCCTGGCTATGACCTAGCCATGTCTGCAGGTCTTGTCTTGACCAAGTTTTGCAACGTATGTGTGCAGCCAATTTCTTCTTTGCCAGTCAGCTCCCAGTTATAGCAGGATATAATTTTATATTTTATGCCAATTAAATATATGTTTTGCCAATTAAACCATATCATGGAGAGGGGGTGTATGGCCTGGTAACAAAGTTGACAACTGGACAAAAATATCCTTTGGGGGGGGGCAAAAATCGTATTGGTGATCTTGTTCTTTTTAAAAGAGTTTACAAAAAATATGAGTTTTTTTCCCTATATAGGAGAGAAGTTTAAATGATACCTTTGTGGATTTTATAGATTTTTCCATTCCTGTTGGCAACTTGCAGCAAAATCCTATGTGTGCTTCCTCTGAAGTGAGCCTTACAGTGTGTAGTCCTGCCCACTCCTAAATATAGGTGTAAGTGCAAGCAACTTGTGGCCCTCCACGTGTCATTGGGTTGCAACTTTCACTATCTTTTGCTACTTGCTTTGCTGTCTACAAGCAATAGGAGCTGCAGTCCAGCAATATCTTGAAGGTCACAAGGCATCTACTCTCGCCCAATATTTCAACCATAACACTTGTACCCATCTTCATAATGAATAGAATCATAGAATCGTAGAATCATGGAGTTAGAAGAGACCCTAGGGGCCATAAAGTCCAACCCCCTGCTATGCAGGAACATGTATCAAAGCATTCTCAACAGATGGCCATCCAGTCTCTGCTTAAAAACCTCCAAAGAAGGAGACTCTACCACACTCCAAGGCAGCATATTCCACTGCCAGACAGCTCTGACTGTCAGGAAGTTCTTCCTGAGGTTCAAGTGGAATCTCGTTTCCTGCAGCTTGAATCCATTGCTCCTTGTCCTAGTCTCTGGAGTGGCAGAGAACAAGCCCACTCTCTTTTCAACATGACATCCCTTCAAATATTTAAACATGGCTATCATGTCCCCTCTTAACCTTCTGTTCTGCAAACTAAACATACCCAGCTCCCTAAGCCATTCTTCATATGGCACAGCTTCCAGACTCTTCACCATTTTGGTCTTTGTGCAAGGTGATGAATAAATATATGCACAAACAAAGGATAATTTATTACACAAGGAATTCCATGAGTCTAATATCCTGTAGCTTTTCTTTTCTTTCTTTAAAACAAGCAGTAGCAGCAGCAACCTCAGTAACAACTGGAAGTTCATTTCTCTTTGCAAAATCTTGGCTGTTCAATCCTTTTAACTTTACAGTCTTGCCAGTTGCAAACACCTCTTGCTCTATCTGGGAGTTTGGCCAAAATGCTAAGGTTTGAAACTGTTGCCAATGAGTCTTATTTAGGGGAAGATTTTTATGTGGCATATACAGTTTCTTTGGGTTTGCATGTTATCCAAGAAGTCTCGGAATGGTTCCTTGATGAAACAGCCTAGGGAAATGAATGGCACCTCTTATACCCACATGTATGCTAGGCAGAGCCAGATCTATGGTCTGTAATAGGTTTGTGCAAATTGTTCTCCCCTCTGTGAATCACCTGAAGCATTCACTGTGCAATTAAGCTATGCTTAGATCTTTGCCAACCATATTTGCATGAATCACTTTAACTCCTGCAGCACAGTTCAATACATTTGCAGCCTACTGTTTGCTGAAATACTGCCATCTTGGTTTACGTTAAAATTAATTCATGTTTCACCAACAGCCTAATAGGCTCAAGTCATGAAAAGATCATGGTCTCACTGTGTGCACTGGCAGATTATGGATGGAAAATAATAAGAGTATTGGAAACAAATAGGAAAAATCAAGTTAGATTTTCCCTGAAACGACATTGCTACCAAATTTTCCTTGTCTGATTCTATATTGTATAACGTATGCACATATCAGCTCTAGAGGCTGGTCAAAAAGGCATAGCAGAGAAGTCAAGGGGCATAACACTCAAGTCAAGCTTGTTTTGGATTCTGTTTGTGAGTTACAATAATGCAGTTAAATGAAGTGTCTACATTAATACAATCCAAGGATCCCAACAAAGTTTCCAGTTTAAAAAAAAAGGGAGAGAGAGATCTATACAAACACAGGGCACTCTCTCATTTATGCCGAACATGTGGTCACTGTGGTTATAACCAGAGGATCTTGTGATAGTGGAATTGAGAGTTGCCATTTCAGGCACAGGGCATATAAACCAGTTTGAAATAGTAACTTTTTGGTGATGTCAAATTCACCAAGTCAATTCCTTCAGGGAGCAGACTTTTATTGAACTGTTTGTTTGAGTTTCTTAAAACTGTGTACATTGCTTGTATGCATTTTCTCCTGCTGGCAAAAGCAGGAATAGGCATGCACCAAAGCATGGAAGATCACAGTGCCTCTTTTATGGAGCTCTGAAATATCACAGTGTGTTTTCATGGTCAGCATTTTGAAAAATGGGAAAGGTTACTGCATCACTTAGCATTACATTTCAGGGAGACAAGTTGACTGTTTGGGAGTGCAGAGTCCTCTCAAACAACATTTTATAGCTCTACCAAGGGTTTTCTTAACATTTTCCCATTTTTTCCCCAAAATAAAGTAGGGATTGGGGGGATTTCAGACCTTTGCTGAACTGGTGGGGGTACCAAGGCCCACAATGTGTTGCCTGTGGTCCGTGGGCCTCATGATTTTCACCTCTCAACTAAAGGTATGTTTATGTAGAACTTTGTGCATATATGAACTGTGTGCATATTAGGTGGTGTATACGCGGCTACCTATATGTGTGAGAATTCTGGAATGCAACAACATCCAGCCTACAATCAGTTTGAGAAGAGCAGGCAAAACTCCTCCATAGAAGATTCCCACATATCTCTAGAAATAGGTGTTTCCCCATTAACAATGGTGTTGTTAGATCCAGCCCCCATGTGCTTTTTATCATATCTTACCCCATTTGAACAAGGTAGAACTTAGATAAGAAGACGTATGTGATAGGAAACTATCTGGTGATTTTAGCTCCTTATTACCTAATTATTTATCCCAATCTTCTACAAGATACTTCCTGGAAGCATTGGACTACAAGTTCTACCATCCCCAGGCTTTCCTCAAAGCCAGCATTTTTTTTTTTTCACTTCATCAGAATTCACCCTTGGAAACAGTTCGCTTGTAATAGTATGTTCTGGTGAATGATTTGCACTGAAGATTATTTCCATATGTAAGATTTATGCATTGGGTGAGGAAAAAAAAGTTATCTTTCTCCTCAAAATAGAACCTGTATTGAGTTGCTGTAATAAGTATATTGATCTGTTGCTTGGTTTATCAGTTTTAAAAAGGAGGGAAAGACAAGAGAAGAAAAAAGGCAATTAATAAATAGGCAAACCTTTTACTTAGCTGACAGCCCTATTCCTTGCTACAATATAGTTAATGTGAGTGTGATGAGAAGAGCGTTTTGGAGCATTCACTTTCAAAATGAAAACAGTTATGGAACTATTTGGATCTTAAAGCAAGAAGACATTACATTTTCAGGTGTTTGGTGAAAGTATCTCTGCTTATCTTTGATATTAATCCATTTCAGAAGAGCAGAGAGTATCCTTTTATTTTTGTTTTGTTTAATAATATTTTGTTGAACACAAACACAGAGAACAACAAAAAAGAAAATACTTTCTTACAAACACCCAATCTATACATATACATCACCCTACACATAAGCTACACATAATTAAAACTGAAATAAAAACTAACAACAATAGAAGACATAACTAAAAATTGGTTCCTACCCCTGATGCAAACTTCATGTTACTTAAATGTTTATACCAAATTATTAAATCCTTCCTTTCATGCCATAGTTATTGATTTTTACTAATCACTCATTATTTAAATTATTTATTTACTTAAATCCCCAAATTCATAAATTATTATTAACTTATTCTATACCCCATATTAGTTTGTATTAATAACTTATTAACCTATTATATTAATATATAATACCTATTAATAGCCTATTAAAGAAACAGAGTACATTTTTTAGTCCTAGTTCTACACATCTCATGTAACACTATATATTTTTAGTTTGAAATTTAGTTTGAGATTTTTAGTTTGAAATTTTTGGTTTAAAAACCTATTATCATCTGATTGCCTCAATTTTTTTTAAATCAACCATTTCCATTCAGACAAGATTTCATGCCATGTTCTGCCTTTTATACCTTACAAAAGATTATCCATTTCAGCAATTCCCATCAATCTGTTCAACCACTTCTTCACTGTTGGTAAGTCTATTTTCCTCCCAACTCTTTGTGTATACTAATCTTGCTGCTAGCAACATATATTGTATCAGTTTATGCTGCATTCAGGTTCTTGGAGTATCCTTTTACAAATAAGTATTTCAGTTATTTGATGGGATATATGATTGCACAAATCCTGTTCCTCAACAACACCACTAAGTCACTTGTGTGTTCTCCATTTTTTCCCTGTAACTTCATCAGAATATCCCTACATTGCATTTACGTCACAGCACTGCATGGATTCAGTAATTGGCTGTCACACTAACCAATTATTCAATATAGCTCTGGTATCAGCCTTTTAATGAGATGATAAGAGCTGCCTCTTCTTTCTCCACACTGTAAAGTGCTGGCAAGATGGCTCCAGCAGCCTGATTTGAAGCTAAGATTATTAGTTTTTCTTTTTTTAAAGGGTTACTATGCTGAGAAAGATCATAGGGAAATAGATCCTCTGAAGTTCGGCAAACGTATTAGGGGAGACTGCCTGTCATGGTTCAAATTTCCAGTTACTAAAAGCAAGTGACAAGGTGACAGGGCTTGACTAATTGCAGTTTGCATCAGAAAAACCTCAGTTAAATATTTCCTATGCCTTTGGAAAATAAGGAAGCCTTTGTTTTTGATAGTTTCTTGTCAACAGTTTTTTCTGTAGAACTGGTGATATCTGATGACAAAGGAAAAATGAAAGACAACCCCCAGATTTGGTATGAGGAACTCTTCCAACCAAACTCTTTAACCCAATCTGGATAACAAAGCAAGTTGGGATGATTTTGGCTAATTTGTGCCCAATTCAGGATTGACCCACTTTGGCAACAGAGTGGATGGATACAGTCTGAATTTTATCACACCACTTAGGAGATCTAGATGTCAAAAATGAACAGCAACAAGCTAGATGGTGTGTCATCAAGATGACCACATAGGGAAGGTGGCACAGTGATGGGATGTGCAGGAGAGGACTGTGCTCATTGATCACTCCAATTGTCCATTGTTGCTGCTGTTGTTGTAATTTAAATGTTAGGTGAAAGGCAGGAAGACATTCTTAGTCACCAAAGCAAAGGTAGAACATTATCTGGGACAATTTTGAGGTGGAAAGATACCCCGAGATTTCTATTTGCCTTTACTGGAGGGAGCAAATGAGTTGGGATAAACAGTGTTACAACACCAGTAACTTACTGCCTCAACTTCAGAGGCAGCACCCAGTGATCTTGCTCTGATAGTAGCAGATAAAAAGTCAAAGCAGCTGGACAGCAGAAGCAAGACTGATTGGGCAGGGAAAAAGAATTGTTGGGAATTGGGTCTAGAAGCTGGACAGCTCCCATATGGCCCAGAGCAGAGGAAGGAGGAGCAGCCTTAAAACCAAAGGTCAACTTTCCACCCTTGGAATAGATATAGGTATGCCCTATAAACTGATTTCAGTAGCGTACCCTTTGTCATTTTTGCTATATTTAGGTGACAGATCTATTTCTCTGAAATTTCTGACTCCAGAATGCACTCTCAGCCCTATTGAGTAGTCATCTAGTTTCAGAAAAGATCCTATTCAGCAGTCATCTAGTTGCAAAAATTTAACACAACTACTAAATTAAGATTTCAAATACAGTTCATCTCTTTGTTATAGGAACATAGTAATTTATGTGGACATAGTGAGTTAATTCCCTCTGGATGGAAAAAAAAACGCATACACAAAAAAGGGGATACCTAATTAATTTTCTATTAGGTTGCTTTGACACTTCCATACTATATGCCAGGTTCCGAAGAATATTGTCTACTAGTAATTCATGTGAGCTTTTCTCTTCTTTTCTTTCTTTTTATTATCTAAGTAGCCTTTCTTGAAACAGGTATTGAATTGGAGCATGGCATCAGTTACTTCTTAGAGCATATATGAGAGTGGAAGAATTTTTATTAAAAATACAATAAAGGTGTTTCTCGATATGAAATTTCAGTTCAGATGTGGCACCAGAGCTAAAATATTCATGAACTTGACTTTGATTAATTCAATATACTTTTATTGCCCATAGTTAGTTAAATTGAAGTTAAACTACCTGCCAGAAAAATCTTATTACTTTTCTCTTCTCTCCTTTTCATCTGCTAACTCAGAATTTATTGCTGACTAAAACTTTTCTGTCCCAGTGAAAACTCTGTAGGACACCTAGGGACCATTTTTATTCCCTACTTTCTCCTGGCATCTCCACAGCAACAACAGAAGGGCTGATGAACTTTTGGCCCTCCAGATGTTGATGATCTGCAAGTTCTATCAGCCCTTGCCAGTATACCCAGTGATGTGAGATTGTGGAAGCTATAGTTTGAAAGACCCTATCTCCCTATACAAGCCTGCCTGAGCTTTCATTGGGAGGAGACTTTTCTTTCAATCTCACCACCATCAGAGGCACATTTAGTGAAGACACAGGAGAGATCTGCTCCCAGACTGTAGAACTTTTTCTCAAGAAATATATGGTTGGTTCCTTCCCTGTTTTCCTTCCTCCAGTTGACAAATAACTTGTTTATTTAGGCAGATTTTGCCTCTTAATTCATGTGATAGAAGAGTGTATTAAAGGAGTGTGCTGAGCTTTTATCTTCTTTTTTTTTGCTTTGGTTATGTTTTAAATGTAATTTAAATTGTTTCAACTTTTTATAAAATTGGATCTTGTACAAGGACCATACTTTGTTTTAATTTATTGTAGACTGCCTTGGGTCCTGCATTGGGAGAAAGATGGAAAGTAATTGAATACATAAATAGAAATAAATAAGCAATATCTAGGGAGTCCCAGGTTCCCCAGTTTGCACAGAAAGTATACTTCTATTGGAAATTCAAACTGAGATGCAGTTTCCCTATTCTTCTGCAGTTATTTCTGTCAGAATCTGAAATTTTTAGCAAGAAGTCTTAAAAGGTACAGGAACAACGAAGCTTGCAGGGATCTGTAAGTAAGTACCAGTGGAGAAGTTCATGCATGCATGATGTGATCTCACTATTAGCAGATTTTAAGTAGGACTGGGGCTGTTTCTAAAAAAAAAAAAAAAGGCCTGTCCCATAGCAAAATGTATCCCATCACAAAACATGAGTTGTAACACTGATGCATGGTTATACATTCTTTTATCTCCTAGCTGTGATCATGTGAATCCCTCTCCAATTTTGCCATTAGCCATAGGAAGGAAAAACTATTGCACTGTGGTTGTTAAGAAAATTCACACAAACCACTGCCTAGCATGAAACAACCCTCACTGATATAATGGCTTTATAATTCCTTTAGGCAAGAGTGGGAAATCTTTGACTCTAAACATTTTGGCCTTCAATTCACAGAAACTCAAGCCATAGTGTCCAGTGCTAAAAGACTGTGAGAGCTATAGTTTAAAACGTCTGGAGTGTCAAATTTTCCTCAGCCTTGCCCTCAGCCATTCTTATATTGTTAGGCTCAAAGAAAAGTTAGAATTCCATGGAACATTTCAATTCACCAAGGCTATACAGCAAGGATGAAAATATTTCTAGATCTCCTTTCCAAATAAGTGACGCTCCCTCGTCTTGTTTTGCTCTTCTTGTTGCTTCTAGGTGCAGAAGTTATCAATTCATTTTGAGCAGCAAGACATTGCAAGCAGATCTGAACTGTCAAGGTCCCACAAAGTGGGAAATGGCAAGAAGCAACACCCTTTTGGAATTAATACATCTCTCCCTGATGGATTTCTAGAGTACCCGCTGACCATTAACCACTTTACTCAGATTGAACACAAAAGAGATACCTGAGTAGAAAAGCAGGCTGCAAGATGAGAAAGAAGGCAGAACAATGAAAAGCATGTTGCCTGTCAGTAAAGGGAAATGAAATGTGCCTGACTGACTTGAACAACATAGATTAGCAGTCCAAGGAAAGAAATGATGGCGATGCTCATCTTATTTCGAAACATTCAAATAATGATGGGCTTGAAAGGGAGGTGTTACATCTGATAGAAGATGAGAGATCAGCCTTGACAGCAAAGAAATAGAGGGTTAGTGGTCTAGCCACTCAGATAATTCTGCCATGTTTTTTTCTTGTTTTCTTCTTAAATGAAACCTTTCCTCCCCCCCCACCCCGGTTTCATTGTATGAAATATTACATACAGAGAAGTGATTGCATATCCATGTCACAGAAGATACCTGTGTACACTTGTGTACATTTGTGATGACACAAGAAAGAAATCAAAAATGTTGCAAAAATTGTGGAAGAACATGTAAAATTGTAGTATTTTAAGCAGAGAAACTTCTGGATTGTATTGAACTGGATTGCACAGAACTGAGGAAACAACAACAACAACAACAAAACCCTCCAATAAATATCCATTGTGTGTGTGTGTGTGTGTATGCTTGTGCCTGGGTATATGCAGCATGATGATAAATATGGATTAATGTAAAATCAACTAGACCCTGCTCAGAATGACAGCTTTCTGGACTCACAACAACTTCATGAGCTCTGTGTTCACACCCATCCCACCTGATGCATATGTACCCAGCTTCTCCATGAAGCTCCAGTGGTCACCTTAAATTAATTACCACCCCTCCGTGTCTCCTACTTTACAGGTTTGTTAAGATAAAACTGAGCTTAGGAGTGGAGAACAAACATATATCACAACTTTAGCTCCAGCAAGTAAATGGAAGAAAATACATACTGTTGGAAAACGTATGATCATAAAGAAACTGATGCATTCCAATAGCCTTTTTGAATGTTAAATGGTTGCAGTCTTGTAGACTTGGGAATAAGCTCCACTGAACACAATGAAGCTTACTTCCAAATATGCATGCGTAGGATTACATAGTTAATGTAATCTAAAGAGGAAACTCAGCTATGCTGGCTCCCTCCCTTTTTCCTTCTCTTTCACACATACACACTATTCTCCTCACCCAGATATACTCCCATTCCCTAGTGATTTCTCTCACATAAATCACTAGGAATGCTCTTACACTCACATAGGAATAAACAACCATCCCCACACTTTCTTAAGACAGGCACTGGATGGAAGAAAAACTTTGAAATCTCCTTTCCCTTTCCTCTTTCTTCAGCAACAGGAAATAGGAAGCCTGTTCACTCCTACTATTTCTCGTCCCCAACCCTGGCTCTCACCCACTTTTGACTAATTGACATGTCACCCTATGGAAAACATCCAGTAGTTTTAATTCTGGCAGTGGGAAGAACACATGCTGGAGTCCTGAATCTGTAGGTGCCCAGATAACATTCCCGTGATTTTTGGGACACTGGGAGAGTATGTGATTGGAGACAAAATTTCCTAACCGCCATGGTCACTGAAGTCACTAGCAATATGTGATGGGGGATTCCAGGAACTGTACTCCAAATAAGTAAATTTTCCAGTCTGTAGAATCTGAATGGGTGGATAATAAGACTGCTGAGTGGATGAGCGCCACAATCTGGCATTCTTGGGCAACTAATTGAATCCTGAAATCTCAGCAGAGTCAAACACTGATCTTAAAATCTCTCAGTAGTTTATTTTATTTTATTTTTTTTAAAAAATATAGTTGACCAGTTTCTGGCAGCTGGATCTAGCTGTCCACAGTGCTCAGGAGAATACAAAATCAGGATCACTATGAGAAAATAAAAGAGTAACTAGATATGACTGCTTGCTATGGCATGGAGCACTGTTCTTACTGCAGTTGCCAACTGGCAAGAGAAGCCCCTATTAGGTGGCATTTGATCAAAGTTTCACTCAAAGCAGCAGCAGCCCTGGCTGCTGAAATACTTTCAGCTTCTTTCTCTCTCTCTCTCTCTTTTTTTTAATTAAGACATGATAGGAACATCAGAAGCAAATTCAGAGATGGATTAATGTTATTCTATATACTCTTTGTTGTTGACCATATGTGGTTAAAAATCATCCTTCAGCATACTTCAAAATGACCATGACAGAATAATAGAGTACATGTTTTGCATTTAGAAGCTCTGAGGTTTTAGTGATTAATTCAATAATCAAGTTTTATTTGTAAAAAACTTGGTTTTCCTCTAAGGCTATGTACACAGCTGTCATCCTTCCCACTTTATCCTCATGACAACTCTGTGAGACAACTCAGGTTGAGAGAGACAGACTGACACAAGGTCACTAAACAAGCCTCTAGGGCTTAATTTTTTGGACATAGTGATTGGATTTATAGTGAAAAAAGGTTCCAGGCTCTGTAAGATTCATGGTTTTAGTCCCACTCCAGCAGTTTCCCCACTATACCATATTGGTTGTCTCTTCAGCTCCTGATACAGCGAGTTAAAGAAGAAAACCAGATAATAGATAGGATGGCTCCCTGAGATAAGGGACATTGTTGCCAGCAAGAGGAGGCAATACTTGTCTAGATACACAACTAATCTTAACTGGTATAAAGCAGCTCTCTAGTGTTTTAATTAAAACTGCACTATACACTAGTATGGAAGTCAAGAGCACTTTTCTATTAGAAGGGGAGATTTTGAGTTGAATTAATAAATACAAGTATTATTATCATGCATTGTAAAGAAATAATTCCCCTCACACTCTCTGAAAATGGGTTTTGCAATGTGTTCTGAAATAGAGCTAAGTGTTAGCACTTAAATTTGATAATGAATGCAATAGTGCCCCAGAGAACACTCTGTAATTTTGTTAATAAGGATAGGTAAGAATCCTTAGGGGTCCTGATGGGTCAGGAAGTGATAAATTCCATAGGGAAGGAAGAGAGAGAAGGAAATATTGTTTCTGTTAATTTTTTTCAATCAGAATTTACTAATAATACACAAAGGTTGTCATCTTGTTCAGTAATTATGATACTATACACCTACCTTATGACATCACAATTCACTTTTATAGTCACTGCACATACAGTGACCAAAAGTCTCCCCCAACCCCCCCATTTTTTCAGGAGCACAGTCCATTAACGCAACCATGTCCATGTTGCGAAAGAGAAGGAGGGTCAATAGAAATGTGATCAGCTCTCTTTCTGTTGCTGAATATACTCCAATAGGCATCTTTAGAGCTCCCCTGCCAGATGGCTGTGGCATTGTGTCCAACTACAAGGACAGAGTTGGATGTGTCTTCATTCATTTCTCACTTTTCATTAACATGGAAATGGCTGTGCTGTGTAGGTGTGTTGAGGTACACTACTGAAAAGATAGGTTTTGTGAGTAGCATTATGAGCTATATCTACAGAGATGTAGCTGTGTGATGCATGTAGGCCTCTCAATGAAGGACCTACATTTCAGTACAGAAAGAAAAATTAAGAGGATCTTTCTCCTTTTTTTTTGAGTAATATATGAAAAGAGCAGAACTACATGTGACAACAAATATGGGGATGTCACCAAACATGACATCTACCTAGTTTCCCAATTCCAGATATTGTGGGAGGTGTTTCTTTACATGGAGTGAGTTATCAGGACTGAGGCATACACAGTTCTCTAAGCCTTAGCCAGTATAACTAATGGTGCAAGAGGACAAGAGGTATAGTCAAAACATCTGAACATCTGATGGACCACATAGTACCCATGCCCTAGATGTTAACAGAGACAAGTTTAAAAAGAACTTTTAAAAATTGTGGTTTTTTTCTTTTTTGAAAGGCAGTTCTGTATTTTTCCATGTATGGTTGTGAAAACAATATAGTGAAGAAAGCTGATAGGAAGAAAATAAATTCCTTTGAAATGTGATGCTTGGGGGGAGTTCTACAGATATCACGGACTACTAAAAAGACAAACAAGAGGATCCTAGTGAAGCAGGGACCCCATATATAATTATAAAATATGGTTAAGTCTATAGAACGTTTGGAAAAGATTCTCCTGAAAAACATCTGTTCTAATGCCTCGATATGCTCATAATTATTGCAGTGAATATGAGGAATCATCTGGAATTGGGTGAAGTGTCATGGTGCAATTGCTAGCTGCGTCAGCTATAAATCTGTTATTGAGAATAAGGGTCAAGATAACCAGAGTGTTACTTTCTTGAATGAAAACATGGCCGAGTGAGGGAGGGATTGAAAATGTGCTGTGTAGCGAGATTCAAAGGGGGGTGGATTTGAGTGGATTTGGGCGGACTGAGAGAAATGAAACTTATATGCTGTGTCTATAAAATAACTGTGTAACCTTACTTCAGGCCTTTTGGTTTTTCGGGAGAGATCCCACCAATAGCCCGCGCGTAATAAATATGCTCATTTTCTAACTCTGTGGTCTCTGTGTCTCAGTGCTTCTGCTACACTAGAGCTAATCAGGCCTGAACTCTTGTTAGAAATGAAGATGAATAAGCTGAGGCTCTTGTACTTAGATATATCAGGAGATGATGTAACTTATTGACAAAGATTATAATCTTTGGTAGAGGAATATTGTGTTACAGGTGGATTGATTGAACCAAGGAAGCCATATTCCCAGGTTTGGAAGACCTGAGCAGGGCAATTAGAGGTCTTTCATTCAGGGGTTGCCATACATTGAAGCCAACTTGACCACAATTAACAAGCACAACCACAACCTCTGTACATTTTTGGAGTTGGAGACCCCTCCAAAGTAAGACTTCTTGAAAAAAAATTAAAAAGGCCTTCACAAAAGACATAGGAGAGAGAACAGAGGAACTGGATGAAGCTGGAAAATTACAAGCTCTTCTACAGCAGTCCTTCAGAAGTGGCAGTAGAGAATACTTGATGTTGCTACAACATACCAGATAATCTTTAGACTCTTGAGGGCTTCTGGCAGAACTGGCAACCCTGGAAATTGTACTTATCAAGGAATATTTAAGAAGGATTTAGGACTGTTGATATAGATTGTGTCCATGCTTTTTTCCCCTGTGATACCTGTTTTGTAACCTTCTTATTAGTTTAACCAACAATGGATGAAGATGCCACAATTCCTTCCCTCATTTCATATTCATTTTTACAAGTATCAAAAGGTTCCTGTGTTTTGGGGAAATTTTCAGTACTGTCAGACATACTTATGTCCTTCCTAGTAACCCATTCTTCTTCTTTGCCTCCATGTTTTATATCCATGCCTGCAACTTTGCTTTAAACTGCAGTTGGAGAATCTTCAGCTTCCTAGGACTACACCTGGGCACATTGGCTGAAGCTGATAGGAAAGAAAGTTAATAACTTATAGCATACCTTAGATTTTATCCAAACTCGTTATTTAATCCATTGGCTGGGATAATTTATGTGATTGGGTCAATGATGTCACTATGTTACATCACCAATGATGTCAACCTAATACTGAAAAGCAAATTTTAACTGGATACTAAATGCAAAATATTCCTATTGTCTGAGTAGGCATGTTTTTCACTGCTATTTTACTCTAGTTCAGAGATTTAGGAAAACAACAATAACAAACAAACAAAAAACCCCAGGGATTTCCCAGTCATTTGCAAAGACTTTTCAGAGTTAGAGGTGAACCTTTTAAAGTTCCTGTGTTCAGTTCCTAATACATAAACCAACCCAGATGCAGATGCTATTTAAATTTTGGTGATACTCAGTTCATCCAGTCTTTGTGGGTAGGGTTTTTTTTTTTTTTTGGTTGATGTTGGCATTGGTTTTGCTTTAATATGTTGGAATTTCATATGGGTTGTTCATTTTATTCAGAATATTTATACCCCATCCTTCAACCATTAAGGTTTCCAGAAAGGCTTATAATTAGTTAGTTTACCAGTTCCTTCCCACAGGCTTACAATCTAAATAAAATATGACACACCAAGAAAAGGGAATGGTGAGGAGAGATTCAGTGGTTCCTGGCTTTCCTCTTTTCCTTTCAGAGGCCACAACAAAATCAACTGGGATGGAGAGAGGGCATCACCACCTGTCAGGTCCAAGGACCAATTGAGCCACTGCTCTTCTCCTCTCAGTGGTGGTTGGAACATGGAGGAGAAATCTCACTGATGAAGTCCAGGCATGATGGAGCTGTGGCTGGCTAGGATTAGGGTTTGGACAATGACTCAGGTCATTGTTGCTGGTGAGGCCTACAAATGCAGAAGTTAAAATTAACTTTAGTGAATGTTTGTTCTATTGATGGTCTTGAGGTGATTATAATTATAGATAATTCTATCTGAGTACATGTTCTATTGTTTTTGCTTTAGAGAGCTGGCTCAAAATGCTCAAGGGGGAAGGTAAAGATTGAAAATTTGGGTACTTTTGGGTAGAACTGCTTTTGTTTTTTTCTTTGTGAGCTAATTGATGCACAGAAGGTGATGACTTTGATAAGCATATAATTAACTTTTGTTTATTTGTTTACCACTTCTCAGCCAGCCAGGACTCCTGAAGCAATGTACAGGAGATAAAACTGATAGAAATTATTTAAAACCAGATCCGAACAACTTTAAGAAAAACGCTTTTTTCAAAAAATGTACATAATTAAAATAGTCAGAAAAATCATCCCTCATTTTAAGGACCAAAGGCCATATGAGACAATGCACTCTCAGTTGTGTTCAAGAAGGATGGAGCCAACCTAATTTCCTTTGGGAAAGCTTCTCATAGCTGGGGTACCACAACAGAGATGCCCCTCTCACAGGTACTCACCAACCGGCATGAGAGGACATGGAACAGGGTCTCCACTGAGTATCTCAAATTGTAATCAGGCTTATATAGCAGATAGGATTGCCAGGTCAGAACTATCCCAAGCCTTGAGATTTCAGGGGCCCAGATATGAGACTTATGGATGATTCAGTATGATGTTGCAGGAGGTGAGCCTTACTGACGTTACAAAGGCAGCCACTGGTGGTGTCATTAAGCATAATAGACTGAGTATCAATAAAAAGTGAACAAATGTGCCAAACCTAACAAATGAGGAACATATATAAACACACACACATTTCAAAGTAGCATTCTTAGCTTAAAATTTTTGCTCCTCACCTAGAAAACTGCTGAACAGTGGCCAGACCCTCAGATCTGGGAACTCTAACTGGGTTCTTAACCCTAACTTTCAGAGGTGCAGGCAGCTTAGGGATTTGTATATCAACACCAGTACATTCAATCAATATTGAAAGCCATTTGGAAGCCACTGGGGCAGGACTGACATTCAAAACATTTACTAGGTTAGAATCTTGTTTCAAGGAAAACCAAGATAATGAATGCAGAAGTCTTTTCACATTTTAAAATCTCTAATCGTAATTACGCTTAGGCCTAATTCTTGACCCATCAAGTAATATATTCTTATATTGCATTGGGTAGCAGAATCCAACAGATCCCACATCTAGTTCTTGTGCTTTAATTATAAAATCACATCATGCATCAAAGAGATTAGGATGACTGATGGTCCCAGAGCTGGAGATGGAGCAGAGTGATGGTTTCATTATAGCTTTGTTTTTCTTACTGATTGAGATGGCATTCAGTCAATAATGAGAAGTAACCTTTCATTAACAGCAGTAGCGTGAAATTGTTAATGCAAATGCGTATTTATTTGCTAATGACTAATCAACTCGGAACCCCTCTCCTTCCCCCATCCTCACTCAGTATTCCTGAAAATGTTAATGGGATGCATTGGAAGATAATTAATGCAGCAGACATTAATTTCATTCCCTCTTAGAGATTTTGGCCAGCCATTTGAATCGCTTAACAGTTATGTACCTCTCAAAGGGCCAGCTATGATGAGTCTTACTCCATAAAATCATGAACTACATTTCATATTTGCAAAGGATGTTTTGAGAGAAAGCCAGGGTTATTTATCAGAGGTCAAATTTCAGTTATTTACTGTATGTTTTTCCTTTCTGCCAAATTTGTACTCTGCATAGATTCCCACTTCATTCTATCCCATATTCTCTAGAAGCTGCTTGTGTTTCAGCAAAAACCTCTGTTGCTGTTAAGAATGACATTTTTCTTTTTGCAGAGTGTGAGACAGAGAGAAAGTCCTTCTTTCTGCATACTAGGGACATGAAGCTCCACAGTGCAGATATTTGTGTCAGAAGTTTTTGTACTACACTGAAATTTTATTTGGATCCAAAAATACACCAGATTATTGATAGTGTTACTGTTGTTTTAAATATGCTTGATTAAATATGCTTGATTGAGGGTTGGGTGGGGATATGCAAGAGCCACCTGGGATTGTTAGAGCAGAAGAAGAGTTGATATTGTGCACTGTTGAGTAATTCACAAAGTTCTGTTTTGTTCCAGTCTTCATTCCATACTGGATATTTACATACTTAGAGCTTGAAAATAATGTAATTACAAGTTATATGTATTATCTGTAATGTTCTTAAATTGTTGTAAGAGTGTATCCACATAAACCAGCTATAATACTTTGGTACCATTTTAACTGTTATGACTCCATCCTATGCAATCAGGGAATTGTAGTTTGGTAAGGGACTCAGAATTCTCTAAGTGTTGTAGCTGAAGAAAGAGTGCTAGAAGATTCTAAGTATTCACCAACTATAAATTCTGGGATTCCACAGGATATAACTATAGTAATTAGAGTGGTATCAAATGCTATGATTGTTCAGTGTGGATTCACCCTAAGTTTCATCAGTTTTTATTCTCATTCTTGTAGAATTTATTTTCTAAGGAGAAATAGTTAGCTGAAAGTATATCCACTCCCTCCATCCCCAACTCTGACTCTCTCACACACACACATACACAAGGATTAAAATCCCAGCCTGAAAGAGAGCCTTTGGGAAGGCTTTTGAGCTATTTTTGGTCATTTGTATATCTGAGCATTTAAAAAAGAGTAATTAAAATGAACTAAAAAACTCTTTAGTAAGTGGCATCACACATTATTTGGGTTTTACTTTTAAAAATATAATAACATGCAACAAACAGTGAACTGCTTTTAAAAAGTAATGTTGCAAGCTATAGATCCCAAACTATCACATACCTGACTGTGGCCCTTTTCGCACAGCATTTGCCATGCAAAAGGGCCTCCGGAGCATTGTGTGATTGCGAGGAGCATTTAAGATGATGTCCTTGCAGTTGCGGGATGCTGCCAGGGCTGGCAGGCGCCGATCACGCACTATTTCATTTTTGGCTTGTAGCTGAAAATGGTGCGCGATTGCACATTGCTCCGGGGCCCCACATGCATGCATTACCTTGCATGCAGAACTCTGGAGACACAGCCCTTGCACTTCCTTCCCCAGCACAGCTGGCTGCACTGTGGAAGAAGAGGTGGACCCCTCACGCTGCCTGCTGGCTGGCAGGCAACTCCTGTGGAGTTGAAGCAGTGGGGACATGAGAGCCTCTCACAAGAGGCTGCTTGTGTGATCCCCGCACCCCCACGCCAGACAAAGGTAAGGTGAGGAAAGGGTCTGTGTTTTCCATATAAAGGTGGATATAAGCAATGGAACAAAGCCACTATTCTACAGGTCCCTGTCTCCCTGAGCTTCACCCAGCAGTCTTTCAGATATATTGTAAAGCCTTTCTCATTGCTGTTATTTAGGCTGGCTTCCTAAAGCTATAGCTTGTCATAGCTTTGTTCCAATAACTCTGGCCAGAGGAGGTCACAAATAAGCATTTCTCAGCCCTTCTACTTTCTCTGGAACCATTTTTTCTTTTCTGAAGCATATGTTATAAACTCAA
The DNA here is from genome assembly GCA_948474755.1 of Ctenosaura bakeri. Lineage (NCBI taxonomy): Eukaryota > Metazoa > Chordata > Lepidosauria > Squamata > Iguanidae > Ctenosaura > Ctenosaura bakeri. Next base: position 26,910 of record CAOLHI010001210.1, read on the forward strand.
AAAACTGACTTTTGAATCGTCCCACAGAAACCAGCAGAACAACTTCAGACTAAGTGGTCTGAGGAATAAATGTTTAAGCATGTTTGGCTTTTAGACTGACAAGTATAGGTTTCAGCCACCTATTTTTCCTTAGAAAAGAATTCTGCAGCAACGAGAGCAACAGGATGAAAGTTAGAGATGTATTCAGAGATAAAATAATACCCATATTTCAGGGGAAAATATATCCTATTTCCCTAGACAATTTCTTAAATTTTTTTCATTCTGTGCTCTTACCTTTTTATGTATACGGGTCTATTATTTCACAAGGTTAAACATTCCAAATTATAAATTATATGAAAAGTATATATAAGTGGTAGTGCTTTTTGTTTTGATAGATCTACCTGTCCACTTTCTCTATTTCTAGCTTATTTATCATCTACAAAAGAATGGTGAAGAAATTTGTTTTCTGCATTTTTGATAAGAGGTTTCCAAAGTATTCAGATGTCTTCATGAATTCTATGGATTTTTTTTTAAAAAAAAAATCAAATGAGGGAGAAAATGAAACTGATGTTTTCTGCCATCTAACATCAGATGGTAGGAGATTAAGAAAAGGTAAAAGCAACTTCTCCATGTGGCAGCATAGTAGTTAGTGCATGGAACTTGCTGTTGCAAGATGTGATGACACTTAGGCTATTTCCACACTATGCTATTATGTTGCTATTATTCCACTTTCAACATTCTGTAGAATTCTGGAGTTTGTAATTTACTGAGGCCAAAGTGCTCTCTGGCTGAGAATTCTAAATGCTCCTCCCTAAATTACAAACCCCAGGATTCTATAGGATGTTGAAAGTGGAATAATAGCAGCATAACAGTGTAGGGCGGAAATGATCTTGGATACCTTTCGGAGGGCACAGACAGATTCATGGAGGATGAGGCTATCTGTGGCTACAAGCCATGACTGCAGCTTGGAAGATGTCCCCTTTGGATTATAACTCCCAGAATCTTCTAGCCAACATGGCCACTAACCACAATGGCCTCTCAGAAATTCTGGGAGTTTTGATTCAAAAAAATAAAACAAAGAAAAAAACTTTACAAACTCTAACCATGAAGGCTGCTGTTGGTAGTGGTAACTTTTGCATGCTTAATTACTGGCTAGTTAGTTTGCATGTGTATTGTAGGCATAGAGGGGACTGTCTAGAGTAAACTTCCTGTTGTTTGGTCAACACCTCCTTGCCCTTGCATGTTCTCTTCCTCTTCCCCCTTTTTGTTCTTCTGCTTCTCTGCATGTACTCTCTGATTCTCTGGCAAGCATGCTTTCTTGTAAATATGTGAGTTCTTAATTTCTTCTTACCTTTCTTCAAGAATTTGAACCTGTGTAAACTATGCACAAGATTATGTGAGTAAATCATTTTTACATACTTTAAACCAAACTGTTTGTGTTTATTTTGAGCAAGATTAAGTGTGTCTAGGGTGGAGATGATAAAATGGGACTGGTAATTTGTTCAACTTCTGCCTGTGCATTACAAAATACTCTGCTGATTGGGAGACTTAGTACTAAAAATCTCTTAATTTCCCAACAGCTAAAAGCTACCTTCAATCTTACAGGTAGTTTGCTCCTAAAATACCAGATGTTAACTAACTGAGAGAGAGGTCCTGCTCTATGTCCAGCTTTAAGGCCTTCAACAGGTATCTGGCTGATCCCTGCAGGAAAGATGCTGACATAAACATGCCATTGATCTCATACAGAAGGACTTTTCTATCTTCTCAGCTACTCCAAAGTCTTTTCTCTCTTAAATGCACCATTTTCTCTCATTGACTTTCCTTTTGCTAAAAACTATCCCCCAGCATTATGGTGGTACCTCTCATTCAGCACTTCTTTCCTTAAGAGACTTACTTAATCTTAAAATATTCATACCAGAGAAAAAGTGCAGAACTGGTCAATGACATTTTGCTGCTTGGAGAGAAGGACAAGATGGTGATCAGATTAACAATAGAATCTTACTTCACTATTGGCACTGGAACATTATCTTTCTACTCACCTAAAGGCAGAAGATCAGGTTAAGAGACACAAGGAATTTGCTAGCTTTCTATTTAATTTTATAACTTTTTTTCCTAATCAATCCTTTTTAGATTGGTTAATTTGATTAACTTTTTAATATTTTATTGATTACTAAAAATGATATAGAATCTTGTTTAGATGTATGAGACTTCCGCACTAGGCTGTTATAGCACTATGATTCCACTTGCAACATCCTATACAATCCTGGGGTTTGCTGTTTTGGGAGGAGTCGGCAGTGCTTTGGGACGCTCCTCATTTTTATTCAAAGCCAGGAAAAGTCATTATGCATAATATTCATTACAAATGAATTTATAACCAGATTTGGTATGGAGATTGAAAATTGTATAGGTAACCAGGAGCATGGTTTCCAGATGTGTATTACTTAAAATTATTATAGATTCATATCTCTAGTTTCATGAGTCTATGGCCCTTTTCGCATGGGCTTTCACTTGTGAAATAGCCCCGTGAGCCTTGCGGGAGTGGGAGCGTCGCTCTGCACGACACACTCCCACTTCCGCGGCGCTCACGGGGCTGAAGCAGCACGAGCACGGATTTTTTTATTTTTGGCTTGAAGCGAAAATAAACGGCGCTCGCGTAAGGCTCCTGGCGGCGTCCTGCACTTACCGGAGTGCGGAGCGCCGTCACAGGTGGGCCTGTCGCGCTTCCTCCCCGCTTCCGCCCCCCGCGGCGCCTACAGCTCCCAGGGGGCGCTGCGGAAGCTGGGGGCATGGCTGAAGAGCACCTGTAGCGCAAGAAGACTCCATGTGCGGTAAGGAGGCGGGGGAAGCAGCGGCGTTGGAGGAGAGGGTTCTCGCATAAGCCGCCCTCCTCCGTCGCACAAGTGCCGGCGCTGCGAAAAGGGCCTATGTCTCAATTCATGGCATTGTCAGAACTGAATGTAGAATGTTATACTGTGTTAATAAGCTGTTTAGGAATCCTTTTCCAAATCAGTTGCCAGATTGTCATATCCTTCATTGCTCCATGGTTAATGGAAAAATGCCTGGTTAAATGTATAAGAATACCATTTTGCATAGGTTGTATTTGCTCTGATATTTTCCCATAGCATCTTCAGGCTATTGGAAAGGTACTTTGTATGGTTAAATATCACTAATATGTTAGGAAATTGGATTTAAAAGCACTAAAATTGTTGAAGATGTATTTATATCAGGAAGAATGCATAATTCTGATAAAAATAAAAATTCAGGCAGGTTGGATGGGAAGATTGCTGCCTCTTGGGGGCCAGATCATGAATTGGTTTATTATGGTACTTATGCCATATTATATTTACTGTAATCATTTTATGTATATGAAATATCCAATCATCCTTCCCTGTTATCCTGAGCCAGTCAGGCTTGAAGTTTATTAGACATTCCTTTCACCATCACAGTGCCATTAATGGAAGAAAGCTGATCCCTGGCTCTGTATTTATGTTTAACTTTACATTTATGTTTGTCTTTAGTTGGCCTGGAATGTCTTCCCCAGAGTTTGTTAATGGCTGCAGGTGGCTGCCATTTCTTAAGCGGATTGCTTGCTTAGTTTTCCCCAGGGATGGCTGATTGGTCATTACTTCCTAAATGGGATGCTTAGAAGATCCTCTCCAATTTATCTCCAGGGGTACATTTAGGCCTTTTGAGGGATGGGAAGTGAAAAAGAAGTGAAAGTGTGGGTAAAGTTACTAGAAACAGATAGAGAGAGAGAGATTTCCTTTTTTAGCTGGCAATGACTTACACAGTTTATTTTTTTAAGTGTTTTATTAATCTACCAGTTTTCTTTTAATAAAAATATATTTAAAAAAAAAAAGGTTAGGCCTTGCATCTTTTAGAGTAGGCGTTCTTTCTGACCCATGGAATGTCAAATCAAACAAATTTAAACTGTAAATCTATATCTGAGTGTTATCCCTACTACTGCTAGATAGGATTAGCTTTTGTGTTCCCTCTGCCATGAAGAAAGAAATAGGCATTTTAAGGACCTAGGTTACAAATCATAAAGATTTTGTTGAGGTCCCTATTGACCATGTGAACTGGGATTTCTGGGAGGTGAAATCCAACAACATCTGGGAACCTTTGACCCAGAATGTAGACACATGGCTTGGGGAATTCAAGGGTTATGCAAATCCACCTGGCCTATTCCAAATGGATTTGCAATCTGCCCAGCATATATCTTTCAATTTGTAGTAGCAGTGCTGGACCAGACTGATTTGTTGTTAAGGCTTTCAGCAAAGTCCCGATTTGTTGAATGTTTGTTTGTTTGTTTGTTTTTGTCTCTTCTGTCCTTCCAGGTACAATTGGTAGAAATGAAAAAAAAAATACTTAAAAATTGGTCAGAACCCAGGTTTCTCAACTGTTAGGAAATCCTGGAGAGAAGAATCTTGAATTGGCAAGAACCTTTGCAGTTTGGGACATATTCTGAACCAAAAATAAATAAAATAGAATAAAATAAAATAAAATCACACATTTTGGCATAGTAAATTGAATTTTCTACACAGGAAACCACATTGTGCATGTGCACAGAAAATGATGACTTCCAGACTATGGCCGTTTTCACACTAGACTGTTAGAGCGCTATGATTCCACTTTCAACATTCTATGGAATCCTGGGCTGGCCCATCTCTAAACTGCAAACCCAGGATTCCATAGAATGTTGAAAGTGGAATCATAGCACTCTAACAGTGCCGTGTGGAAATGGCCAATGAATAGTTTTCAAAAATTGTGCAGTCTTGAATATTTTCTCACATCAGCTAAGCAACTGCTAAGATTACTAGTTACACTAAGGGCTTGTCCCTCTAAAAGGGTTGGACAACCCCAGCTAGGGCTGGAAAGTATAGGTAGGAGAGAGAGTTATAAGTGACTACTGCCAAGAAGGTAGAAGGGGTTTTCTGTGATCCGTCAGTCAAAGCAATGGGTAACTGTGGCAAGGAAAAGAATTCCTTTGGTGCCTGAAAAGCTTGTAACCAACAAAGAGGTTGGTATTACCAGTTGGAATCTCTGTAACCCACAACCTGATTCTACTAGTGTCCTTCCCTGTACTTAAACTGGTTACTCTAATTTACCCAACATTTTTTGTCTACCTCTTTATTTCAGGGTGAGATTGAAAATCACATTCAGCCTATTTCATATATTGACACTAGGATCCTAACAACAACAACAACATGCTAGCCAGAAGATAGTTACTTTTAAGGAGACTGACATGGTGAAGGTATGGACTACCATTTATGAACAGTGGTAACATGATGCTGTGGGTTACAGAAAGAACACAAATGCCTTTTCTTCAAGCTCACTAAATTATTTGTTCTCATCAAGACTGATTTCAACCTGTCAAGATTTTGTTAATCTGTCAAGAGTTTATTAATGTCTGTGAGATTTTTGATCTCGATTATGGAGACAAAGCAAGAAAAGGCTTGCTTTTTATTGAGATTTTTGAAATTTCTATACAATGTGCATGAACCTAGAGTCTTATCCTATTTGTGAAACAGAACACACAAAATTGATCACAGACATAAAACAGCCCATCAACTTCTTATTGCTTTAAGAGTCCATACAACAAGATAGCAATGTTTTGGTTTTAGGACAACTGCACAATTATGCAATTTACTGTTGGGAAATGTGAGATATTAGTGGATATCACAACTAAAGGAATTAGTATTCGTTATCAAGGTGAGCAACAACCAGTACTACTCCACTCAAATGCATAGGCTGCAGCAGAGAAATAAATAGGCTTAGACCATTTCTGCATTGCACAGTTATAATGCTATTATTCCACTTGCAACATCCTGTGGAATTCTGGGGTTTGTAGTTTACTGAGGCCAAAGAGATCTCTGGCTGAGAATTTTAAATTTCCTTCCCTAAACTGCCAACCCCAAGATTCCATAGGATGTTGAAAATGGAATAATAGTACTATAACAATGAAGTGTGGAAATGACCTTAGTCTTCTCTATGAAAACATATGAAGTAGATTTACTTACGAATACTTAAGGTTTTGTAACATCTCATGATGAGCAGCTGTAACATGCACTTTTCAAATATGGAAGCAAGAAAGAGAGAGAGAACTGTAGACTACAAAACAGAGGATAAGCAAATTCAGACTAAATGCACAGTAAGCAATACAGGAAAAGAGATGATGTGGTTCAGACCAAAAACCCAAAATAAACAAAAAGACAAAACAAAACAAAACAAAAACAGGAACTGACATGAATATATACAGTGCCTAAACTCTTAGCGACACATGCAACACTCAGGCCCCTTCCTGAGCTAAAAAATTAATCTGAGTGAAGGGTAGATTAATCATTTTGCAATGTCACTGAGCAACTTCACATACTTTCTATTATCACCTGTCCACCACCGAGTAAACATTTTTGAATGTGTTTTGAGTTGGGAGGCTTGACACCTGTGTACTTTATGAATTTGGATACGAAGAAAACTGATATGCACCTTGTGGGGTAATGCACAGTTTGGAATTTAGTAACCTATTCCTTTTTATATTTCTCCAAATATGAACATGTAGTATTGGCTCAAAAATCCATCAGAATGCAGAGAGAAAGTAGGCATTTTGCAATTAAACGATATTTTAAAATACATATTTAAATGTACATTTTCATCCTCCTCAGACTGAAGATCAAAGCAGAAAATGGAATTGAATGAACCTGTGGATAAATAGGGTAAAAGAAGGAATGGTCTGGAAATAGATTGGTTTTTCTCAACCTTAAACTCTTCTGTAATAAGTATAAACTCCTCTGTTATGAACTTCAACATTCTTCTGCTATTAAAAAAAGAAACTTATTAAAGCAAGCTAAGAAGCATATTTATTCCAGTGATACTGTAGGAGATGGAAAGGAGCCTTCAGAAATATGTAACTGTTCTGAGGAGGGCGACAGATGGTACAGTGCACATTGAGTGAAGGCATGGGATTAACCAATACATAATAATGAACCCACTTTCATTCCTAAAACTGAGGGTGTGCCATTTATATCGCCCATGGAATTTTCAAGTGACATAACTGAATCTGTTTGTTTGTATTGTCTGTACATTACTTTTCTTTCTAGTAGCATCCTCAAAGTGAAGCAGTCTCAGAATTAAAGCAGAAATGGAAACTTTGCCTCTAAAACAAGCTATTAGGAGAGAGTTCTATAGTCAGAGCTTGGAAGATTTTTTTTTTTTTTTAAAAAAATAACCATTATAGTCTCAGTGCCACAACCAGTAGTTAGGAATCACTACAATTATTTCAAATTGCAGTAGAGATAGCTGTGAAATGCACTGCAGCCTACGGAAAGCTTATGCCAAGTAAAAATTAGTCTTTAATTTCAACAAGACTCTAAGGCCATTTCCCCCCTACATTGTTATAGGCCCTTTACGCATTGAGGCTTCTCGCGTGAGCGGGGAGGGCGGCTCGCTCAAGAAGGCTTCTCTGGGAGGCTGCCGTTTCCCCCTCGTTCCTTCCGCAGGTGAAGGAACGAGGGGGAAGCGGCAGCCTCGTGCGAGCCGCCCCCCCGGGTGAAGCAGGAGGCTGTCGCGTCTGTCCCCCCCCGCTCGCGCGAAGCAGGAGGCTGTCGCGTCCATCGCGCTAGCACCCAGCCCCTTCCTTCTGCAGGGGTGGAGGGAAGGAAGCGCGACCCGGCCGCCTCCCCAACGCTCTGCACAGGAGGTAAGTGCATGTGGGCGCTGGGAGTGTTGCGTGAGCGTGGGTGATTTTCGCTTTGAGGTGAAAATCAAAAAACCCGCGATCACGCCACTGCAGCCCCGTGAGCGCGGCGGAAGTGGGAGTGCGTCGTGCAGAGCGACGCTCCCACTCCCGCGAGGCTCACAGGGCTGTCGCGGGACAGAAAGCCAGTGCAAAAAGGGCCATAGTGCTATTATTCCACTTTCAACATCAGAATAGTAGGTACACTATTGCTTGTAGCATTCAGACTTTTTTTTAGTTACTTTCATGGCACTGGAATGTAAAGAGTTACTTTTAAAAAACTAAGATCATTTCTGCACTACACTGTTATAATGCTATTATTCCACTTTCAACCTCCTATGGAATTCTGGGGTTTGTGGTTTACTGAGGCCAAAGAGCTCTCTGGCTGAGAATCCTAAAGGCCCCTCCCTAAACTGCAAACCCCAGGATTCCATAGGAGGTTGAAAGTGGAATAATAGCACTATAACAGTGTAGTGCGGAAATGATCTTAGTTTTTTAAAAGTAACTCTTTACATTCCAGTGCCATGAAAGTAACTAAAAAAAAGTCTGAATGCTACAAGCAATAGTGTGCCTACTATTCTGACCACCTCAGTGTTGCCTTAATATCCACAACAAATTAGGGCAGCAAGATGACACAGCACAAGCCAGCACTTGAGTGATGTGATATTCCTCCTCCACCATTTAGTGAGGCCAGACCCCTGCAGCTATACAAAGTAACTATAGTTCCTTTGTATGAAGAATGAAGTTAGCCAAAGCTGAGTTACAATAATAATATAATTTTGTTATGCCACACCTATTGCAAAGGGAATGAATTAATTATAATTTGTAAGTTGTTAGAAAACAGTTGTTTTCAAGCTCCTCTTGAGGCCCTACAGAAAAGAGCTTGTCTCATGTCCATACCAAAATAGACTCCCTCTGTGGCAGAAGATATGAAGACTGCAAATTGTGTGAAGGTTCATATAAGAGGTATTTCAGGTATTTGTAGCTGAACTGAATTTTGCAGTAAACCAGGAGTCAATGCAAATGGATCAAAATTGGTGGCATCTTGCTTATAAAATGTGTGCCAGATTTCATCTTAGCTGCCATATTTTGTGACAGCTGTAGAAAGCAAACTTTTTTTCATGATCACCCTCATATACGGTGTATTAAACAATTAACTTGACATAGTTTGATGTGGCCATTATGTTAAACTAGGAAATAAGAATTCCGTGGCTTGATGATGATGATATTTATTATCTAGGAACAACAACAAATTAAACATGTTACACAGTTAAAAGATCATATAAAACAATATATACTAAAAACAATCAATATAAACTTTAAAATGCATGGTCTAAAAGTCATATGCCTGGCAGAAGAGACAGATCTTTAGTGCTGTTTTTAACTCAGACAGTGTTTCCAGCTGTCAACTCCCTTCCAGCAGGTCATTCTGCAGTCTGGGGACAACTGAAGAAAAAGTCCTCTGGGTAACAATTGCCATTTCTGGTCCTAGCTGACTGAAGTAAGTGTCCTCCAGAGGACCTGGGTATATGGGATAGATTATAGAAGAGGTAATGCCTGCTCCAATAGACTACTTTTTTCTCTTTCAAATAGGGCCAGCCTTGTAAAGAATTTAAATGGAAAGGACATAGGGATGTCATGGCAAAGGCTGGATGGGCAACATTCTTGTTCTTCCCACTGTATGTTCAATACAATTATTTCCAGTGCTTACTTGGGACTTCTGTAGACTGGTACTAAAGCTGGAGTCAGGAATTGCAGGTGTCACAGGTACAACTGCTGCCTGACCCACATCTGCCTGTGAGAGGAAAAGGGTAGCACCTTGTTGTACCTTTTCCAAGCATAGTGTTAGCGCTTAGGGCTAGAACTGTGCACTTGGTACCCAATGGATAATCAAAATACATATTCAGTAGTATTCATAAGGAGATCTAAACCCTGTTTTCCAATCTTGTTTTCAGAGCAACTTAGTTTCCCTGTTTTCAGAATGGCTAAAAAGAATATGAAATTCTAAGTCTGCTAAATAAAGTGTGGTAAATGCTTTTTTCTTTCTTTCTTCCTGATGACAGTTCTGTAGTATGTACATGTTTCCTGTATCCACAGCAATGCATGGGTCTTGCTAAGATGGTCTTGTAATCAGCTCTTCCTTTTCTTCTCTTATTGTACTATTAATTATGCTTCTGGAATGCTTAGCAAGCTTTATTTTTAAATTGCAGAGTACTGCAGGGATTTAATTCATTGATGATTTCATTATGGGAAATCTTCAAAGACATTAGGAGAACCTGTAATCTTCACACTACTTTTTGACTTGATTTAAGCTTTCATCATTTTAAATTCTGTGAAAGTGAAATGGATTACCTATCTCATGTGGAATTCCTTGCAGATAAGCTTGGCCTAATTACAGCACCCGTGTTTCCTTTATGAGAAATTAAAAGTTCTGTCTATCTTGGGAGTAAAGGAAGCATGATCCAGGGTGAGAAGAAAGAATAACAAAATGTAGGAAACATGATTCAAGTACACAGAATTATCCTGAACATTTTGATGAGTTTCCTTTGTTTATTTGAGTCCACTGATTTCGGTCAGTTTGGGCATAAATTATATATTCCCTTGTCTGAGATCCAAGACCTGAGAGGGCCATTGAAGTATCAGTAAAGTAGAACAAACAAGTGTACAGAAGTGTGTATGAGCTGTACATGCTAATTTGTGTTTGCACAGAAAGATAGATAGATGTTGATCAAGTGTGGGAGCCAGCATAGCTTGAGTTTGAGTGCTGGGCTACGGCCATTTCTGCATTAGACTGTTATAGTGCTATTATTCTACTTTCAACGTCCTAGGGAATCATGGGGTTTGCAGTTTAGGGAGGGGCCGACTGGAGAGAACTTCATGATTCCATAGGATGTTGGAATAATAGTGCTATAACAGTCTAGTGCGGAAAAGGTTTAGGGCTCCATGAGACCTGGGTTCAAATCTCAGCTATGGAAACCCACTAAGTGACCTTGGGAAAATCACACTCTTTTACACTCTCTCAGCCTTGGAGGAAGGCAATGACAAGCCTTTCCTGAAGAAATCTTATCAACAAAGCCATAAGTCATAAGCTGGAACCAACTTAAAGGCTTACAAAAGCAACAGATATGGGATAGGCAACATATGATCCTCCAAATATTATTGTTTTTGCAGCTCCCAACATCATAACCATTGGTGCATGAAGTTGGACATTGCACTCCAACAAGATCTGGAGGGAGTCCCATATCCTACCCCGGCTTAACTGCAGTGCTAGACCTATCTGGGATAAACTTATTAAAACTAAGGGAATTTGTTGTCTACAATGGATTTAAGCTTTACTAATTTCAATATGTTTAGTCTATTGTCTAGGTCAGGGTTAAGGCTGAAATCTCTAATATTGGGTTTGGCCCATAAATTCATCTTCAGAGGAAAAAAATTGCTGTATTTCTTAAAAATAATTTTATTGTTGGGGTAGTTAACACTGATTAAATTCTGATATACATATTGACACTAATACATATACAAAAATTATTCCAATGATTAATACAAGATGACCAGTCCTCAACCCGCAACCAACAAATTAATTTTTCCCAATAAATATATTACTGCTTTTACCCTGCCGTTCCTCCCATCTCCCCATCCCCCGGAGAACAAAGTCAATTTTATTTAAAGTTCCTTTCCTTTGATGGGAAGAATTGTGTTAATTGTATCTTCTATAATTTTTTACCCCTTCCTTTCTTTAATTGTTGCTATTAATTTGTTCCACTTCCTTAACCAATCACCTTCTTTCAACTGACCCATGTACTTTCTTCTTTCTAATATAAGGTCAAACATTATATATTCTGAAATATAATGTTGCCGTCTTTGCACTTTCATTCTTCCTTCATCTTTCCAACCATGTCCTACAACTTCATGAGCTGCCCTCAACATTTGTTTCAGCAAGTATTCCGCATTTCCATCCAAAAATACTGTGATTTTTTCGAAATCATGTTTGTTTTATATATAGTACCTGTATAATATATAAATCTATCTATACATATAATTTAAAATATAAAGTACAATATATAAGGAGCAGTGGTTAAATGCCAGTACTGCAAGCCACAAGGTTGTGAGTTCGATCCTGCCGGGCTCCAAGGCTGACTCAGCCTTCCATCCTTCCGTAGGTCAGTAAAATGAGTACCCAGCTTGTTGGGTGCATGTATAGAAATGTATCGAAATACATGCTATTTGTAAGTTGTTCGTCGCCATATGGAGAGGTGGGATACGAATAAATAATAAAATAAAAAAATACCATGCACACACACACACACACACAGTATAATACAGTATATACAGTACAATATATATAAAAATATAAATATAAAATGTAAAAAAATATACAGTACAATACAGTACAGTATCATATTCCTTTATCTTAAGTTTCTAACATGTACATTTACTTACATTATGATAAACAACTTAAGTTCCATTATCTATTATATAAAATTAATTGAATTTTTAAAAATTCTTTTCACAGTCAGGTATAAAAAAATGAAATGTAAAACAAATAGTGTACTGTGATATAGGTGCAATTGAAGTCAAGAGAAGATATAAGAAGTTGGAATAAGAGTTGAAGGGTAATAGAAGAGCAATAGAGCAAGAGTGGTGGGTAGCAGAAATAGTGAGTTGTATGTGTCTGGGTAGAGGTATAGACTCACCTATGAAATTTATAACTCCTGAGATTACACATAGCTCCATCATTATCACATTTTGTTAACTGATGTGATTTGGATTAATATTTAAGAGGGATATTGCTTTTTAAATTCACAGTGTAAATTGGTTATTATATTTTTATCTTGAAGCATGTACAGAGCTTTGTGCAAGGCTATTGTGCCCTGAATAGTGATCTAGAAATGCTTAAATAGATGAATAATAATAATAAAAGGGTAAATATAGTGCTATCAGCACCACCACCATTGTTTCATATTTGAACTTGCTGATTCTTCTTAATGTACTCTGATTTTAGGATTCCCTGATTAAGAAGATGTGAAGACGTCTGAAAGAGGTTTGCTTCCCATTGTATATCTGCAGTCATCAGCTGACACTCTGAGGAGTAATTTACTAAGGTGTCTATAGAGAAAGAAAATAAATTGAACTAGGTTATTATCATTACCTTTTGATAAATTTATACTGTTGACTTCTCTGACCATTATCCCAGTAGTAGAAAGGGGTTAATTTGAATTGCTTGACATATCACAAAAGAAATATACTCTCAATATAAGGCAGCATCTTAAATCTCTGTGAAGGAGTTTAAAAGGAATGATAGTAGATATTCCAGCTCAATACATGATGTGGCTAATCATGGATTGCCTGATTCTCTAAAGTCCCAAACTATTTCCACTACAAGAAGTTGAATTAGGGAATAGAAAATGAATGGTTTAGGTGTGTCATCCTATTCAAGAACATCTATTTCACACCCCTTTAAATAAATGGTAAGGCACGCATATCTGAAGAAATCTTTCCTTAGAAACTGGCATATTTTTGAGATTCTTAATATGTTTGCTGAAAAAAGAAATGTGCATAAAGTGATGCATATATTTGAAAACTGTCCATAACAAAAATGCATAGTTGAAGAACACACATAAACTGTTTTTAGTACACAGGAGAAATGCTTTAAAAATGTATGTGTGTGTGTTATGTGCCTTCAAGTCATTTCCAACATATAGTGACCCTAAGGTGAACCTGTCACAAGTTTTTCTTTTCAACATTTATTGAGAGGAGGTTTGCCACTGCCTGAGGGTGAGAGAGTATGACCTGTCTAAGGTCATCTAGTGGGTTTTCATGGCCAGGCAGGGATCTGAACCCTGTTCTCCAAAGTCCAGGTCTAAAGCTTAAGCCACTATACTGCACTGACTCTCTTAAAAAAGTATACATTAAGAAAAATATATAGACAATTGTATACTTAAGGGGAAAAGTCAGCAACAGCAGCTGACTAAGGCCAACAATGTTTTTATACTTTTTTTCACAACCCTTTTTCCATTTATTTATACTGAAGTGTGTGTGTGTGTGTGCGTGGCAGTGTCCATTAATTAAAAAACGTCTTGTGGTTTATTAAAAGACAGGATGAATTTGAGGAAGAGGATAGAGCAAGAATCAGGACAGAGAACAATTATTTGCGGGGAAAGTATCTGTAGTATGCCAACATTTTCTTCTTCTGATTAAAGGAAGCAAAGGGACATTTTTACTCCTTAAACTCAGAGACCATTTGAGTGTTGGGAAGCTGATCTCATATCTTTCAAATTTCATTCAGAGGGTCTTGCAAATTTCCATGCTTTGCTTCTACGGGAGAAGGGGGTGAGAGAAGAATTCTGCTACCGTAGTGATGGAGTACTGGAAATAAACAGAATAAGTTAAGTGCACTTGATAGTAAGTTGCTTTGCTTTTTTTTCACTACACTTAATTATAACTACACTAACTTTAAGAAATTAAAGCCACAACTTCAATCAATTATAAGGCCTGGTTCTTACAAAAAGCTGTTTTCTGATATTAGCCAGGTGAGTATTGTCTAAACCATGGCTTCTCAAAGTAGTATTACATTGACCAGTTCCAGTCCTTGAGACAGTGGCTACCAGTCCCCAGAGAGTTTCCAGGAAAGAAAGAAATAATTGTAGCCAATGGGCACAAATATGGTATGGGTCACTGATACATTGAAAAACAAAAAGGTGGTTAACCACATCAGATAGCTTAAAAAGCACTGGTTTATCCCATGTGAAGATAATCTGTTGCCCTCCAAATGTTAATATCTTACAAGTCTGAACCACATGATCATGGCAGAGGTCCTTTCCACACGGTATTTGCCATGTGAAAGGGCACCTGGAGCGTCGTGTGATTGTGAGGAGTGATCTGCACAATGCACTCACAATTGCGCAATGCTCCAGAGGCTGGCAGGCACCAATCGTGCACCTTTTCATTTTCGGCTGGAAGCTGAAAATGGTGCGCGATTGCGCATTGCTCCCGGGGCCCCTGTGCACTTATCTGGCATGCGGAGCCTCTGGAGCTGCTCTGGTTACGCTTCCTGCCCCAGCGCAGCCTGGGAAACTCCCAGGCTGTATTGCAGAAGGAAGAGGCGTGGCTCTCACGCAAGCAGGCAGCTCGTGTGGAGCCGAAGGACCCTGGAAAAAGGTAAGTTGCGGAAAGGGCCTTAGAGTTCAAATTTATAATGTCTAAATGGTAGCAGTCTGTTGTTGTTGTTGTTGTTGTTGTTGTTGTTGTTGTTGTTGTGTGGCTTCAAGTTGTTTCCAGTTTATGGTGACCCTAAGGCAAACCTGTCATGGGGTTTTCCTGGACTGAGAATGTGTGATGCAGCCAAAGTCACCTAGTGGGTTTCCATGACTGAGCAGGGAATCAAACCTTGTAATCCAACAACTCAAACTACTAGCAGATTAGAGTCTTTTCTAGCTCTGCCAGAGCTAAGTGTACATGTGGGATGTTTGACATGCAAAGAGTGTATCCTACCAATGTGTTACATGTGTATCTTCTCCCAGAAATGAGAAGAAATGCAAATACCATTTTTACTATAGCCTGCATTTACACAGAAGACATGGTACAAGCAATGGGAATACACAACATATCATGAAAACTAGCTGAAATAAAAATAAAAGATACACACATTAGGGGCAGCAGTTGCAGATATACAACCTGAAGCAGGACCTGTTATGCCTGTTTTGTTTTGTTTCCGCTATGAGAGTAAAATACGCTCTAACATTTTTTTTCCTTTTTCTCAATAGAATTGTTTTTTCCATTTGTACTTGTTGCAATATTCACAACAGGAAAGACAGGTAGCAGAGGAAAAAAGCTCAACTTGTTGCTAAAGTAGTTTACTGCAACAGTATACACATTTCAAATGGAACACTCAATGCCAAGCTGAGTGTTTTGCCATGTCTGTGTGCTTTCATGTCCTCAGCCTAGTTAAATAATTCAGTGTTGTGTCCCTAAAGGTATCACAATGCATTTGTTCTGGAGAATGGAATTGTATAATGCTGCTCAAAACAAAACAAAACAAGGTGGATTGGGAAATTTTATTTCACTGAATCACATGAAATATAGAGAGGTGTGAGCCCCTTGATTTTAGGGTATATTGTGGGCTACATCCACAGCTTGCAAGAGTTGGGTCCTTTCAACAACTTACCGGATCCTAGCTACATCCCATGGGGATCTCAGAAGAGCCTGTCCCGGGAGGGGAGCATGGCAGGAGTGTTCCCCTCTGCAGCAGCTGGCTTCATCTTCAAGGAAGGGTGATGGCCCTGCCTTTTCCTTCTGCAGCACAGCCAGGTATTTTCCCAGGCTGCGCTGGGGCAGGAAGTGCCTCCATCATGCTTTCAGAGCTTCTGCAGGGCAGATAAGTCTGGGACAGTTACGCAATCACATGTCATTGTGATTTACACATGACATCAGTGATTTACTTTGTGATTATGTTGGTTGGCAACAGGATCATGACAAAATCAAGAAGAACCATTGTCACAGTCCCATTGTGATCCCATTGCCATTGTGGGATGGGAGCGTGCTGCGGAAAGGGCGTGCTGGGGTCTAGACTTCCCCCAGCCATCCTAGTCAATGGCCATGCTAGCTGTAGGATTCTGTGATTTGTAGCGTCCCAGAAAATATTTTTTCCAAAATCTGACACCATTTTACACTTGTTTTAGAGACTGGATCACTTTAACAAGGGAAAGACTTAACACTAGAAGCTGCTGATTTGAGATAAGTCTGGCACTTTTTTATGGTATAATAAATTAAAAGCAAATTAAAACTTCAGAACACATTTCATTAGGCATGTCATATTGAGAGTATGGTTGAAATATAAAAAAACAAATGCGTCCCAAGATACCTTTGTGGCTCTGAGATCATGAAGTTCCTTTTTCAAGACAGGTAACATCCAAAGGTTAATGGTTAAACATATAGTGATTTAATCAAGGTAAATGGTGGTCAAGTGCAATTGATGACAAATGATGAAATGATCCAAAGGGCATGAACCTAAGTAGGTCCTTACACACAAATGACAAAAATTTTTAAAATGGATGAAAATTGTTTCACCTAGATTTTGAGAAAACCAACATGGAAAGATCACACTTGTTACTCACATTTCCAACATGTATTAAAAACTCTTTATGCATTTTGGCCAACTTTTCTAGTGTTAAATACTAACAAAATATCATATTATAAAAGTTCTCTTTAAGATCATAACATAATATGAATTTGGCTTTCTTCACCCACATTTTCTCCCATTGTTCCAACTGTATCTTATGACCAACTCTTCTTCCGTCTTTTTTTTTAACAAAAAATATACATCTTAACAATTATCATTATCTGAGCACAACTCTTTCTCAAATTCTGAATTAGTCAACACAAAATCATACTTTTTTTTTGGTAAATTTTAAACCTTTCTACTATTTGTCTATAAGAGAACGATTGAAAGCTATAGCTAATTGATTTAATTGTATAGTGTTTTTGATTAAATTACAGAAGATCTCAATAAATTGTTCATTTTTTCTTAGCTGTTATCTTCTTCCTATGAAAAGCTTTTTGTGATGATGTCCACAAGGGTGTAATAGGATGTAAACTTGGATTTATCCTTTCCACAATCTTAACAAAGCACATCTCACAGAATGTTTATTAAAATCTGCATGCACTTTGGCTTTATTGTATCACAAATCACAATGCCTTTTTTAGAGCCCTGAATGAAAATTTGCATCAATTTAATATGTAATGTTGCCCAATATTTTTTTCAAGTGATTTTATTTGCTATAATGTACTTCAGGGTGCTGTATTCACTAATATATGCCTTTTTGGGGGGGAAAATTGACTGCAATTTTACATTGCCAAAGTTGTTGGTTTTGGCACAGAAAATACTTTTCCTCTGTGCAAACATGTTGTTGTTGTTGTTGAGCAGAGTAAACTCTGAATTTCCAACATGCTTCAAAAACTGTGGCTTTCAAACTTTCTCATTGCAGGAAGAAATTGCCAAAATCACTATTGCTTTTAGGGAAGAACTACCTTCTTATTTACAACAGATATATTCTACTATGGATATACGTATAACTAGGATGTGAAGAGCTCTTTTTGCTGACCATCCATGGAAATAAGAGGCTAGACACAACTACTGGGTTGAATAAGAACTACTTTCTGAAATTATTAACCTATTAAATCTTTATACTCTGTATTGTTCAAAACCAGGTAGCAACCTGGTATGGAAGCAGCCGAAGCAGGTAGTCTCAAAGCCTTCCCAAACCTTTAGTGATGTCCCAGGGATAAGGATTTCCTGCCACCTGCCACCCTATTTCCCTCATGAGACCACCCTTCTTGAATCTTATGAATTGAGAAGACACCTGTGCTGTCCTTGAAGTGCTGTGCCTTGAAACAAAAAGCCAGAGCTGACAGTGGGTCCCTGATAGAATAAGGAAACAGCCCCCTCCTACTGAGAGAGACATAATATTGCAGGTAAGGAACAGGGACAGGGTATTCATCATGCAAACCCTCCCAAAGTAAGGAAATTCTTTCATCACATTAATAAAACACTTTCTAGCACTAGGAGCTAAGCATAAGCTAATGGCCTTCACTACTTCACACTTCCAAGCATCCATAGGTCTCCTGGCACCAGGTGTGGCATGGCAGCTTCATCTGAAGTCAACTGTCTGAAGTGCTCCATCTGTGCATGGGAGAAACCACTGGCTATGGCATTGTCCACTCTGGCCACATGGAGCACCATAAAAAGGATATTATAACATCAACATTGAAGAGTAAATGCACTAACCAGTCTCACAATCCCAGGACGCTTGGGTGACAATAAGTTAAAAAGTTAATGGCTTGTACTGTGGTTGGTTTGTCACACCAAAAATGATCAGAAGAGTTAGCCAACTATGGAAAGCAACTAGGATCAGGGGGAAAAAAACCTCAAGAAGTAAGGTCCACCATATAGGTTGGCCTCTACCTAATCCTTAGGCCAAATGTGGGCACACCACCAGTTCCTAACTATGGCCCTTTCCACATGGGGGTATTAAAATGGTGTAGCGCGACTTCTGACAGAGGTCGTCTACACCATCAAATGGATTGGGGTGGATTACTTTAGTGTAATTCCACACTCCAATCCATGCTAGGGCAAATGGAAGTGGTGGTGCTTTTCAAAAACCACTTTTCATGTGGTTTTTAAAAAGAACGATCGTGCAGTCCCATGCAGCCCTGTCGCAGCGCCCAGTGTGGATTTGCAGGCGTGAGCAAGGGCGTGCCTGCAGATCTGCCGGGGGCGGGCTTTCCAGCTGGCGAGCTTCTCTGGTTGGTGGAGAGCCTCTGCCAGTTGTAAGCCACCATTTTGGGTGCTGTAGGACACCGCGGTACCCCGAGGAGTGTGGAGCAGTGAAAATGCACTGCTCCACATGGTGATGGTTTCAGGTAAGCTCCGTTTCAGGACGTCTCAGGACGTTTTTTTCCTTCACGTGTGGAAAGGGCCATACTCTTCAAAACTCACTGACCCTGCTAAATCTGAAGACCCTTGGAGAGTAGTCATAAGCTTAGATTTCTCCCATGAAAAAGAAATACCATTAAAACCACTGAGGAATTCCTGTCACACCCAATGATCCTCCCCGATCACTTGTGTGAGCCTAATCCTATCGTGCAGTTTGTTAATCCTATGGGGCAGAAACACCTAAGAAAAGTCCTACCAGGTGGCCAAAAAAAAAAAAAAAAGAAGAAAGAAAGAAAGAAAAAAGAAAAAGAAAAAAGAAAAAAAGAAAAGAAAAGAAAAAAAATATTAGATGCCCAATGAATTCTTGAAATTCCCTGAACATAGTTTTCTTCCATATACGAAACTAAAAAATCTCTCTGTTGCTGTTGTTTGCCTTCAAGTCATTTCCAACTTATGGTGATTCTAAGGTGAACCTACTATCATGGAGTTTTCTGGACCTGAAAGTGTATGATGCAACTAAGGCCACCCATGGCCAAGTGAAAAATTGAACCCTGGTCTCCAGGAGTATAGTCTGATACTCACACCACTATACCACATTGAGTGTCCCTTTCCTTCATACTTTGCAATTTCTCCACAGGCAGTCTATATTGCTCATCAACTGCATTAGTTTAAATACCTAAAAATACTAGATGGTGTGTAGGAACTTCAATTTTTTTCCTGAGCCAACAGAACTGCCAGTTTCTATGCTAAGGGACAAAATCTGGACAAAGCACATTGTCCAGTGTGTAACTACCCAATAAACAAAAAATCATTCAAGTAATGAATCATATCCCTTAGCCCTATCTTCCACTGAACAGCCCAACTGAGGAACTTCTCAAACAGCAAACATGATATTGAGCACCCCATAGGAAGAACACAATGCAAATAAAATACGCTGAAAATGAGAAGCACAGCAGCTCAATATTTTCTGGGTGTAGTGGTAGAAGACAAAATGCTGACTTGATGTCACTTTTTGGCATTTCTCCCCCAACACTCTGCTCCCAAACCCACTTACTGCTACATCAAATTAAGTGTACCAAACAGTGCACAATTCCACAAGATTGGCATCATTAAATGACTCACCTTTGGGATAGGACAAATGGTGAATAACTCTTGTTTTCACTGGGAGCTTTCTTCAGTACTGACCTAGATGAGACATCCTTAAGTTGGGAACATGGGTGAAGGAAAAGACCAACCACCCTGCCTAAAGGCTTAAATGAGTCTAACCAAGGCCCATAGATTTAACTGGGGCCTTGTCAAGGTCCAACTAAGCCCTGTAGGCCTATCAAGCAGAACAAGGGCCTGCAGGTCTAACTTAAGCCCCACAAAGGCCCAGCTGGGGCCTATAGGTCTGCTAAATCTGGATGAGGCCTGAATAATACCTGAAAGGTCAATGACAATAGGACAATGACCTAAGCTATATGGGCTAAACAGTTGCCAGAAGGCATAACGGAGGCTCAAAGGGTCTAAGCGTAAAGACAGAGGCCCATAAAGCCTGTGAAATTCTGACCGGGGCCTAACTGAGGCCAAGAGGTCTAATTGATGGCCACAGGGCCTACCACCACTCTGTCAGGCTTCTCTGGTCAGATCATGGCCTAGCTACTCCAGACTTGGACCAACCATCACTTGTGAAGGCTCAGTTGGGGGCCTAACCTCTCCATCCATGGCAAGCTCTCCTCTCAGGCCTAATCGTGGCCCAACTGGTCACTCATAATTAAAGCACCACTCTTCTGAACCCAGTTGAGGACTGACTGTGCAAGCTGTGGCACAACTATTTTCCCAGGCCAACTGGGAAAGAGGCCTTGTATAACCTGTGATTCATAAAGCCAAAGGACATGACCTGCCAGGAATTATGCCCTCCTATGTACTTGGTGACCTCATCTTGTGATGGTAATTTTAGCCAGCAAGCAGAAACTGGATGGTGATTAAGTCCCTGCTGGACAGATGTTTGTAGCTAAGCTTTTTCACTTCGTTTGGTGAATCAGAAATTGTGGCATTGTGGTTTTTAAAGGCTTCTAAGCAATATATGTGTAGGATTTGCACACCAGGAATATATAGCCACAGGATCATGTACCTGACTAGATGTATCTGAATGTACAGGCTGTTAAAGAGGTTAAGGAGTATGGAATGAATAATACCTGCCATATAAAGGTTTTTAATAAAGTATTTGTTCTTTTGCTATGGATCTCATCAAGATCACACACTGGACTTCTGGAAAAATATCTCTCTCTTTTTTACCCTTTCAAATTCCATTTCCTTTCTTTTTAAACCCAACTTGCCAATAACTGATAAGTAGTAGCAGGAAGTTAATATGGGGATCATTATTGCTGACATAGTGTATAATCCATTCATATGGAAGGCAAATGGGAAAGAACACTTTGGCATATGGAATACAAAAGTCTTGCTCTTTGGAGCTCTTATTTGCTGGTTCAGTGACACATGGCAGACAACTTTTACTGCATTAGTGTATTCAGAGTTAGAATAACCTGGGACAGTCTTGAGCAAGGTCTGAAGGAAGAACCATTTTGGGCCACTCAGTAATTATTCCGAAGAGATATCACTGCTGCTTCTGTCCTCTCCTTTATTTCCCCTACAATCAGTTCCACTTCCAGTGCAGCTTTTGTAGAATAATAAAAGGCTGATATAAAGGTAAGGATGGGAAAATCTGTCAGTTTCACTTTCTCCTCCATACAATTATGGATGGTCTCATTATGTTCATGCTTTAAAAGGTATGCCCATCATTCATTATCAGTTGAGCATAAGCCCTTTCTGCCCTGTGGATTTTGGAAGGTGCCTGTGCATGCTGATCCTCTAATTTGTCTTCCTCCCAGTGATTTTGCAGAGCTCCCAGTCTCTGATATATTGAAGAGACATAGGGCCTTTTGCACTACACTGTTATAGTACTATTATTCTACTTTCTACATCCTGTGGAATTCTGGGATTTGTAGTTTACTGAAGCCAATGAGCTCTCTGGCTGAGAATTCTAAAGGCCCCTCCCTAAACTGCAAACCCCAGGATTCCATAGGATTTTGAAAGTGGAATCATAGCACTATAACAGTTTAGTGTGGAAAAGTCCTATGAAGAAGAAACCACACTGTTGGATGTTAAGGATGCTACTCCCTGCTACAGTAAACATTCTTCCAAACAAAGCTGTGCAAGCATTCCAGTTTGCTACTAAAAAAAGAGAAGTCACTTCAACATTTCTCACCCATTCGATCATTTCATATATGAACAGTCATAAAGGGAGGTGACAATCTCAAAGTCAAAAGATCAATATTAAAACTATGGAAAACAATACAAAGCTTTTAAAAAACCCAGCACAATAATACAAGATGGCATCTTCTTAAAAACAGTCCTTCTAAAAATTGTAACTTTTCAAAATCTCTTGGAATAGAAAAAGTCTTTGCCTGAACGGAGCAAGGACAAACAGAAAGGAAGGGGCTATTCAAGTTTCTCTAGGGAGGCAATTCCAGAGATAAGAGTTAGCCACTGAGAAGGTCCTTAACATCTCTGTTTAACTATAAATGGCATTTGAACTGTTACTTCCAGCCAAGAGATCAGGGAGAGATGTACAATGAGATAAAGTTGAAGCTTTCCAGCTATTCTCTCCCTGTATCTCTTGATCATTGTCCTCTCTTGGACTTGACTTGTCTGTGTTCTGTGCAATTTATCCTCTTGAGAACCACAAGTCTCCCCATGGAGACTTGTGGAATCCTGGGGTTTGCAGTTTTGGGAGGGGCTGTCTGGCTCCTCCTAAAACTGCAAACCCCAGGATTTTATAGGATGTTGCAAGTGGAACCATAGCGCTATAACAGTCTAGTGCGGAAATGGCCATAGAACACAACACTCTTTGGGACTAGATAGAAAGGGATCAATCACAACATGATAAATGTGATCCATAGATCATCATGTCATAAATGGATTGTGAGTCTCTTAATTTGAAAACTACAAACCCCATGATCCCTTCACAAGTAATTACAGTGCATATTTTAAATAGGAGCCTTGAAAGATTTCTATCTGGAAGGTAGTCCCTCAAAAACTGTTACCACTATCCCTTTGCCTAGAGTAGTAGTTTTGCCTTGGGAAAGGTTGGGAAGATTGCAGAAAGTGAAATCATGGCTGTGGTGGGATGAAACTTAATCCAAAATGTTAACAAAACCTTTCTGAAGAAGATAATTTTATGCTCTGAGTTTTCACCATTTCTAATGAACCTTGGATAGTTCAAAGCAAAGCTGGAACAGCTCATCATGATGAGATACTTTGAACACTCTAAGTGGCTAATGATTGTTTATCACCCACCAGGAGATAATATTGCCTGTTTCCATCACCCATGCAAACTGAGCTGGCAGATTAGAATTTGAGAATCTCTGCTTTACAATATTCAAACATATGAGCAGATTACTTTGTAATGTCTAAGCAGTGTTGATACTCTAAGTGGGGTCAATTCTCTTTTAAATAAGTCCCTCGACTTGTGCTAGTTTGACATCACCTCCCAGCATGCTCCTTACTCATGTTAAGAGCAATGCAACTTTTGTACTTGGCACACACAAATACACAAGCTGTCAAATGAAGATGGATGTCTCTCTTGATGTCTGCCAAGCATGAAGAGTTTGCTGAGCAATATGCATACAATGCCACTGCAATCTAAGAGAACCATGGACAATATTAAGTTCAAAGAGAAAAGAAAATAATATGTGTACACACTCAAGAAAAGTTAGTATGATAGGTAGGGAAAGGCATTTTTTTGCACATTGAAGAAAATTGGGACAGATATCTTTCTTTCATTTCTGATTCTTTGAGGAGATACAAGCTAGCTTACAGAATCAGATTTGAATCTTGAAAGCAGGAACAGGGAGACATTTATTTCTTTTTATTTCTACCAGAATTTATACAATTTGCAGAAAAGGATCCAAACACAGTTTTCAATCAGGAATCTATACAGGAATTAACTTGTAGTCCAATTCATGCACCCCAAAATTAAGGTACAATAAATGTCTATGGCCCTTTCCGCACAGAGTTATTAACGTGGGTTAATATGTTTTGGCACAGAGCTGGTCTGCATGTGAGAGTGAAATAGGTTCACTTTATTAACCATTATTCCACATGTAATCTCAAATTAATGCACCCCCTTGTGGTGGGAAAGTTCACTATTTGAAAATCAGAAAAAATCCAAAACAATTTTTAAGATTGAGCAGATTCGGACTTTCGCAGTGGTGCAGATACGTACATTTGCACCGATGCGAATTGGTGGGCGGTGGAGGGTGGGCTGTGAGCGTACTCACTTTCTCCATCTTTCTCCAGCTGTCCCCACCCACCAAAGGACAGGCAGGCACCATTTTTGTTTTGTTCCGTGAACTTCAGAAAATGGAATAACCGGACAAAACATGGCACAGGCATATTAAAAGGAGAAAGCTGTTTTCTATTTTGCAAATATTTTACTGTACTTGCCAGCATTAGACACACTGCCTTATAAGAGCACCCTATTTTTGGACTATATTATTTAGTAAAAAATATTTTAGTACTGTGTTCCTTCTTCCTGTCCTTTCTGCTTGGGTGGGGGGAACCTCCCTGCCCAGGCAGAAAGAAGAGGCTGTGTGTGTGTGTGTGTGTGTGTGTGTAAGAAGCTCCTTCCCCCATTCCTCTCCTCCTCACCAGGAAACTTTCCTGCTGAGGTTGGAAGGGGAGTGAGTGAGTCTGTGTATGTGTGTGTGTAAGAAGCTCCTTCCCCCCATTCCTCTCCTACTTGTGAGAAAAATTTCCTGCCGAGCTTGGAAGGGGAGGGGGGAGTGTGTGTGTGTGTGTGTAAGAAGTTCCTTCCCCCATTCCTCTCTGAGGCAGGATCGTGTTGGTGGCAGGACAGAGATGAGTGGGGGAGTGAGATCGCTCTCCCAACTTTGCTATGCCAGGTGATCTGCCTGGGTGGGGGGAGTTACCATATTCGCACCTCATTTTTGGAAGGCATTTTTTTGGGGGGAGTGCCTCTTATACAGTGGCAAATACGTACCTACGTAGGTACATATGTACATACAAATGTACCAACCCAAAAGAGAAAAAAAGCCAATCACAGCTGCCAGGGTAGGGTGAGGGGAGTAGTGGGAGTGGTCACTGCCGAAGTAGTGCAGATGCATGAACTTGCACTCCTTCAAATCAAAAGGAAACATACAGAGGAGCCTTACGGAAGCAAATGAGGGAAAGCCTCATTCGATAAGACATGGATCCGATAAGACACGGTAAGAAACAGCATGAACTGCTTTACGTGCCTCATGTGGAAAGGGCCTATGTGTGTTTTAAAAAGATATTGGAACTATTACATACATTTTGAAACTATTTTCAAAGCACTGTAATCAATACAAGCAAAGTGTATATATTTGGGAAAATGTGTATCTTTAGAAAAATACACACGAAGATGCATATGAATTTCCTTGTGCAGAAAAAAATTTCAGGAGAATCCCTGGTGTAGATTCATAGCCCCAACAACAAGAATACTTGTAGCTGCCATGGGCAGTAGGAATAAATGTACCAATTTTCTCTTGCCCACTATTTGCACTTTTAAAATTGAATGAAATTCTTTCTGTCTCCAAAGAAGAATGAAGATCTTCATGAATAATAATGAATTCTTGCCAAAACCAAGCTGAAACAAAATTCTCACACATCTGTGCTGGCCAAAGTCTATAGGTAAAGTCTATAGGTAAAGCTATTTGCAACATGAAAAGATCCCTGCTGTAACTAACCCGGTAACAGTTAAAGATGAGAAAGTTGTCAAAGAGCAGCAACAAGGATGCAGCCATATCTCATCATCACAACACCACAAACATGCTCAGAGATGCAAACCTTGGGTCTGGATGGGTCAATCTGTCAGTAATTTATTCTTTCATCTCTCAGATTCTCTCGATGGCAGTCACGTAGGAATGGGAGGGCGATGAAGGCACTTTGCCCCAGGTGGCAATATTTTTGGGCCCCCACACTGTGGGCACGCTCCCATGCACCATAGCCCTGCCCCCTCCCACCCCCCCTCCACATACTCCAAGCTATGCCACTGCTTAATGGCAGTTATCAACAACAACAGCAGGTTCTGTTTGTCTTGAGTGGGGACAGCTTTGATTTTCTTTTCTGAAAAAAAATAAAAAATAAATAAATCCCTGAAATCAAAGTTTTACGCATTTGACCCATTTTCTTCCTGTCAGATAGCACATAAATGTACTGGTTGCCTATCTTGCCCCTTATACAGACTAAATAAAGGATACATGGGATCCCAGGGTCCCAGATAGGAACCCACTACAGCTCTTCAAGACCCCAAAACAGTGAAAAAAAATCTACATAAACCACCACAAAATATAGTAGTTTTGGTACCCCTGGGCTCTCATTATGCCCAGTCCTAAAATCAGCCATATTTTGGTCATAGTTGCCCACATTTTCCCTTAATAAATATACCTCAGCATAATATTCCTCTAGTGTTTTTGTCCATTGACATTTCATAACAAGAGTTTTGATTCCCTGAATCTTTGTTGAATGGTAAAATAAATTCACAATCTGTGAGGAAGATTCAGCTTGCCAGCTCTATTCAGTAGGTAGAGTCTCGAGTGATTCTTCTCAGGCTGCAAGGATTTGTGTGGTTGCTGAGTACCAGATGCTCAGATGACATCTTCAAAGATGAGGTGAAGTCAGTGTCTTGAGATGACGTGGCCTGTGGGTGCTTTGGAAACACTGCACTCATTTGGAAAAGAAACAGTCAAAGTACTCAGAGACCAATTAGTGAGAAAAGTTAATAATGCAAAAATGCTCAGAAAGATTAAAACACTCTGGTATTTTTTTTTCCCTCCAGAGAAGGGAAAGTTCTGTAGGCAATGAAGTTAAGTTCAATGTAAAAAATTCAAATCAGCTCCACAAAGCTACAGGTATGGAGTCACATAATAAAAAGAAGAAGAAATCCAACTATATTTGGTATATATCCCAATGTATTTGGCATAAAAGAATATTCATTTGTTTTACCAGATTGCATCAAAGTACCTACTAAGAACTTTCAATATATTATGATTTCTCTTGTTTGATAGAAGAGCAGAGCAGGAAATATAAACTGCCACGGGAGCTGATAAATGCAAAATGCCCAGATTTCTTATGGGGATGTGAACTCAGAATTGCAGAGCAGTTCCCTTGGAGGAAATACCTTTATTTGTTTCCTACATTCTAATTTTCCATTTTGTTTTAGATGAGAATAAGAAAAAAAATTCACAATGTGGCATTGCCTCAGAAAATAGAGAAAGGACAAAATATAGTGGGGCATGATTCTATAAACTAATTTTACTAGAATATAGTTTTAAATATTTCATTCATGGACTATTGAGTCTCCTTTTTCAAAGTTATTACTTTTAGATTTCAGTAGATCTGGCTGAGAAAACATCATAGGCTTCTCACTGAATCAGAACCAATGGGGGAAAGCTGTAGCACAGTTGGAGAAGAGAAATTTTGTGGTGCTGTTATATGCTGGGCTGTCTACCCCTGAACAGCTCACTCGCTCCAAAATGGCCTGATAGATGACTGGAACTAGCTTCTGGATGCCCAAATTGGCAGCCACAACAAGGCACTTCTGCATTCTGGAGTTCTGGATGAGTTGAAAATTGGGTGGTGTGGCTCTCTGGGCCATGGGTACATGCCCATGTTAGATGCAATACCATCCATTCCATTCACTGCCCCATGAATGATTTCCTCACCATCTCCATCCCAAGAAAACAACAGAAAGGGATTCTGATTCTACATGGGAGTACATCATCAGGGAACCAGTCGTTTCACACCTGCTCTGCACTCCTGCTCTGGTTTGGGCATAACCTGCTTGCATTTATGTTGGGAGAAAGCTTGCATTTGTATGGATGGCAATCTTTCTATGCAAGCAGTAGGCACAGTGTGTTTACTTCGGCCTGACACCATTGTGGGGAAAAAGGGGTCTAATCTGGATGGGTAAAAAGTCTTCCTAACACTATGCAGTATATATTGACTGTTAGCCAATCATTCACTTAAATGGGGATCAGCAGGGATGGGGCTGCTATGGTCAGATACAGGAAACTACCAGGGAAACAAGGCTAGCTGGGGGAGATTGTTTTTGACAATGTACCATGTACCTTTCCTTCATTTCTGAACAATCACAAGCTGATACCACATTTCTGAGATTAGAGACTGAACAGTACTATCATTTGCTGTATAAAGTCATCACAGCTGTTAATCAGAGCTCAGCGTCCTTCACTCAGCAAAGCAAGGATACCTGGAAGATTGGTAGAAATATGTATGGCAGAGAATGCTTGATGGCTTCTAGGAAAGAGAGACTTTTCTCCGTTCCAATGATAGTTTTCTTTTCAAATACTGAGCAACCCGCAGTGTCAACAAGTTGCTTTCTCAAAGTGTAAATGTCTGTGTGTGTGTGTCAGGGAGGGAAAGTACATTCTCTCTTATTCATCGTCCTGTTGAAAAATGAGTTTCTTTACAGTTGGAGAATGCAGAAATAACAGAATAGCAGACTTCCACACAATCTTTTTTCCTGGGATTTGGGCGTCTGGAAGTTTTCCAGACAATTTTTCTGTGCAGAGAAGATTTATGTGTTTCCTGTCCAGACAAGGTGAAATGCTTTTACAAGAAATGTATTTTGGAGCAAAAACAAACTAAACCAAACCACAGTAATCCAAATGCATATGTTTTTCTTCACAGAAACATCCTGTGGAGCACTCCAGGATACCCTAATATGAGGAATATCCTGGGGAAAAATCTTGTGAATACTTACTAGGGGGTAAAGAACGGCTTAATTTGTAGCAAGGTTCACTAAGGTCTACCCTAGCCCAGAATGTGTTTTAAGTGTCTAAGATCAGTCTTTAACTGAACAAGTATAGGTATTTCCTTCAGCACGATTAAATACATGCGTGTATGAGTGACTGGAAAAATGCCTTTTGTTCAGGGCAGAGGCTGTCATTTCTATTTCCTGTTCTCGAAGTAAAGCACTGGAAGTCTAATTAGCTCAGGGGGGCTTTCTTCTGAGCAACTATCAGTGGGATCAGGCTTTGGGAGCACAAAACTGTGCAGCAAGAATGGAAATTGTGTCAAGCTTCAGATGATGTTGGACTGCAAATTCCAGCTACCCTTTCCAGCACAGCAGATAGTGAGGAATGCTGAAAGCTGTAATTCAACAAGATTTGGAACATCACATCATTCCTACAACCTGATGGAAATAGTTTGTTTTAGATGATTATTGCCTTCTAGAGTTTGTAAACATTTTCCTTTTGTTTCCTTTTTGATCCATTTTGTTCTCACAGAGAAGTATTTTGTCTAACAAAACTGTAGAACTCTGACAACCTTAAAATTAAGGAAAAGGAACTTTATAGGATGAAATTATAAAATATGGCAGGATCAACAAGGGCATGAGAATGTTGAACCTGAAGGTGATCTAAGATGGTGGATATTTCTATGCTAATCTTTCAATATTATGATTGCAACAGAAATTAATTAATTAATTAATTAATTGCTGAGGTCAGTTGTGTAAAATGACAGCACAGTCCATCAGCTGAAACTAGTAAAGACCAGTACTTTGATGGCCATGTCCTAACCTGTGTTTTGTGTCTGTAAGGTCCCGTATCCAATTCAGTCCCTAGCATCACCTCTTAAGAAGATTTTGGGTTTCATGCCACAACTGTGACAGCCCCTGTGGGCTGTACTATTGTGTTTGAGTGCATTGGAATTGCTGTCATGTCACTTCTGGATGGCCTTTGGACTAATTTTTCCCACCTTTTTGGGGGGAAGTTCCTTGGGTAACCCAAACCACCACATTTGTAGACAGTTTGGGGCATTTTGGTTGGTTTGGGGCAAAAATATCATCTGAAAATCACCTCTCTCTTTTTTCCCTTTATGGGAATTGAGGGTTTTCCGGGTCAGAGAGAAGCATCAAGGGTCATCGAACAGGGATTTGGAGTCACACCTGTATAGGGAACAACACTATGGTGTCAGGCACTGACCCTGTTCTGTACCAATCTATCAATGGCTACCGTGTTTGCTCATTAATGCATGGTACTGGAACTGTTTCTAGAAGCAATAAGTACTAGGGAAGCCAGACTGTAATAGAATGAAAGTCATCACAGGAGTGTCAGTCCATAGCAGGTCATATTAGTAGTATAGAGCTATAGTATAGTACAGAAGATATAGTATAGTAGTATAGAAGATTGTCAAAATCTTCTATAGTATAGTATAGAAGATTGTCAAAAGAAGATCTATAGTAGTGTAGAAGATTGTCAAAAAAGGAAGGAAGGTGTAAAAATGTTTCAAATGTTCCAAAGTCATTCATTGAAAGCAAGCAATTATGATAAAAATAACTGTAAGAAAAAATGACAAGGTTTCTAATGCTTCAGAGGTCAGGAATTCAAATAATTCAAGAGCACATGAAAGCATACACCAGTTGTCTGCAACAGGAATTCTTCCCAGCTGTTAAGACATTTATAGCTGAGAGATCTTAAACATACATTAGATCTTAAGATCCAATGATCTAATGAGATCTCATTAAATCTGAGAGATCTTAGAAACACATTAGATGCCTAATTGCTCAGCATTTCTTGTTTAAACCCTTTCAAGAGGTGTTAACTCTTTCAGAGCTTCTATTTATCTTATCTTCATGGTGTAAATGACTGTGACATTTTCTTAGCATCTCTTGCTTTGTGTGAGGTTGGGAGTTATCTTTTAGAACATCTTTATCAATCTGTAGTTGCCCAGGTTCTGGGGAATAGCCATCATCTGGAGGGTCCTTCAGATCTAAATCCTTTGAATCCGACTTCTCAGGATTCATTATAACATGTAAGCTATGCTATGATTTACTTCAAATGCAATGTATGGGCTTTTATTAAATATTTTAAACCTGCTTTAGCTTGTTATTGTGTTCAACATGTTTTTAGTCTGTTTTAACCTATTTATTTTTCCTGTATGCTGCCTGAGATCTTTTGATATAGTGCGGGGCAGAACTATTTTAATAAATAAGTAAATCAAATGAATATACCATTCAGTTTTTTCTATTTTCTAATGAAAATACCTATTCAAGCTGCTTTTGAAAATGGAGTTACTTTTTAAAAATGTAATGATAACAAAAACTAATTACTTTGGGAATATGGTGGCCCTATAAAAGCAATTAACAACTTTTTCCTTTTTTTAAAAAAATGACAAACTACATTCTACTTCATTCTGCATGAAAGAACTCCTGAAGTGAACTAATATATTCACCATTTTACCCATAAAACAATTTTAGCTGATTTGTCTTAGCAAATCTTAATCAATAACAGTTTCAAGAAATTGTGCCATTTTAACTTGGAAAGAAAAGTAGTGAATATTTCATATAAATGTATATAAATGTATCAGGTATCTCGAATGTATTATGGGACACTGAAATAACCTTTGCTAATTTTCAGGAAGCTCAGTCATTCCTGTGTGCCCGCTTCCATGTGAACTTATTCTGACACCATTTCTGGACTACACTGTTACAGTGCTATTATTCCACTGTTGACATCCTATGGAATCCTGGGGTTTGCAGTTTAGGGAGGGGCATTTAGAATTCTCAGTCAGAGAGCTCTTTGACCTCAGTAAACTACAAATCCCAGAATTCCACAGGAGGTTGAAAGTGGAATAATAGCACTATGGCGATTTCCGCACGAGACTGTTCTAGCGCTATGATTCCACTTTCAACATCCTATGGAATCCTGGGGTTTGCAGTTTCGGGAGGGGCCAGTTGAATCATAGCATGGAATCATAGCACTAGAACAGTCTTGTGCGGAAATCGCTTATAACAGTGTAGTGTGGAAATGGCCTCGGTAGTTATGCTCTGCATTTGTTAAGTGCTTGTTGTTATATGATATCACTTTGATTATTGAACATATTCATGAGAGGAAGATATAGCCAATCATGGATAGGTTGGATAGTTCAGTTCCCCAGAAGATAACATTGCCACTATAGATACATTCTCAAAAGAGGCTGACAAGGCTATTGGGGACATGGTACAATGGTGCATGTGTCTACTCAAAAGTAAGAGCTATTGATTTCAGTGGGATTACTCCCAAGTATGTGGCTATAGGGCTGCACCCTCAAAGATTTAACCAGTGTTTTGTTGTAACATATAATGTTTAATAACTGAAAGAGTAGAACAAAGAACTGCATAGCAGTGGGTATGGGGAGCTTATTAAACATTTACCTGTGGTCTTTGATAATGTATGTATTAATTCCATAGATGACAGATCAAGAATTGCCAAAGGAAAACTGAAAGAACAGAAGAATGTTGTTAAAGCAGATGAAAGTGGGATGCTCCAGTCATCTTGGTGGAGAGAAAATACCCAGTGATTTCAACAGCATTTTGCCCTGCATATTTCTTCCAGCAAACTAAAGAGATAGATCGTTTAGACATTCAGAGGCTGCTTGTACAGTGAAGGGGGCTGACTGAAGACATTTGGTACCCTGAAGCAAAGCAGCGAATGATATCTCCACCCTCACAAGTCAAGATGAATAATACCCCAGGCTGCCCAAATTATTTTGGCACCTAATGCAGAACATCTCACAAATGTTGTCCCCACTGCACAGCAGTAAAAATACAATAATAAATTGAACAAGTAACAATTTTCTGCCCTTCCAAAATTAGCTGCTTGAGGCTGATTCCTTCTTCAGCCTAGTGGAAGGTCTTGAAACATCAAATTAGAAGAGAGAACAGATTCCTGAATGTTCATGATCCTTCCCATATATATCTCACCATCCCTATCGCTGGCACACAACATATACAAGATTTTAAAGGTTACTTTGAAGAGTATGTGAAAATAAGAATTATCTACATTCAGAGAGCTACCCTTTTTATGAAGCATGATCTAGCAGACAGAACAGAACCTTGAACTACACTACTGATCAATATGTATGCAGTGGAGTAGAAGCCCTCCAGTGCTACTTTTTAAGACACCCATCTGGAACTTTGCACCCTCTGGTCAATCCAGACAAATAATCCAGAGAAATTAGTGCTCATTTGTAGCAAAAGCAATTGAGAGGTCCAGGGGAACAGGTCAGATCACATTTATCCCATCCAATATTTTTTAATCTTCCTCATAGGATTCTATTGTTAAACACTAAGCCATACATAACAAAACATAGGGTAGCATAACCTAAAGTTAACACAACACAGCAAACATACTTTTTAAAGGCTAGATTCCACTCAACCAAATTACTTCACTTTGTTTCTTGACTGCTTCATGTAAATCTTAGCTGCTGGTAAAATTCCATGTCCTTTTTTGGTATTTGTTTTTTAAAAAAAAGAGGAAGATTTTTAAAGACAAATTTCCATTACGTTTGGCCCAAGGGGATAATCTGAAATATGATTCAATAACATTTTGATAACAACTTTGTCCTAGAGTTAAACATATTACAATCAAAGTGCTGACTCTGCCACTTTTTATTATTTTTGGAAGCAATTTTTTTTTTAAAAAATCTCTTTGCTAAATCCATAGCTTGCATGATATACAGGCATCACATCTTTTGGGGAAATGGCCCATAATACCTATCAAATATCACTCAGGGACAAATTGAAAAATGTCATGTTATCTTAAACAACTCTGGATTTTATTCTATTTTGTTGTTTCTCCCTGCCCCCCTCATGGTTCTTATTTCTTCCTCAAGAAATTATTTCTCATTTTCCCTCCATTTCTTCCTTTATTCTAGCCTCCAAGGGCAAGAATTCTAAGGCATTTAATTCCATTTAAGTTCCTAACTGAACCAAGCTGAAAGTGGTAAATGGCCTAACATAATATATCACTTTTAATATTTCATGCACTGTACTCTAAAATGAAACCCCTTGTACATTACATCTTCCACTTGTGTTGGCTTGTCTCAATACATATGAGGCATATCTAGGCAATCATTTTTGCACATTTATGCCTGTGGCAATGATACTTTTGATGCTGATTGTCTAGGTAGGCATCATGATACAGAGTGTTCACAAATATTTCAACTGCTTAGTAAACAAAGATGTCAGAACGTTTGCCGTCAAGCTTGTATGAGACCAAGGAAAGTTTAATGCTCACCTGAAATTCTCAGAGGAAAGTTCTGATATGAAAGTTTCACTGGTCAGCCTGAAAATTGTTGACATATTCCCCTAACTGTGAAGTGAACAGAAAAAGGTGGGGAGAGATTTCAACTGAGGCAGAAGAAAGTGGTTTATAATCAGACTTTTATAGAACCTAGAAATAGTAATAATTTCTTAATGTGGGTGTTTTTTCTCATGGGTATCATGGCAAAGGGTAAGGGAGCAAAAGTGTTAACTTAAAGTCCCTAATGATCCTTTTCTCCCGTAATACTTTTATTGAGATTTATTTATTTTCCCTGGTGACATTTTTTAACTAAAACAGCCTTTTATCCTCTCTTCTTCTGCTTCTAAGCCAGATGATTCATTATACTGAGTAGTGTGGGTAAGGAAAATAGAAGTGGACAGCTGGTATGACTTAGTGGTTAGGTTTCCCTGGGACTTGGGAATAGCTGATTCTTGGAAAATGACATCATCCACTTATACTTCACAGATTCCTCAATTCTTGAATAGACTCCAAGTCACTGATGATCTAAAACTGCAGTTAGTAACACCTGCTAGACTGTGAATAGGAGATAATAATATGGAAAACTGAAGTCTGCCAAGACTGAGGATGATCTCTGTCTCCCTCATGCATATCTGGCAAAACCAGAAGGTTCACAATTTGGCAGAAGTCGAAAGGTGGGCCTTCGGCTATTATTGTACTGGAATGCCATAACCTTTCGCTACCAGCCATGCTGGCTATGGCTGACTAGAATTCAAAGATGGGAAATAATGAGATAAGATAAAACCAGTTACTTGTAATAAGGAGAGGTAGAAAATATATAATTTTCAGAAATAATGCAATGAATGAGGACAATTTTTTTAGTGCAAAGAGAAAATATTCTGCTTATTTTTAAAAACTGTTTTGAGTAGTATTTAATCCCTTTTAAAAAGTCATTTTGACATGTTTTTTCATGTTTTATGCCATGCTCCCTTAAACAACCCACTGTCCGAAGAGTAGCTAAACAGCGTGTATGTTCCTGGGAGAGGAAAGAAGAAAAGAGATCCAGCAAAACAGTGGCAAAACTCAGCTACGTCAGGTTGTTAGACAGATTGGTTTATGACAGATTTCCCCAAGTGTCATTTTCCAGATATTCTAACACCCCCAGCCGGCATTCTGACTGTGAGATTTGTCCATACCTGGCAAGTGCTGATAAGGGCAATTGAAACTTCCAAATGAGCACTTTAGAAGAAGCCAGCAACAAAATGTGCCAGTTGCAAACAAAAGGGTCAAATAGGAAATTATATGTGATAGTTAACAAAATGTGTTAAGTATCTTCTGCTGCAGTTGCTATCTCTGTTGATTGATAGACAAAATAATTTAGAGGCTCACTCTTGCTATAGGGCAAGAATGGGAAGTGTGCAGCCCACTAGATCCATTTTGTCTGAGTCTAGTGTGGCCTTTGAAACTGAATTACTAAATTGTAATGGGCCAGGACTTGGCTTCCCCAGGTGTACAGCAGCCTTGAAGAAGGACAAGCAGACACAAGCACATCAGGAGCTAATCAGGCTGGGATGAGAGCCATCTGGCTCCAGCCTTCTTAGGGAAGGCAGAGGATGGTGGCTTGATGCCAGAAGCAACTTGAATGTTTACTGGCCCTTGCCCTGTGCTCTCTAGATTCCCTGCTCATTGTCTGCCTGGATTTTCTGATCCTGGACTGGATTTTTAAAAACATATTTTCCTACATACACACATATATACAGACAGACATACACAAATGCTTTAAATTATTTTAAAAGACCACACAAAAAACAAACAAAAAACAAAATAAAAACAAAGGCACAAAGCTGATCAGGACTTATTTGGTATCCTTTCCTGTCACTGCTGATCACAGCAATGCAGTGCAGCCTTCTGGAATGATGGAAGACACCATCATAGTAATATATGCCCTGCTAGGTCCTGAAGCATGCCCAGCTGTGCTATAGGACAAGACATTTGACCAGTAATAGTCTAAATGTCTGCTAGAGTTAAGCTTATAAGTCAAATGGAAGTCCTTTAAGGAGAAGAATATAAACAGAAATATTCACTCCAAAGCCTTTACGTTCAATTGATAAGAGTTCACAACATTAACAAAGACAGAAATCTTTGTTGTGATCTATTTTTCATCTTTAAATATGAAAAACAACTTTGTTGTGATTTATTTTGTAAGCCCTGGGAGACCAATGGATTATCTAACTTTGTTACAAATACCTTAATTATTCAAGACAAACCACTGACCTTCAGTGACATTAAAGAACGTGAATTTTTTAAAAAAATAATGCTGGAAGCTGTGAAGATTGTCAGTATTCAATATCAGGTACACATATTCACAATCCATTTTTATTAATAATACCATCACATTCTGTTCCAGTGACATATTTGTGAATCTAAAATCCTTGAAAATGTAGGGTTTAGAAGATCTTGTTTTTCTACAATGTTATAATTATCAAGGCTTTTAAGCTGGCTTTGTTGCTTAACCAAGAAACAAAATTTACAAGTTCATGTGAATCTCCCTGATTAGTTTATGATTTGCAAAACACAGACAACATCTGTAGAAAAGCATTTACTGTAAATATTGTTGTTGTAGATAAATTCATGCGCTCATAAATGTGCCCTTGTAAACAACCACTTTTATTTTAATGTATTCATGAAATCTCTTGATGACATACTTATGGTAATATCATTGTGCTGGGACCACATTAAGAAAACGCTTAAGGTGTTCCTTTACAGTGATGTTTTTAATGGCATTCTTTGCTATCTAGCAAAATAATACTACAGTACTTATTGAAAAGTTTTTACATCCTGGGAAATGTATCATTTCAGAAACCTGAGCTAAAATGGGGATGAGGGAGCATTTGAATATTTTGCTTGCCTTATGATTCCAGCAGAATTTCCAGGTTGATGGAAGCACTCAAGACTATTAAAAGTTTTAGCGCTTGTGTCTGTATCAGAGTTCAAATGTGCTGCATTTTTCAAATAAACTTTTTGTTTGTTTTTTTTTAACGGATGTTCAGACCTAAATCTGGCAAAATTAAGCACTTGAGGCTGTAGTTCTATATACCAGGAGCAAGGAATCTGAGTCTTTTCAATGTTGTTGCATTGCATCATCCTATTAGCCACTAGTTAATGGCCAGGCATATGCCCTTTCTGCATCCTACCTTTTCTTGGCACTGGGGTGCAGTGATTGTGCAAGTAGCCTCTTGTGAGAGGCTCTTGCTTCCTTGCTTCTTCAGCTCCACATGAACTTCCTGCTCATGTGAGAGCCCTGCCTCTTCCTTTCACAGTGCAGCCTGGGACCTTCCCAGGCAGCACTGAGACAGGAAGCGTGACCGGCCCGGCTCCCGAGGCTCCGCACACCAGGTAAGTGTGCATGGAGCCTAGGAGCATTGCATGATTGTGCAGCATTTTCAGCTGAAAGCCGAAAATGCAAAGGTGAGCGATCAT
The DNA here is from genome assembly GCA_948474755.1 of Ctenosaura bakeri. NCBI lineage: Eukaryota > Metazoa > Chordata > Lepidosauria > Squamata > Iguanidae > Ctenosaura > Ctenosaura bakeri. Next base: position 64,618 of record CAOLHI010001210.1, read on the forward strand.
TGCCTGCCAACCTTTGGAGCCTTGTGCGATTGCGAGGGCATCATGCAGATCGCTCTTCACAATCACACGACGCTCCAGGCCCTCTTTCACATGGCAGATGCCTTGCAAAAAATAGAAGAGAACATCTGAAGAGCCACAGATTCTGCAAGGCAGCCAACACACCGATGTAGGATTAAGTCTCACTGAACTCAGTGAGGCTTATACAAATACGAAGGGTTGCATTGTTAAAAAACTTTCTAGTTCTGCAGAGAGAGGTAATCTCATCTTATCGATAGAAATGTTCCTAACTTGGGTGGACTGTGTGGTTTCCAGGGTTGAATTTACACTTTTTTTGAATGTCTAAATCAGGAATTTTATTGCTGCATTTACCACAAAATGTTTTGACAGCTCTTATTTTAGAATGGGGCAAGACATTAAATGGATAGTTCTATCATTTATCATTAGCCATAACCCAGGATTGGAAGTGTTATTTATTTTATTATTTATTTATTTTATTGAATTTCTATGCCGCCTTTTCTGCCAAGATAAGACCCAAGGCAGCCTCCAAAAAGTTAAAAGATATTAAAAGCATAAGCCAATTAAAACATCATAAAATATAACAATTAAAAATTAAAAACAGCTACTAATAAATAAGTAAAAGGTCTCCAGCTCACCGATTCAATGACTACTTAAAAAGAAATGTATTTGCCTGCCTACGAAAGGAAAGCAGAGAGGGGGCCAGTCTAGCCTCCTGTGGAAGAATGTTCCACAGGGTGGGAACAGCCACTGAGAAGGGTCTGTCCTGTGTCCTTACCAGGATTGCCTGGGATGGTGGTGGGGCTGAGAGAAACACTTTCCCTGCAGGATCTAGCAGGTTCGTAAAGGGGGATAAAATTCAAATAGTCTGGACCTAAGCCATATAGGGCTTTATAGGTCATGACCAGCACTCAGAACCAAACCGGTAGCCAATGAAACTGTTTTAACAAGGGAGTTATGTGCTCCCTGTTACTGGCCCTGGTCAGCTTTCTGTCTGATGTGTTTTAAACCTGCTGAAGTTTCTAGACAGTTTCCAAAGGCAGTCCCGTGTAGGGAGCATTACAGTAGTCCAACCAAGATGTAATCAAGGCATCTTGATTGTAGCCAGATCTGATGTCTTAAGGAAGGGGCGCAGCTGGCACACAAGTTTTAACTGTGCAAATGCACTCTTGGGCACTGCTAAGACCTGCGCATCCAGGTTCAGAGTTCAGTCCAGGAGAACACCAAGGCTGCGAGCCTGAGATTTCAGGGGAAGTATAACCCCACCCAGCACAAGCAAAGTTCCTATTCTCTGATCTGCTTTTTAACTGACCAGGAGCACCTCTGTCTTGTCTAGACTAAGCATCAATTTGTTTGCCTTCATCCAGTCCATTAGTGACAATGGACATTGGTTCAACACTGAGACAGCTTCCTTGCAATCAGATGGAAAGGAGAGATAGAGCTGGGTGTCATTGGCATGTTGGTAACACCAAACCCCAGAACTTTCAGCATTGTATGAAATCCTGGGTTTTGCAGTTTAGGGAGGGGTCTTTAGAATTTTCAGCCAAAGAACTCTTTGGAGTCAGTAAACTACAAACCCCAAAATTCCACCAGGATAACTGAAAATGGAAAAATAGCACTATAACAGTGCAGTGTGGAAAGGCCCTATAAGTGAATGATGCAGTTATATCAGTTTAATATCACTTTAATAATAATGACTTCATTCCAAGGAATCCTAGGATCTGTAGTTTTAGTGAGGTGCTTATTGTTGTGTGCCTTCAAGTTATTAATGACTTTTGGCTACTCTAAGGCAAATCTATCTTGGCGTTTTTTGGGGCTGAGAGTAAGTGACATACCCAAAGTAACCCAATGGGTTTCCATGCTGAGTGAGGAATTGAACCCTACTCTCCAGGGTTATAGTTCAGTGCACAAACCAATGCACCAGGATGGCTCTAGTGAGATGCTTAGAAGGTCCTAAAATCCCTGAGAAGACAGGATTAAAACAGTTGAATGTTGTAGCATAGTGAACACTTGGAATACTTTGGAATTAGCCCTTCGGGGAGATACACTAGGACTTCCTAGCAGATAATTCCAAGTACTTCACTAAACTATAAATCCCAGAATTCCTTAGGTTAAAGCCATGACAATTTAAAGTGGTATGAAATGGATGTTACTGTAGTACAGACACATTTGGGGTCACAATAGGTTTTAATAACAGTCGTTGAGGGAAACCATAGACTGGTAAGCAGGTAGGCAGGCAGAGAAAAGCATGATAAGTTTAACATACTTCTTTATGGTTAAATTGCACAATAAGATCCTGTAGACATTTAATAAAAATTGAAAAGAAAGATTACACTATCCTTCTCTGTTGCAATAAGTTTAGCCTGTGCAGAGTAAATTTCCTGTGAATGCAACAAAAGAAATAGGTAAGGGTGGGCAAATTAGTCGGTTTTGTTTTCTTGCACTTTTTCTTAACAAATCTGAAATTCTTTCATTGGAATGTATGGAGAATTTTGCAGATTTAAGATAAAATGCAAAAAAGAAATCACAAATTTAGATTTTTTTGCTTCATTCTCACAATTGAGAATGAAACATTTCAATAATTTTCTTCCTGTAGGGTATTTTTTTAATGATTTCTCCTGTTTTGATGAAAACTGTATTTAATAAAAAACAACAACACCCCACCCTGAAATGCTTTTTTTTGCACAAGAACTTTATTAAAAGAATAAAGGATGGAAAAGTTCAGAGGAATATCAGGAAAAATATCACTGAAATATAAAACAACATTAAAAGTATGACAGCAGATAAAAAAGTTACTCCATGCATATCATTTAAGTGGATAGATATCAAGAATTTTATAAAGCCTTTGACATTTCAGAGTTTTCATTTTTGCTTTGGGAAGTTGGGAAGTGGGTTGGTGCAATAGGGATATATAACACTAGATGCACCATTGTTCACTGGCCTGCTCTCCAACACATTGGAACTCCCTTGGTTGGTGTGGTTGCCTGGCTTCTAATATAGCTTTGGGGCATTTTTGCAAGGTGCTATAACTATAAATGTAATTTATAGTCTTGGTAATGTTGTACGTCTGGGTTATGACATCATATAAATTCTGAACAGGATGCCAGCCTCTCAAAGTGTTGAGATACCATTTTCTCATGCAGGAAGAGAAATGTTTTTAGCATTCTCTACCTGTAGTTGGGAGGCAACACCATTATTTAAGAAGAACTAGTAGAAGTTTGGTTCCTCCCGTTTTTCTCAAAGAAGACAATAGGTGCTTGTGCTGCTCCTAGCAGTGGGTGAGCTGCAGTCAAATAACAGTGTCCCAAGGCATTTTGTCATGGGAGGGTGAGAGATGGTTAATTCCACTGAATGGGAGTACAAATGGACTTCTTTTTCTGCAACATTGCTACCACTTGAAATAGCAACACAGATTTAGGAAATGTTGCTGGTGGGGAACAAAGCCCTGTGTCACCTCATTTTTTTTTTCTTAAATTCTCCAAAATTAGTCTTCAGAGGAAGGCTTAATTCTAAGAAAACATGATAAGTGAAAGAGTCTGGACCTAATACTACAGTCCAGCTCTATCCAGAATCCTCTGAAGTACACAAATGTTTTGAGGAAGTTCATCCAGTTTCTGAAAGGTAAAAAATAGATAGAAAATAGAAGAATACTGAAGTGTTATTCATACCATAGATACTGCTGCACACTACTTCTGTGGGATGTTTGGTTATCTTTCAGAGGCAAGATCAATCAAAAGGGTTTCACTCATAGGATGCTTTTGCTTCTTCATTAACATTACTTGTCCCTGTGCCTACAAATCCCTGTGGAGCACAGTAACGTATACTTTACTTGCCTTTTTTTGACATTCTGAATGTCAAGTGAAAATGTGTAGGTATTAGTGGAAACTGTATGATGTATTTGTTGCAAAACAGGAGTCGAGAAACTCCTGCTGATAAAAAGAAATAAAAACTCCTGCTTGCTTTAGACTTCATGCCTGCTTCACGTAGCAAGTAACAAAACACTGCTGAGGTCATACTAGCAGATTGACTACGTGTATTAGTAAAAAAGAATTTCAAAACAGCCTAAGTTACAGAAGCAAAATCTATTCTGCCGAACATCATGGCAGATCAGCAACAGAGTGCAAAGAGAAAAGAACAGAGAGACTTTTACACAAGGCATGGGGTTTATATGATATGCAGTAAACATGCTTTAGGCACCTTCACCTCATGACAACAAGCGTGAATAACAAGTTCATAGCCATAACATGTCATGTAGCAAAAACACATATGATGGCGCAGCTGTGTGCCAGTTCCGGACAAGCTGATAACGCTGAGGAAAAGTTTCCCATGGAACTGGCTAGCCATAACAACAAGTTTGTAACAGTTTGCGTTCTCACACACACACACACAAGAGCTGTGAGAAATTTGTGGAGCAAGGAGTCCATTATGCATCCACATAATGCAACACTCCCCTACTCCTTGTGGAACAAATTTTAGTCACATATTTAGCCACTTTGGACTGGAAGCTTTGTCAATCCCAGTTTACTCACAAGCTGACCAAATGTCTCAGCAGATAGTGGTTTAGTAAACACATCAGCTAAGTTACATTCTGAAGGCACATAAGTGAGAGATCCTTTCCCATCTCGCAAAAACAACTTTACATTGTGAAACTTAATGTCAATGTGCTTTGAGCGAGAGGAAGTTCTGTCAGAACTTGCCATGTGAATACAGGCTTGTGAATCACAATATATTTGTACTGATTGTGGAATATGGATTTCCAGATCTTTTAACAACTGTATGAACCACTCTAGTTCAGTACAGAGTGTAGACAAACTCACGTACTCAGCCTCCATTGTTGACAAAGATAAACATGTTTGTTTCTTAGTTTTCCAATCAATAACCACTCCACTGTAAATGATAACATAACCAGATGTGCTCTTGCGATCTGACACATCTTCTGCAAAATCACTATCAGAGTAACACACCAATGTAGGCTGTTCTTTGGGAAAAATACACAAACAATACTCCAAAGAACCTTTCAGGTACCTAAGCACTCTTTTCACACCTTGCCAATGATACTGGGTAGGCTTAGCACACGCTCTGCCCAAAATGTTTACACTTAGAGCAATATCAGGGCGGCTGGTACTTGCTAAGTACAAGAGACTCCCGATGACAGATTGATACAGATGTATGTCAGGAAACATTTCATCACCAATGTTTTTCATAAACCCAGGTACCATAGGCGTTTTTACAGCCTTGCAGTCAGTCATGTTGCATTTTTCTAACAACTTCACAATCTTTTGTTTCTGACACAGCAGAAAACCATTTTTGACTTGTTGTACTTCAATTCCCAGAAAATTTTGAACTGGACCCAGATTTTTGACTTGGAACTTTTTTCCCAGTTCATTCTCAAACACTTGTGCTTGATTTTGTGTAGCAGAAACTAAACACAAATCATCCACATAGGCAAGGAGAATTTCTAAACTTTCCCCTTTCCCTCGGACATATACACAGGGATCAGCAACACTTTGTTTGAAACCACACGCCTGCAGAGCATTGTGTAAACAAACATTCCAACATCTGGCTGATTGTTTCAGACCATAAAGAGCACGTTTCAGTTTCCAAACGTGAGACTCTTTTCCTTCAACTTCAAACCCATCAGGTTGGAGCATATAAACCTCTTCTTCCAAATCAGCATTGAGATAGGCAGTAGTGATATCAAAGTGTGTTAGCACAGCATTCCTTTGAGCTGCCAGGGAAAAAACCAATCTAATAGACTGCTGTTTTGCTGTGGGACTGTAGATTTCATCATAACTGGCATCACTTTGTAAAAATCCACGCGCGACCAAACGCGCTTTATGTTCACTTGCCCATCAGCAGAGGTCTTTAGCTTGTAAACCCATTTACTGTCAATTGGTTTCACACCTTTGGGTAATTTACACAGAGAATACACATTGTGCTGAGCAATTGAATCCATTTCATTTTGCATGGCATCCCACCAGGGCTGAGCCTGTCGCTCAGGCAATCTTTCAAGAGAAGCAAAATTCTCCGGTTCAGAAGCTACAGCTGCACACACACGGACTGCCTGAGCGTCAGGGAAACGACGCGGGGGGATGCCTTTTGTTTTTCTTTTTGATCTTCTGAGGACGGGTTGACTCTGTGAGGTGCCTTCCCCCTCCTCAGCACTACGTGACCTTTTAACTGAATACTTTCGCTCTCCCTCCCCTGTGCTAGACTCAGCCACATCGCTTACAGCTCTCCCCCTTCGCAAGTCTCTCTCCTCTGTTTTAACTCTTGAGGGCCTGGGAGCGGAGACCGAGGGTTGGGCTGGCTGCGCTGCAGGCTGGCTAGACACAGGAAGAAGAATTTCAGACACTGATTGAACACGTGCCCAGTTTGCGTGTTCCTCGAAGGAGGCATTTCTTGACACAACACAGGAATTACCACCAGCATGAAAGCGATACCCTTTACAAAAATTCTCATAACCAACAAAACGCAGATGCTGGGATTTTGGCTCCCAGAGAGACTTTTACACTTTACACTTTTACACAAGGCATAGGGTTTATATGATATGCAGTAAACATGCTTTAGGCACCTTCACCTCACGACAACAAGCGTGAATAACAAGTTCATAGCCATAACATGTCATGTAGCAAAAACACATATGATGGCGCAGCTGTGTGCCAGTTCCGGACAAGCTGATAACGCTGAGGAAAAGTTTCCCATGGAACTGGCTAGCCATAACAACAAGTTTGTAACAGTTTGCGTTCTCACACACACACACACACAAGAGCTGTGAGAAATTTGTGGAGCAAGGAGTCCATTATGCATCCACATAATGCAACAGTATTCAGGTCACAGAGAAACACATGGCAAAGGTATTATTATAAAAGGTCTTATTTAATCTTTGTTCCTCATTTTGATCTGACATAGCAAAGTTAAGCACAGGTTAAATACTATCAGGTTAAATGCTGCCATTAACCGGTGACATTGACCAGCACATGCTATATAATCTTCCATGCAATCTTTAAATTCATGAATGATCTTTAGTGCAGCTGTAAATAATACTTTATGTGATACTTTAGAATGAGTAGCAAAGCAGCAAATGACAAATGAAGATGAGCTTCCCCTTCACTTAGCATTTAGAGCAACCCTAATCTTTATGCACACAACAGAATGAATTTACGGCATTTGAGAGTACATTCTATGGTCTTTGAAACTGGAAGCAATTTTGACGTAAGTGAGGGAGGCTAGAGATGCAGATTTGAGAACATGACTCATTTCATTCTGAGCATAATGAACCTAAACCAATGATCAATGGAACTGACCAGCTTGTTTTCCACATACCTTGATGGAATCGAAATCGGTTGCTTGGCTTGATATGTAAAGAATCCAATGGAACATTGGGTGATTCCTGTAAATTTATATGGCTTCATACAGTCTAGGTTTTGTTGTGCTTTTCCCACTATTATCATAACATATCACAACAGTTTTCAATGGAGTCAAGGAATAGTTAATACATGCAGCTCATAGTCCAGAAAAATTTGGTGAAGTACATGCATGTGTGAAACATTAAGTCAGGTTGTAGTCTGAGAAACAACATTTGCCAATTAGCAACAAGTGGTAGCAGAGGAACTGAAGCCTTTCCCTCTCCCACTCTTTTCTTTTGCAGCTCTCATATCTCAGTAGCTGAAATAAAATGACTAAGTTACACAGAAGAAGAACTGGGTGGGGAAGGTGTCAGTCACCCCTGCTCCCTCACCCACTACTTCCCTCCAAACTACCTCATCCCACTTCTTAGCTTTTTAGTGATGAGGCTGTTTTCTAGACCCTAGTTTTCCAACATATCATTCTGTCTTAAGCAGAGCTGTTTGTTTTACTCATGTTTGTGAATGAATAACATTCACAGTGACAATAGGTCACACAACTGCTTTGAACATTAATGAAAAATAAATAGACAAGTAGCACACAAACAAAGCCAGAATCTCCATTTTACAATGTCAACTTGGTCCTTGTTTGTTTATTGAACATGTTAGCAATATTACTTGATTCAATAAAAAAGTCATCCTCTAAATGTATGCACATAAGAGCTTTGAAGAGCTGACCCAGAGCAGGCCAACAACAAAACTAAACAAAACTCCAATAGTACCAATGATGACTCTTCCATGTTTTTAACACCCCTATACCACTGTGTTTTAGTTTACAGATGAAATGGCTGGAGGAGATAGCTTTAATCTTTCCTACCTGTGGCCACTTGGAAGTTAAAAAGAGAGCAAGTCTCAGTTCTGCACTACACATTTGATGCAGCCTATATAGTCAGCCCTCCACATTTGCAGATTTGACTTTCATGGATTTGATTATCTGTACATTTCTCCAACCCCTGTCTCTCTATTTCAAGTGATTCTTTTCTGGTGAAAATGTCACTCTCAGTGGTTCTGATCAGGCTGTGCAGCCCTTTAAAAACCTGCCCCTGGTTCTCTTCCTCCTCCACCAGCCACTGCCTGGCCAGCTAAACATGGCTCACAGCCCAATTTCTCAGCACCACAAACCCTCTCATGATGCCCCACATCCAAGGAAGGAGACGAATAAGAGAGTGGAAGTACAGGGCCACCATGTGGACCCACTCATTTTTCCTCTTCTTTCTCTGACCTGGTTTGGACCTTGAGTGCCTGCTCTCCCCACTAAACCTCAACCCCCTTCCCACAGACATAAACACACAGTTTGATATTTGTGAATTTTCTACTTTTGTGGGGGTACTGTGCCCCTAATCCTAGCAAATATGGAAACCCAGGTGTAATTCAGCTCTGAGAGGCTCACTTCTATTTGCCTGTGTTGTAGGTCTCATACACATGAGCAAAGATCCTAGATGATTTCTCCCTGCTGAAGGAATTAAATCTTTGTGAATTGTAACATGACCAGATGTGGAGATTTGAAGGGGAAATAAGGGACCCCCTCCCACTCAATGCTTCCTTCTGCCTTGAACAGGAGCTAGGAATTTTCCTCAAATCTCTTAATTCTAACTGCCAGCACCCACTGAATTCTGAATTACCCTGTACCTGTGCAGCACAGTGGAACTCTGCTCTGAGGATTGCCAATCTCTATGCTTAAGGTCCTTTCCCTTCACTCACCTCCTCCTTCTGAGTGAGAAAAATTCTATCTAAGTGTGTGCTGAGGAATGGCATGGGAATGGAGAAGAAACAGAGGTTTTACAGACAAGTATTTATTTTAAGGCATACAAGTAAACAAGAAAATAATAGTCATGAAAGGCTCCCCCTTCTCAGGTACCCTTAAGTTACAAGTAGTTATAAAAACAGGTACATTCTCCAGATCAGCCAAACTTCCAAAATAACAAAAGGCCTAGCACAACTAACTAATTCATTCTAAGGCCCTTTTTGCAAGCCAGTCCTGTTGCAAAATGGCCTCGGGAGCGCTGTGGGATTGCGAGGACCGTTTCACATGACGTCCTCGCAATCGCACGATGCTCCAAAGGCCAGTAAGTGGTGATTACTCATTATATCATTTTCAGTTTGTTGCCGAAAATGATGCACGATCGCTCATCCCTCCCAGGGCCCACCCATACTTACTTTGTGTGCGGAGCTTCTGGGTGCACGACCATCATGCTTCCTCCCCCCGAGCAGCCTGGGAAAGTACCCGGCTACACTGCAGAAGGAAGGGGAGGAGCCCTCACACCTCCCTCCAGCCAGCATGGAGCTGGTGCAGAGGGGAAGCAGAGAGGATGCAATTCCCTCTCAGATGAGGTTTTTCGCATGATCCCTGTGCGACGCCAGCGGCACCAGGTAAGATGTGAAATGGACTTAAGTTATTTGCAGCAAGTTGGTCACTTTATGAGATATTCTGCAAGGGCAGGGCCAGAAGATAAGTTTACCCAGCATCCATACCCTTTGTTGATATATTTGGATGTCCCCTTTGTTCTCCCTCTACAGCATGGTGTCTCAAGGATTTTAGAACTTCTCCATCAAAGCATCTCGAAGATTCTCACCTTTCTCCCCTTGATCGGTCACCTATCTCTTGTGACCTGTGACCTAACCCTAGTAAACCTAATCTTAGCAGTTTATTAACCCTTTATGGGCCTGAAGGAAGAATTATATCACTTCAGCACTGAAGCCTGGATAATGGGAATCCCCATTATCACATCAGAATTATACCTGTTAGATTAGTGCGCAGATAGGATTTTCCTGTTCTTTCTGAACACATTAGCCCATCCACTGACTCAAAAATCCGGAGCAGCCTCTCAAAATGTGCTTCAAAATGAATCTAAAATGTATATGAGGGACACTATATATGCAAAAGTGAACTTTGAGAATAAATGGGTTCATAAATAAATACATTGAAATGATATACATTTAAAACAGTGTTTAAATCAGTGGTTTGCAACTTTTGTCATTCTGGATCTGTTGGGTTTCAGCTCCAAGAAGGCCCAACTTAATTTAATGGATGATCAGAAATTCTGTCCAAAAATCTCTAGGATCAAAATTTGAGAACCATTAACTTAAAAGGATATTTTCACATTGTTTTTTTTAAATATCAAAAATTAATACAGAAAAGAGAAAATTGAGAATGTTTGACCTGTCCTTGAGCTGCATACCTACAGCACTTTCATTTTTCATACCGATGCCTCAGTAGTAGTTTATTAAGTTTAAAGTTTAAGCTTAAGCTTAAGTAGTTTATTAAGTTTAAAGTTAAGTGGCTACTGTGGTATTATATTTAGAACAGCAAATTCAAGCAGATTGGGGATTTTTTTTTTGTCCATGCGTATGGAAATATTTTTTCCCCTCACCACTGAGTGAAATTACAAGAAGTTTTGTCTGTTTTTCATTTTTTAATTTTTTTCCAGAATTTTTAACCTGATTTTTTTTTGTACCTCCTATAAGTTATATCCCCCGTTTTTGCACAAAATACTGTTGCTTCTGCCTTTTAAAAAAAAGAAAAGGTATATGGTTTGATCTCATCTCTTTGACTTGTAATCCAGTACCTTTTTTAAAATTTTATTTTTCATATATATATGTGTGTGTGTGTATGTGTGTGTGTGTGTGCGTGCGCCCGCGTGTGTGTATGTACACAAAACAAACAATTTTTTTTAAAAAAGTGTGCTGTGTGACTTACCCATGTGGCACTGTTTGCATGGTGGTCTGGGGTAGTGGCATGTCTTTGGCATGCTGGGTCCAGGAGGGGCCACTTCCGGTGTGGGGCTGTGGGTTCCCAAGTTACCCGGATGCCTGCGAGGCATCAGCCAATCGGATTGCACCTTGCACAGTCTAATTGGCTGCTGAGGCTTGGCCAGGTGGTGGAGGGGATTTAATTCCCTGCTTCTACCTGGGCGGCCTCTTCAGTGCGCAGCTGCTCCCCCTCCCTCCCTTCCTTCTTTTAGGTTAGCAGTTCCTGTGGTTATTGTATCTATTTTTATATTGGCTTTGTTATGTTTTTACTCTGTGTTCTATTTGTCACAACTTTAGTTGGTCACATGGAGCTTGGATCCTAGTTGGTCAGAGTCAAGCAACATTGGCATCAGTGTGGTGGCGCCTCGCTGTTTGGTGGGGTGCAAGGTGGCAGCGAGCATGTCTGGCTCAGGGAGATATGCCTTCCTTGCACCTTGGGTTGGAGGAGGTTGCCCAGCTGCCATTCCATCGGGATTCTGGCACTGGGCCGGAAGCTTTGGTTCATCGGTTAACAGAGGGTTGATCAATGCCAGGATCCAGACCCATGTGTGAGACAACCCAATTTGTATGCTGTAGCCAATAAAGTTGTGGCCTTCTGTTCTCCAGTCTGGTGTCATGTGCACATTACGTGGCTTTCTCACTCCTGCCCATGCAAATAGAAAACAAGGGCATACAGTATTGTTCGTTCAACATTGCATACATTTAACACTGTAAATATTGTATGAAAATGACTTGTTATTGTTTAAAATCATTATTAATTATTTGTCCTCTATCCTTCCTTTTACCTATACCTTGAATAGTGCTAATTGAATGTTTACCCAAACTCCTGTTAACAATTCTGTAGTCCTGTACTTCTGTGCTTGTATGTGTGTGTACTATTTGCTTAACAAAAAAGGGAAAGAAGCAAGTTTTACACAGAGGCTTTTTGTTCAAAAGACCTTGATTTGAGGGAAGGATGGGAAGCACACTCCTATTTCTTTGTAATGCAGGGGCAAAATGCCTCACAGGGAACTTTTTATTTTATTTTATTTTGTTTTTTTGTTTTTTGTTTTAAAAAAACTATATTCCACCATTTCTTGTGAAGGACAACTTGCAGTAAAAAATGTGTAAATTTCTGAGATTGTGATATGCGTGTGTGTGTGTGTGTGTGTGCATGGCTTAAAGTCACCTGCTGATTTATGGCAATCCCATACATTTCACAGGATATTCTTAGGCAAGGAAGACTTCCTAGCCTACAGCCCCTGTTATTCATTGGTAGTCTCCTATCCAAGTAGAAACCAGGACTGACTCTGCTTAGCTTCCAAGATCAGATGGGATCTAGGGTATTTAGTCCATGGGGTCAGATTTCCTGTATTAGTGTGCGTGCACACACCCACATGGCTTGACAGTGTATACACATATTTGCATATTTCTAAAATGAGCACAAATATGGTTTGTTTAATGGATGTATTAGTTTCAAAATGTATACAGTGTGAAAATAAGCGCAAAAGGAACACATCCAGCAAAAAGTGTAGACAAAATATCTTGACTTCTGTGTAGGAGAAAAAAAATGCATGCAAGCAGTAGTGATGGGGGGAAAACAGAAAAACGAGGAGTTTGCTAAGATTTAGTATGATGTTTGTTTTTTTCAACCGTAGCTGAGAAGAATGACATCTGGATTTGAGATGATACAATGCCCAAGCTCAGTGCTGTTGGCCAGTATGCCACATCAAAAAGAGCATGATAAGGAGAAATATGAACAGATGTGAAACAGAATCTCTCTTTGACCTGGATCTGAAGAACAGATTACAAAACAGGAAAAGGTATTGGAGTGGTCATGTCTTTGCACCATACTCACAGCTAATCTAGAGTTATAGGAAGAATAAGTAGTCAGTGACAGCACATTTTCAGTTCTAATTAAACAAATAATTTAGCAATAAAGCCATGAACTACTTCAGCATGTACATATGCTCCCACCTGAGTGGGGAGGCTTATGAGGAAATGATAGAAGGCTTTCTTCCTAAAAACAGCTAACCGTGAATCTCCCTTCCAAGAGCAGTCTAATGGGCAGTGAAAGCAATGGTGTTCCAAAAGATCTTTGCTCTTTAAAATTCTTCTTACCAGTTATTTTAATTGTGTTCAACCTGTTTCCAAAGGATTTTAAAAATGTATTCTTTTTGATTGTGCACTGCTTTCCTGACAGGCAGAAAAGTTTTTAAATAAATACTTTCCATACAGTTGGAACAAACCTAACCTCCTTAATTCCTCTGCCTCCTTTTGTTGGAAATGTGTAAAGTAGGGATGTAAATCTTTCCTTATTTCATTCTTATTTCATTGTCACACACACAAAGCACTAGGTGAAATCATGAGAGTCTGTACACATTTTCCAATCATTTCTGCATTTTGGGATTCCTCTGCAAAAAAAATTCACATACAATCCCTTGTGCAAAAAGCTTGACTTTTGCTCAAATGACTTTGTGTGTGTGTGTGTGTGTGTGGTGCAGAATGTTTTTTTTCTTTCTTTTTTCTGTTTGCTGCTGACAAAGAAAAAAATGCTGGTCTTTTTGCTCTTATCCAGGGGTGAAAAAATCTCCAAGTAATTGACAATCTTTTTTCAATGAGATATCTTGATGTCTTGAGCCAACTGTTCTCATTGAAGATGAGATAGTGTCCACCTGTTCTTTACATTTCTAGCTGCCCAGATGTAAGAAATTACTGAAGAAATGAAATCTCCATTTTTATTACTTTTCCAGGCTGACTCCATCATCTGGTGGTTGGTCCATTTGAATTCATCGCTCCTGGAGTAGCTCAGCCCTCTAGAAGCAAATCTTTAGTTGTTAAAGATATTTCCTTTGTCTTCTCATGGAGAGTGAAGATGAAAATAAAATGTTCCAAGAAGAGTTTTTTGGTGGATTGTACATGTAGTATTTGGACCCAACGAACACCAAAATGCTGAAACAGTGGGGTCTGAAATTCAAATAATAGAAGATGGGAGAAGTGTAGATGAAGTTGTGCCTCTGATTTGAAGACTGATAACAGTGTAATGAATGAGGCAAAACATGAGATTGGAATAAGGTGGTTTGAGACTTATAAATCTATTTAGCCTTATTGAGTCTCTAGACAGATATATTATTAAGATGAGGCTTCAGCCATCTTTGTCTGTTCAAGGTGCTTTTGTTTCTTCAGGTTTGGTGGTTTCACAGTGAAATATTGCAGGTTTTCCTCACTAAAATGGTTGTTGATTCAATTAGAAAAGGATGAAGAGAAAAGAAAAAAAATTGATTTTTTTTTCTTCCGTTGTTTAACAAATTTGTATGGAATGCTGGACATAAAATCAATGGCTAAGTTTGCAATACACACTCAGTAGTAATTGCAGTGTAATAGCATGGCATGTTTTAATTCCTTCAGGGTATTATCCAATTCCCACTAAATCTTTTCTTGACTACATCAACATTCAATCAACATTATTAAGCCTCATAACCTTTTTTCAGAGGAATGGAATGAACAAATATTGCAGGCAAGTGTGTCCTTTAGTGGAGGGCACATCGGGTTCCCAGTCAAAAGCTCTGCGGGGACTTAGTTTGCCCATGTGTAGGATTTCCATTTATTTTATAGGATGAAGAAGTATATGTCACTAGCTCTTTGCTCATGGAAAATGTGCTTCCAAACACATTGGGCTCCGGTGCATTTAAATAGCTTCTAGTGTGAATTATAGGGAAATATACCTGAGAAAAGAAAAGATCATGCACATTGCACAACACTGGGTAGTTTTATCAATATATGTAGAAGCCAGGTGACATCCCATAGTAGCGGTAGAGAGAGAAATTAAACTTGGGATTGTTAGCGTGATTGTGATTATGATGGTGGTGATGGGCTACAAATTCTGTTAACACTAAAAAAAAAAAAAAAAGAATAAGAAGAAAATGAGTAAGTCCCTAATAGGAATGTTTGAGTAATTCAGTCATTGTGAATGTTGGAACAAGGTGATTTGATCTTGAATACTGTTTGGTTTAGCAACAGGAAAATCTGTCAGTGTTGCTTTTTCCCCACATTCTTCATTCCTCATGAGCTTCCTATCCTGGCTATAACAAAATTTGAGAATTTTAGCAAATTACTTCAAAATAAATTAACTGAAATTAGATTCTCCTCCATTTTCAATTGTCAAATGTAATAAGTACAGTTATTTCAAGCAGAGAGAGAGGACTATGTTGTACTAAATTGCTATTTAGGTGTTTAAAATGAAGTGGCTAACAAGAGAAAGAGGTGACAACCCTATGTCAGTACCATGGACCTTCAACTTTTGTGTGGATTTGGGATGCAGAACCAGTGTGAAAGGAAAAACTGCAAATTCCCCCTGCTTTCCCTCTCCTCTTCCCTTCTGGGGCTTCTCCTCCCATTCCCTTGCCTTTTGCCCTGTTGTGCAAACCTTCATTTTCTGCACTGGGGCCAAAGGCAAGAAGTAGGAGTGGGAGCTCCAGAGGGAGGAATGAAGGCAAGTAGATGCCGTCCCCTCCATTCTCTTGCCTTTTGCCTCACTGTGTGTACTTTGTGCCAGAGCCAAAGGCAAGGGAATGGGAGGAGGAGCTCCAGAGGGGGAAGGAAGGCACACACATGCCTTAGCTTTCCATTTCTTTGCCTTTTGCCTGGGCATGCTTGACTTTCTTCTCCATGCACAGAAAATGCAAGGACATGGGAGGAGAAAGGGGAAGGCACACATACATCCCAAGAATAATCAAATTCATGAAGGTTAATCCACAAATGTGGAAGGAGGACAGTACTTAGAATGACAGGAATATTCAGAAATATTCAAATCCAATAGGGAAAAGGGAGATTTCTGAGTGCCAGGAAACCTGACAAGGAGAATCATAAATGGATGAGGATCTTTGGGGTTGAGAGATTATTGTGTACAAAAATAAATAAGCAAACAGACAAATAAAAAATAGGTGGGTGTTTCTTTTCACAGAAAAAATGTTTTCCGGGCAAAAAACACATACCTGGATTTTTTGTAGTACAGATGCAGAACTATGAACTTCAGAATGGAAGAAAAAAGGTTAACTTTTCCCATGATTATTGAATCATCTATGCTTTAGGCAATCTTTCCTCTCAACTTTATTCTGCAACAAGCATTGTTAAAGCTGAATTTTTCACCTCATCTCCATACCCACCATTATTTCCATTATCATTATCATTCACACACACCCCTGTTCATTCATAGTACAAATGTCCATATGTCTGTCTTCAGTTCATTCATCTGATGATGTAGACTCAAGTCATTTCCACACTAAATGGTTGTAGTATTCCACTTTCAACTTCCTATGGAATCCTGGGGTGTGTAGTTTAGGGAGGGGCATTTAGAATTCTCAGCCAGAGAGTTCTTTGGCCTCAGTAAACTACAAAGCCCAGAATTCCACAGGATGTTCAAAGTGGAATAATAGCACTATAACAGTGTAGTATGGAAATAGCCTTGGGCTACAAAAACTCATGCTAAAAACTTCTTTTTCTAAGTTAGTCTCAAAGGTGCTACAGTGTCACCTGGCATACTGATCCAGACTAAGGTCCTTTCCACATGGCATTTGCCATGTAAAGGGGCTCCTGGAATGTTGCATGATTGTGAGGAGTGATCTGTATGATGCACTCACAATTGTGTGACACTCCAGGGGTCAGCAGGTGCCGATTGTGCACCTTTTCATTTTCGGCTAGAAGCCAAAAATGGTGCATGATCATGCATTGCTCCTGGGCCCCACATGCATTTACCTGGTGTGCGGAGCCCCTGGAGCCGTGCTGGTCGTGCTTCCTACCCCAGCGCAGCCTGGGAATCTCCCAGGCTACACTGTGGAAGGAAGAGCCAGGGCTCTTGCACAAGCAGGCAGCTCGTGCAGAGCTGAAGGACCCTGGACATGAGAGCCTCTAGCCAGAGGCTGCTCGCAAGGTCCCCGCACCCCAGCTCTGGAAGAGGTAAGGTGCGGAAAGGGCCTAACACAGCTATGTCTTTAGATTCTAAGTAAACTAGAGTTAAGGAGCCTGGATTATGAGAAGCTTCCAAACACATTCTTGACCACTGAAATTGAAGTTTTATATAATTACTAAAATAATACACTCTTTTGGGTAATGCTGTGGGGGTTCTTAAATCTAATGTCACTGAGGGGCTCCACATCTTCATCTTGTCTCAGTCTAGCTCTGGGAGTAAAGTTCTGGCTTAGTCCTCTGTAGCTGTCATAGTTTTCTAGGAATGAAGTAAGCCAAACTCAGCTACAATCAGCAATACTATTGAGAAGGACAAAACCCTTCCTTTGTCCCAAATATTGCACTAAGTAGAGTCAACCTACCTGTCATCCCAATTGAGCCCCAGTACACACCTTTACTCCCTGATATTTTACAATTTATTCTAGTGAATACATTCTTCAGTGAAAATAAGAAGATGAGTTCAATGTTAGTAGGCCTCATACCTCCACACTTTGATATGGTTTAATTGGAATATATATATATATGGCAAATATTAATTGACATAAATATAAATCATACTCCACAATGGCTGCATGGCCATGCTGGCTAAAAGGAAAATCTGTCCACACACATGCATTGCAAAATCAGGTCAGGAAAGACCTCAAGACATAGCCAGGTCACAGTCAGGAAATCACCAGGAAACTCCAGCAATAATGGGCTTACAGTTAGCCCTCAATGACTCAACCTTTAAGAGACAACACATTCCCACAGGATGGCTGATTGTCTCCCTCTGATGGGCAAACTTCCCTTTTGTCCTCACACCTATCCAACAATTAAAGAGCTAACAGGACTACCATTAGCCCTTTGTCACCTAATGCTAAAATCATTAGCTCATTCAAGAAACCATTGTCCTCTCTTTGAACTCCATTGTTTACTCTGCTATTGGCATCTTTGCCCTCCAGCCAGAAAAATAGTATTTAAACCCCAGTTTTTGGCCAGCCAACTTGCAGTACACTGGTTGCTGGTCACCACTTTGCCACTCCAATTCCTGTTTGTGTACTGTCCTTAGACTTTGTGTCTAAGCCACATTTCTTCACTGCCCTCTGGATTGGTTACTATCACCCACATCTCCCTGAAAATCTTGCTATCCAACAATTTCCTCCCTTTCCCTTCAGTTAGTGTTTTGTAATTTTGAGATTGTGTCACTCTTGTGTGTGTGCAATTATTAATTCCCCCAATAAAACAATCAAGCTTACTTTTTGGGTATCCATCTGGTTTCCTTCCTACACTAGCACTGATAGACATAGGTGTAAAAGATCTTGTAAGGTTACCCCTCTCTTGCAGGCCTCCTTCTCGAGCTAATATTCCCCACTGTTTCATGGAGGCACTGGCATTGCAGGTGAACCTTTGACTCACCCACATTTTGGGCTAACATCAGTCAAGAAACACCTCAGATGCCTCTGTCTCAGCTACAAAGCTGACACACACACACACACAAAGGTGACAAAGGACAAAAGGGGCCATTTGTTTTGATGAAATTTGTCTAGCTAGGATTTTAATAATAGCCATAAACCAGGAGGCTGTGTGTATGTTAATAATATCTCTGCAGTGGCAAGCCCTTCCTATGAATGAAAAATGGCACAATTCCTGTTTACTTTGTATCAGATTAATGGCATGCTTTCCCTCAGCCAGCTTGACCTACCAGACAGGCTCAGCATTGCCAGCATCTGCAGAAATGGCTTTTTTCACAAGGACAATGGCGTATTGCTTATTGGGGGTCATTGGAGCAAAGTTGGTCTTACGCTAATGAGTTATCTGACAAGCTAAGCTGTCATTCATGGCATCATTAAATATTTTTCACTTGAAACTTTTACTCTCCTTTGGAGTTTTGCCAGAAAGGACAGAGAATTAAAAATACAAACAGTCTCAGTGACTGGGAGGTGTCTGTTTCTTTGCCTTGACATGACGGGGAAAGCTTCTCACATTAAGAAGCACTGTGTTTTCTGCCCATGGGCTGCATGTGCCCCCTAGGCCTGTCTTTGTGTCCCCCTGTTACCTTGTATGTTGGGGGTCCCGGGAGGGGTGCCCAAATAACCAAATAAAAACACAAGTTGGGGGAATTTAACTCGAGCACTCTCTCAGCTAAACGAGAGGCAGGGTAACTTTAGCAAGGATCTTTAACCCAATGTCTACAGCTTCAGGTCAGAGAGCAGGCAAGCAAGTTTAAAAGTAACAAAAATAATAGTTTTATTGAAAGATAAACAGCAAATAAGACAACATGCACACTAGCTAACTTGGAAACAGAAATAGAGAGCTTAAGGAATAGGTAACATGACACCTGGTCTCGTAGTCCTAGAGAGAAAGATGGGGTTCCAGGGAAGAAAGCTCAGCGTGGCTGGCTGAGGGGAGCTCCTTAGACAAACTGGCAGCAAGGCGAGATGGAAGTCCAAAGTAGTCCAAAGAGGGGAGGCAGACTCAGTTATGAAGAACTGAGGGGAAAACTTCACTGGACAGAGCGGCAGCAAAGCGGGATGGAAGTCCAGGGTGATCCGAAGACGTCCCAAAAGTGGGGACCTTTTATAGGGTGGATTTTACCTACAAGCTATGTTATGCTCAGTGAGAACAAAGGAAATTTGGAGTTGGACAAAGGAGTTGGAAAAGGTCAGATTTTGCATGATGGGCTTAGCTCTTAATGACAATAGTGTGGCCGGTACGTTGATGTCCTGAAATAAAGGAATGGCTCGGCTCTCGGCCAAGTGGCTTTGTGCGGATATGCACCGAGCAAAGCCAGTTTGCAGGGAGGTTTTTCCCTAAAGAAACGGAGAGGCTTAAGCTGCCTTCCTGAATGAGGTTTTGGAATGTACAACCATTAAGGGCCATGCCCCAGATGTGATTGTCTGGAGGACCTCTGACCTGGAGTAGGGTGGCAGAGAAAGATAAAACAAAGGCCAAATTATTTGATATCAAAAGGATATCTAGTGCTCTCATCAGACATATCATAACCTTGATAATACCCCCAGGAGTCATTTGTTTTTGCAAATTGCTTCCAACATGCCCAAAATGATCTCTAGGAGGTGTATAGGCCATTTCTATCATGCTTAGAGCATCTGGATCCCCCTGAGTTTAAAATGAAATTTTCCAAAATTTTTCAAAAGAACAGTTTTACCTCTAGGGGCCCAGGAAGGCTCCAAAACCTGCTTCCATCTCTCCTGGAGGGGGTTTAGGGCAACTTCAGGGAAAATTGATTGATTGATTGACTGATTGTAGGAGCAAGTGTGGGAGGGGTGTAGCCCTCAAAGATCTCCTGGAGGGCTAATGCAGCCCTCTAGTCTTCCACAGTTGCCACCCCATCTTAAATGTACAAATGGGCATCTCTGATGTTCCTTTCCCTTACCTTGCAGTTACTGCCCTTAGACTTTATTCCTCTTTGCCCTTTGGAAATAATTAGTGGACTCTTCTTATTACTCCGGGCAAACATTTTCAACCTTTCTTTTCAGTAAGCTGCCACCAGAGCTTTTCTTTAAGTCTTCACTTTTCCCTTCATATGGGTACAAGGAATACTCAATGAAGTTAATGGGCTTTTTATGTTATTTATGGCAGGGGAGGAGCAGTAGTACACAGAGAGGACAGAAACCAATGAATATTAAGATATTGATAAAGATGCATGGCTCTCCTTCACTCTCTGGCAAACAGATATTTAGTTGTAGTGTATAATGGCAAAAATGTTATTCACTTGCTTTACACAGTTATAGGAAGAATTTTGAAACAGATCTCAACTATTTTTGTTAAATATGTTGGACCATGAGTTTAAAGTCAAAAAAGATGATAAGGTATTACTGTACTATATGATGAATGCTGCAAGCTTGATTTAAGGGG
Source organism: Ctenosaura bakeri (assembly GCA_948474755.1). Taxonomy (NCBI): domain Eukaryota; kingdom Metazoa; phylum Chordata; class Lepidosauria; order Squamata; family Iguanidae; genus Ctenosaura; species Ctenosaura bakeri. Next base: position 85,587 of record CAOLHI010001210.1, read on the forward strand.
GAGAAAAAGGAAAGTAGAAACAGCCCTATAATGGATGAGTGGTTAGAAAAATTATTGGAATTATCTGAATTTGATAAATCGGCATTTTTGTTAAGGGTAAAATTTTATAATCATATCTGGTTATCTGGCAACCTTTCGTAGATTTCGTAAAGGAAGAAAGAGGAGAAATTGCAACTATAAATTTTGATTAGATTATTGAATTCTTTTCAGGTGTTAAATATTAAAGTTAGAAAGATAATTTTATACTGGAAAGAAAATTTGAAAAGGTGATTATGGTGTGAGAAGTAATAACGATTTTGTTGATAGCATTTACTGTATTCTTTTATGCAGATAAAGTGATGCAGGAAGTCATATTTTAACTTTTTGTGAATATGTAAACATTTAATAAATATAGTGGGGGGAGAGAGTATCTTCAACAGAAGCTTCTTACCTGTGAAATAAGACGTGTCACTTCAGCAGGGACTGAAGGAAAGAATTTTGCACTTAAGTTGGAGTTAAAATGTGAGTTTGCTAGACTTAAAGTATAGTTGGTTTTGACAACACACAGAACTATTTTATGATATTCCTGAAAAGAATATATATTTGTGTCTTTGATTGGAAAGGCCCTTGTAGGTTGCTCTGGAAATAGATTGCCACTTTCAATGCAGTTTTATAAAATAACTCCCCCACCCTCTGTTTCAATCAAGAGAAATTGCATGGTCCTCATGGGGAAGTGATTTGTAGGCAATTTTGTTGATATAAGAGGAGATATATTTGGGAATGGCTAACCTATACAGATTTACAATATTTCATGTGCCATTTTATACCATCCTCATTTATCAGAGCAGGAGGGGAAAATATAAAGTTTATTAAATAGAAGTGGCTTTGGGATTTGCCAGTCACTGAGGAAAGAAGCCTTCAGATGAATAAAATAAAATTATGTTTTATTTATCTAATTCAGCATAAGCATAAGGAACCCTTATAGATGGATCAGGTTAATGCATACTAGACTGGTCAAGTCTCAACACCAGTAGAAGCAACAGCAAAGACTTGAGGGCTTTCCACCGTCTTCCCTTCCACCCTTCAACAGGAAGAATCTGAGGATTGTCCAGCTTTCCACATGAGAAAATGTATCATCTTCTCAGATACGATATCATCTAGTGGCACTTTGTTCTACTTCCTCTGTAGCAAAATCTGGGGTGTAGTAGTGATATTTTCACCACTTGTGTGCATGTGTGTGTGTTTGGTGGAACCTTCAAAACACAGCAGTAGAAACAATCATGCCAGCAGCAGCAGCAGTAAAGTTTAAAAATATGAGGAATGAGCATAGCTTGCCAATCCTACCACCCATATGAGCTGTAAAGTCATCTCTACCTTTTAAAATGATTTTATTGTTTGTTATTATGCATAATTTCTCCTCAATGTCAGGACATTGAAAAGATTTAAATACATAGATATGATATGCATTTAAAATTTATTCAAATATTTTAAAATAACTCTTTATTGAAATTATTTTATTTAAATTAGTTATTTCTTAACACTTCAATTGTTTTACTTAGCTTTTAAGCAAATAAAATGGAGTTTTAAGAACCATTAAATTATATAATTAATAAACATCCCATCTTTCTCTCCGCATAGTTTCCGTCTCTCTAACACATGTACACATATGCTAAAACTGAAGCATTAAGATATCTTTCTCAACACAAGGAGAAGGCAAGGCTGTGTGAGTATCTTTTCCCTGTAAAATCTTTGGTTTTGTGTGCAAATATTTTCCAAGTGTTGTCGAAGCATTCAACATTTCTATCTCCCTCCTTCCATCTGAATCACAACCCTTTTTTAAAAAAATTTTGGGAGCTCAGCTCTTTGTTTAGAACACATGTGTGAGGAATGTGTGGCTACAGATGTAAAGCTCAACTTACTTGGTCATGATAGAATCAATAAGCCCCCTTTAAAGAAAAAAGTATTCTTGATGTTAGATGCCATGAGATAGTGGGCTTTCAGACAAGGAATTGGTCTCATTGATACTTTGTGGACAATGAAAGAAACTATCTTGGAAAGTGCTGGAGTCTCATTTCTTGGAAGTTTTAAAACACAGGTTATATGATCTCTCAGGGATCAACTCCCTCTGTGATAGACTAGATTCCCTGGGGTCATTTCCAACTCTGTGATTCTATGGCTAGAATCCTGCTGGTGAGATACAAGCTGCATAACATATGTGAATAATGTGGAATAGATGTATACAGCTGATGACAGTGGGAGCAAAGTTCTGCACATGGAACCACTGCATATGTGTGGTAGTCCACCTAGAATAGCTTATCAACATGCAGTGTTCTGCATGACTTCATTGAAAAATATTTAAACTATGCTGAGATGATGTAAGATCTCTGCCTATGCATGTTTATTTTGCATATTTGTGTAAAATGCCCAGTAATGGATAACATTTTAACTGTTGCCTTGTGGTAAAAATAGTAGCATTAGTTGGGTTGTTGGTACTTTTGTAATCAACCAATTTGTCTGTTTGGGCTTGCTGTGTGCGTGTGTATGTCTGTGTGTTTGTGCCTAGCCTCACAAAGGGGGGAAACTACTTTTGTCTAGAGACAAGAGTTTTATGCAGACAATATTTGCCACACTACAGTGGAACCACAATGGGGGAAAATGGCCATCTAACATCTTGTACTGGAGGCAGGAGCTTTTGAGGGGTTGAGTTATGATTTGCCATGCTAAAACAAGAATCTCAGCAATGGCAGAATTTGTTCAGATCCCTACTTGTGCACCTTGAGATGTTTTCGGTAGCCTGAATTGCAGACGTTTTTCCATAATCCCTGCTGGTTAGCCTAGGTATACGCCTCCCAAAAAAGTGCAAACTTGATGAACATGCTGAAATACCATATTTAAAAAAGCCAGCCACTGTAAAAATGTTCACCCCGGTATGACAGGGGGAAAAAAGAAGACCAAATCTCATAGCAGATGCAAGAATAAAAGCATAATTTTGGGCTAAGAAATATAATTTTAAAAGATTTTTTCATAGCAAAAGTTTTCAGGAAACCTATATATGTATCAGAGTTCTTTAACTCAACACCCTACCTAATTTGCTTAGCTCATTATTGAAAACTTCCAGCAAAGCTGCACCTATCTAAAAGGTCAGCATAGTTCCAATGATGTCATTCCCATCTTAACCTGGCATGGGGTCTAAAGAATCCACAGCTATCATTTATAAAATGCAAGGTAGCAAGGTGAAAGAACACTATGTGAACAGTTCCTGGGATCTCAGGTTAGGTCAAGATACAGCCTAGTTTAGATGAACCTGCACTGACAGGCAGCTATGTAAAACACTCTTGAGTGTTTATCTACCGTTATGAAGATAAACAGTTTAGCAACAAGCTTGTGGGCAGCCATGATAAATATCAGCAGCTCTGGGGCCATTAAAAAGGAGATAATATTTACTGTTGTGTTATTTTGTGTCCAGCAGACTCCGTGTTTCTTTCCCTGTAAATATTACATTTCATTACTATTAGCCATCTCTCTTGAAGAGCCAGCAGTAATCTAGAGGGAACTGTTGTGAAATTCATAATGAATAAAAAATAGATGAGCAATGTCTATTTTTAAACTGTGAACTGCTTCCCTTGAAACAAGGGAACAGTATTCACAACTCAGAAGCCAAAACCAGAAGTGAATCTGGCATTCTGTAGTAGAACTCCCCCCCAAAGTGAATTTAGGGTTTCTTTTCAGGAAAAAGCCTGAGTGATTCTTTTGAGAGAAGCAAAAACATTTTTTTATGAAATGACAAACAGGATGCTGCATCTCTTGGGTTTGGGGTTGTTGTAGGGTTTCATCAAAAGCAAAACTACTCCCCATGGAGACTTCTTCACTGGCAAGAACGTCTGAGGAGTCTGGGGAAAATGCCAGAAGAGCATTGATACGATCCAAGAGATGTTTCTGGTTCCTGTGTCTGCAGGAGACTTTTCTCTTGCTAAGCTACTGAACTCACTGAAGGCAAGTGAAGTGGTGCATATAAGTTTTGAGGGCAAGAAGTTAAAGAGATGCAACATAGTGTGTACCTTCATTTTGTGCAAAACACATGCGGAGAGGTTGACAACTGGAATCATGCCCACTGCTCGACTCTCTGAGTTCTACACCTCCTCTGAAATGATAAGCCATACTTTATCAAAATAGAATACAACGTATGATTCCTGCATGAGCAGAATGTGATACCTGTAGTATTTGCACTGATACATTGATGACTTGAATTTCTGGGGGAAAATGAATTTGTTAATACGAAAATGTTATGACATTGTATGCAAATAATCCATTAATTATTTTCAAAGTTGGGTGCTCCGTGTATTTATATTTACAGGAAATTAACACAATGATGGAATTTTCCTGTGGAGCTACTTAGGGTGGTAACATCTGTTTTGTTTTCTTCTGCATTCATTTTTTTTAAATATCAAGTTCTTTCCATCCTGATTATGATTAAATTTACCATTTTTAGTAAATTGTTCAAAAAACAGATGGCATGAAATGGTCCCAGATTTATAGCAACAAAATACATGAGGTACAACTGCTCCCAGAATGGATAGGGCTGTGTTTTACCAACCAGCCATACAGGTGTTGAAGATGGGGAGCCTCTCAGAATAGAAAGGTGGCAAGCATAATCCACTTTCACAAATATAATTGAACACATGGGGACTCAAAGCCAGACTTCTCTAAACAGCCAAAGCCTGGATGGACGAATCTGCCATGTTTGCATTCTCTCACATTCACTTTATTTATTTATTTTTACATTTTTTTTTTCCAATCCTGCATATGAAGATATTTGCAAATTTGGGTAATTTTTTATTTGTCAAAAAAAAAAAATGATGTAATGAAATTCTCACCTTTCCCTAGCAGATAATCTGCATGCTTAGATTACTTTTTTTTTTCTCATTGGGAGAAGAATTTGAATTTGGCTGATACATAGCTGTAGAACACTACAACCAGGACAGTGAAGTACATAAAACACTGGAAGTGAAATGAAGATGATAGAATTCAAATTCTCACTTAGCCAGGAATCTCACTGAGTAGCTGTGAGTGAAAAGAATCTGCTCTTCTATCCTACCATTGACTGGTGTGACATTAGAGTAGAAATTTACAAATTTTCATAAACATGTATTTTGTCATTTTATTTTATTTCATTTTCAATTGATTGTTCACAGATAGTTACAGAGTTGTTCCCCGTTATTCTACCTTTCAGGATTTTTGTGAAGATGAACCATGTTAATCCTTCATTGTCACCATGAAGAGAGTTGCAAAAAGTGTTCAATTTAGAAAATGCAGTTATCATAACTCTGTACCAGTGACGTACAAATCCAATGCAAATCTTCACTCAGGCACAAGAATAAGAAATAGAGAACATTTTCTTCCCCATGAGTGAGAGCACAATTTTAAAATGTACTTTCATTATGGCTTTTTTAAATGGAATGTTTTTCAAACTAATCACAAAAGGTATTTTGTGCAACAACATTTGTTACTGTTGCCAACAAAACAATTTTGTGCAAAATAGTGCTTTCTTTTTTTTAAGAAAAAGTACACGACTGTTCACAAATTTTCACACACACACACACACAAAACACATTTTCAAAAAATCTATCAGCAGATAGCTCCCCCCTTATCTCAGCTTGTGTATTTATGCATATCAAGACATTCTTTTTCATGAAAGATGAAAAAAATTGAGAATACAAAGGAGATACAAAGAGGATATGCGACTTTTCTCTCCCTTGAAACAAAAAGTAACATCTTAACATATTGAGACAGCCTATTGAAAAAAAATGGAAGACAGCCACAAGAATCTTTGTCTCTTGGGATTTTTATAAAAATCATTTGTGCATCATATTTCAATATGCCGTTCCATGCAGAACTCCATTCCTCAGTGGGGCTGGGTAGATTTTAAGGTAGGTGTTGGGGACATTTATGATAATGGCAACGGTACCAGGATTAGAAATGTGAATAGGAATGAATTATGATGTGGGGAGCTAGCCATGATTTTTGTTGTTACTCAGAAAATGTTTCTTGCTTTAAAATCACATTTTTACACAGAAAAGAGCAAAATACATTTGACTGCACTGGTGTGGCCTACTGGGACTGCAGTGTGTGTGCATATGTTTGTGTGTGCCCAGTGCGGTTGCCCATTTCTCTTTCAGTCTCTGCTCTGTGCACATGGCCTCTCTCTCTGCCTGTATCACACTGCTCAGTAAAGAGCTTTTGCTCTTATCGTTGGTATTATTTATTTATTCTTTTTTACATTTCCTGCCTTTTACTCAGAACTGGGACTCTTGAGTGATCCCCTCAACGTCACAATGTACAAAGTGAAATGTTGAAAATGGGGTGAGTCTTCCCCTGAAAAAAAAAAAGTCATACTAATAATCATAAGAATAAAGCTTAGAAAATTGAACTTTATGTGGTTTGATCTATGCCAAGGGAAGTATAATCGATTGAAACTTGAGCTTATAAGATAATGTTATTGCTCTTGGCAACAAACCAATTACAGGGTCATTTCTTGAAGCCCATGGAGTCTCAGAGATGCGCTACCCTCTCCATACATGCAATGTTTTCAGTGTGTGCAGAACTGAAGGATGACCCCATGCATTAGAAACCTCAGTGTGTCAAAGAACAGAAAATGGGATTTCATTACCTTATTTGTTGTAGTTGTCACCACCTAAAAGACAAACAAACAAAACTTCTAAACCAGCTAACTCTTCCTCTCAAACCCCTCAGGTATGTCAGAAAATATCTCACATCTCTTGCGGTGCACATTCTAATTCATGAAGGTCACATAATCCAATACAAACCAAACAAGGTAATCAATAGAATTAATGAAAGCAAGGTGTCAGATTAGGATGAAGGATCAGGCTCTGTAGAGGGGCCACATTAATTTGCAAGGTGTCTATACTTATAAAAAGGAGAGATATTACTGTATTGTTATGTATACTGGACAGAACTCAAGGAAGCAGACTTAAACCCCCCACCCTCCGTTTCCTGAGACATCTGAGATCATTGAGGTTACATCACTGATTCTCAGGAGTGGCAGTAGTGCTTCCCTTGCTAAGGGGGCAGTGCATTTGCTTAGGGCTTTAGTCTGAACATTAAATAAGCCAACTTAGATGTTAAAAACTATTCCCCATCCTCATTTGACATCCAGGCTAAAACCAGGAGGAGATTCATTGCCTCACTGGCATGGACAATATCAGCTATCATATAGGAATGGAAAATAGGTTTTGTCATGTCAGCAACTAAGTCCACAGACGCTGTGGATGATAATAGAAGTTTGCAGACAATAATGAATGTAGTTGGGTATATGGCATCTTGGTGGGATCCTCTGTCTTGATCTACAGAGGTAGATTTCACAACTTGAAATAAGACAGTGTGCCTGCAAAGTGCTGATGTATGGTCATTACATGACAATTTCAGATAGTGATACAAACAAGCATCCATCAGGCCCAGAACCTGTCAGAATGCCATTCCCAAGTATGACATGTGAAAAGGGCTTAACATTCAATAGCACCGATATTTAAGCACTGAGAGACATTCGGATAGGGGTTAAACCTTTCCCTTGGTCTTGCTGAACACAAATGGTTCAACGTCAAGTCTGCTTTTGGAAAATAGCTTTCCTTCATTTATTGCTTTTAAAAGTTACTTAGTATATAGAGAATTATCATTTTAAGAATTACTAATTTTAACATAGAATAAAAATAAGGTAATACTGACTAAAATTGTTATGCAGTTCTTAAGTTCTTAAAAATAATATTTGACAAACAAGTTAGAATTGTTATTAACAACTAACTTAGACTTAAGTCATTATTAACTATTTTTGAAAGTCTAAGTTTACTATGAAAATAAATAATAGGCAACAAGTATTAACCTTTCTTTTTTCTTTTCTTTTCTTTTTTTTTGATCTAATGGTTGGCTGCTAACCATTGGGTTACTTTTCACTATTCACAGCAAGGGCAGAAACCAAGTTTTAGTTATGTGTTGTTAAGTTATGTTGTTGTTTTGAGTTGTAGTTTAATATTTGTAGTTTTGTTATTTTTTCCCCTTGATATTGTATTGTGCAGTTTAGTTTTACAGCTTTTTTTGGTATTGCTTTGTTCTCTGTAGTGTTACTGTCCTTTTTTATATTATTTTTGTTTTTTTCTTATTCTTTATTCAAAATAAAAAACAACTTTCCCTGCAGAAAAAAGTCAAGCCCACTTTTGCTTGTGTATCCCCACTTATACATGTGCACAGCCCAATTGTGTTTTCTTCTTTCTATGTGATTTTAACAGAAAGTTAACTGGGGTACGTTTAAGTTTATAGTTTTTAAAGAGCTTAGGTTTTGAACAGATGGAACATATTCATGTGTTTCTAAAGGCTTTCACATAATCCTCTTGTCTCTGTGCCCTTCTCATTGCTGTACTTGTTGTCATTACTACAACCAAGAAAAGCTCCAGGTCTGGGAGAATTGTATTCTTGTCAATGGTATCATGATCACAAATACAAACAGGAAAAATAAATCAAGTGGTTATAAGCCTAATTTATGACACCATAAGTGACTAACAGGATGCCAGCCAATATTGTTTTTTAAGTGTTGATACAGAAATTGGTATGTAAGAAGGCTAGTCAATTTATTGTTTCTAAATATTAAAATATTTATGAAATTTTATGGTGTTATTGAACTTCATCAAGATGTATTTTATAATGTGGAAGAAGGAGTTTTGTAAAAATTTCCAGCTGAGGTGGGAATGAGAGAGCTGTCATTCATACCACTCTACTCTGACTTGGTTAGACCTCATCTTGAATACTGTGTCCAGTTCTGGGCACCCCAATTCAAGAAGGACATGGTCAAGCTGGAGCAAGTCCAGAGGAGGGCTACCAAAATGGTGAGGGGCTTGGAAGCCATGCCCTATGAGGATAGACTTAGAGAGCTGGGTATGTTTAGTCTGCAGAGGAGAAGGTTAAGAGGGGACGTGATAGCCATGTTTAAATATTTGAAGGGATGCCATGTAGAGGAGGGAGAGGGCTTGTTTTCTGCTGCTCCAGAGACCAGGACAAGGAGCAATGGATTCAAGCTGCAAGAAAGGAGATTCCACCTGAACCTCAGGAAGAACTTCCTGACAGTCAGGGCTGTCCGGCACTGGAATATGCTGCCTCAGAGTGTAGTGGAGTCTCCTTCTTTGGAGGTTTCTAAGCAGAGGCTGGATGGCCATCTGTTGGGAGTGCTTTAAGGGTGTTCCTGCATGGCAGGGGGTTAGACTGGATGGCCCATGTGGTCTCTTCCAACTCTACATTTCTATGATTCTATGATTCTATGATTTTCCCCCCACATTCAGATTTAAAATATTCTCCTATTTGCATTGTACGTATTCAGTTGTGTCACCACTCCTTACACCCCTGTCACATGGTATAGTATGATTGGCAAGAGATATAATTTAATTGGCATGAAATATTATATCAAAATGGGGTACCTAGGGCTGGAAAACATGCAGCAATTAGGACTCTGGCTGGATGCCTCGACTAGGTCATCATGCCCTCAGCATGGCCAGGTCATAAGGCCAAGAAGAGTTAAGCAAAAAAGCCTGGAGTAAACAGATTTCCAGTAATCCTGTCAATGCCCTGATGTTTACATACCATAGTCCATGAAACTATCCAGGTGCGGCAAGCAAGCAGTCTTGCTGTGCATATTTCCTATAGAGACCTTCCCTATTCATCTTACCCAACCAGGACATTAAGAGGCTGCTATTTGTCCAGCTATAGGAACAGGGCTAGACACTTCTCCATGTCCTTTTCACTGACCAGTCAGTAGCCATATTGGTAAGGAGGGCTGAAGCAGCTAGAAAATGGTATTTGAGATAAGGGAGTAAGGGAGGAGATGTGCTGTCACTTGTTGGAACTTTACAGTATCTTTTCCTGATTCAGAATCTGCTACAGATTCCTATGCTCAGCCAAGCAACACAAGGTATAACTGAGCTCCTCCCTTGTTCTGGCCCTTCTCTATCCCTGTTTTGACTGGTCTGCTATCAAATGTTAGCCAGCAGAACAGTTCTATCGGAGGATTGCTTTGAGAGAAGATGTCTGATATCACCTGGCAGAAGAGAGTTCTGCTGGCCCAAGAGATTTGTACCAAATCTTAGCTTTTTACGGCTGTCGTGCCTTTGAGTTAGGATTGCACTGTCTGCCTATAATTAACCACAAGCACACATGGTGTAAACACAAACAGATTGAGCCTTATTGATGAATCCTAGTTATAGTAGACTCATTGAACTGATTGCTGAATGATGAGTTAACACATAGTTAAATCACACTAATTTAATGAGCTTGCTCTAGTAGGGACTAGCTACAGGACTGAGGCCCATATAATTACTTCACTATTACTCCCTTTTCTCCTTTGTTTTTTATGTATCTAATTCTAGACTAGCTGCATGTTCTTTGGTACACATTGAAATGCCATGCACCTAACTTAATTGCCTTTCAGTGCAATTGTATTCACTTTTTTTACTCAGAAGTAAGTCCTATTGTATTCAGCAGGGTGTTTATGATTTGAAGCCTTGGAGAGCTAGCTCTTTCCCATGCTATCAATGTATTTGCATTGCACAGGGTGGGTTACAGCCCTCAAGCACAAAAACATCAAATAACAATAACAACAATAGTGTTTAAAATGAAGACCAGCTTATTCTTCATGATGGCACTCCATGAATAATGAATAACAATTGAAATTCTTTAGGCTGGTCTTTTTAATATAAGAGATTGGTGCATGAATTTTTATAAGATTTAATATTTCTGCAATAAATAATGTCTGCAGCAATTTTGGCTATGCCATTCTATTCTTCCTCATTTTCGAAGCCAGTCATAGTACTGAATTCCGAAAAACTGCTGTGGCTTCCTCTTGATTTTCAGTGCTTCTCACATCTTCATTTGCTTGTGTAATATGTTTCTGGGGAATTGCTTTCCTCTCCTTCAGTGAAAACGTGAAGCTAATATAGGTCACACACACTTGTTTAGCCTACTTTAGTTATGTAAAGTCGCACATATACACACACAAAACATTGGTGCTCGACTGTTTCTAAAGTATATATTAACTCACAATCTGGCAGAGCTGAAAGGACTTTCAAACTATGCTACTGCAGCTCTAGAAAGTCACTTCTGACACAAGTGGGGTCATATTCAGCTTTGCAGGAAGGAGCTTGTTCCTCTGGCTTCTACTGGGGATCTTTTATGCCACACCTTTTCTTTTTCTGATATGTACCATGGACATCTTCACATACATTGACATATGTGGACAATACATGTGACACAGTTTTCTTTCTGGACTGTATTAAATCAGATTGGATATGGGAGATCATATTTTAGAATGCTTTTCCTCAGCAAAACAAACAAAACAAAATAATTAATATAGAAAAACTAGCTTACAGCCCATTCTCTTGATATGGTAACTTTCAATGTCCAAGTTTTTTTTAACTTAACTTAATTTATTGAGATTAACTTATTAAACTATTTATATCCCACTCTACAAAACAAAATATCAGGGTGATATACAAATAAAATCCATTTAAGATCTTTAAAACAGTTAAGATTTAAATTGGTGAATAGTAATTTCAATGCAGCTGTTATAATCCCTCATAGGGACATATGAACAATACGAAAAATGTCTTGTTATTTTAGCCTGCATATAGATAGATGGGATTCTCTTTATAGCAAAGTGCTTGATTGTATAGATCATGAAATCCTGTACTCAGGACAAGAAATTACTGTTGAGAAAGAATATGGAGAAACAGAATGGCTTCCATCTGCCAAGGGGTCAGACGGTGCTGCATTTTATCACCATCTTGTATGCTAAACATATCATATGTAAATACTTGGAGGAAGGAGGCATGGACACTGGAGGAAAGAACAACAACAATTAAGATGTGCAGATTACACTATACTCCTAGCAGAAAATAGCAAAGACGTGGAACAATTACTGAAGAAAGTCAAGGCAGAAAGTGCAAAGGCAGGTTTATAGCTGAACATTAAGAAAACAAAAACAATGACCAAAGATTGTTTACATAACCCTAAAGTAGACAATGAGGACATTGAAATAGCTCAAGGTTTTCCATATCTTGGCTCAGTCATTAATCAGAATGGAGAGTGCCTTCAAGAAATCAGAAGTCTAGGACTTGGAAGGGCATCTAGGAAGGAACGAAACAAGATCCTTAAGTATCAAGATATGTCATCGAATCCTAAGGCTAGGATTGTCCATACCATTGTATTTCCTGTTTCTATTTTTGGTTGTGAAAGCTGGACAGCGAAGAAAGCTAATCAGAAGAAAATTGACTCCTTTGAAATGTGGTGCCGTAGAATAATTCTATGGATACCCTGGACTGCTAAAAAGACAAATGAATGGATCCTAGAGTAAATGAAGCCTGAACTCTCTCTAGAAGCCAGGAAAATTACACTGAGCCTGTAGTACTTTGGTCATATCATGAGAAGACATGACTCACTAGAAAAGACAGTAGTGCTTGGTATGGTAAATGTCAGCCAGGAAGACAGCATTATGGATGGATAGGTTCAGTCAAGAAAGAGGCATCCCTTCATCTGCAAGACTTCAGCAGGGCTGTTGATGATGAAGTGACTTAGAGGTCTCTCATGCATAGGGTCTCCGTAAGTTGAAGTTGACTTAATGGCAGTTAACAACAATAGACGGGCTTGTATCATTACAGGAATATTTTGGCAAAGCTCAGATCCATGAGAGACAATTTTTGAGCTAGAACACCATTCAGTATCTAAATTTACAATTGTACCCTCTCTCCAACTCTCTAGCATATTTTATGTTATTCATATGGTGATATCCTTGCAGCCTCATAGTTTAACTGTTAGACTGATGTTTACGTCATGAAAACAGATTCCTGTAAGTTGGTCCAAAACAGAAAGGTCCAACTCTACCAGCCATTAGGAGACAGACTCAATGCAGACACAGCACTCCTTTCTTTTGGAAGACAAGCATGTTAGCATAATCTCAACTGTACTGAATTGGCAAGGGCAGCCCCAGTTATTTCTCCATCATCTCACTCTTTCAGCTGTTTTTAAAACATCACAGTTTCTCTCTCCAACTTCCACTCCCCCCACCCTTGTTCTCAGGTTATGTCAATTATTTTCAACTGTATTCACACTGAAAAAGTAGTTTGCTGCAATTAACTCAGTGGGGGGAGAAGAGAGGGGTTCTGATCTTGCCTTTTCCAATAGGCTTATGGAAAAGACACTACTGCTGCCTCTCCCTGCTTGTGTATTCTTCTTCATTAATGATGCACTCTGATGTTGCTTGGCCGCATGTCTCCAAGTTTCCATCTGTGAAATGGTGAAGCGTATGTGTTAGTGAGTTCCAGATTCTTGTTAAGTACAGGATGGGACATTTCTGAAATCTCAGCTTGTAGGCTAAAATGTGAAGTTCCAAGCAGATAAGGAAGTCAGGTCTGTCTGGCTAAATATTTTGTATAATTTCTCTCACAATATATAGTAACTCCTTCAAGCAGTATGCTTACCCTTCCATAAAGTACACAAACCAACATTTATTTAAGGGTTAAATCTATTTCAAAAGCTAGTTTCAAATCATATACAACATGCTATTTTTCTCCTAGCATGTGTGCCTTCCATTTTGCGTTTTTGTTCCCAGTGCTCAAATCAAACTTCCATTTCTCTTTGGCAGACAAAATGAATGTTGCCGTTTAACTTGAATAAAGTAATGTCCTGCTGGCAAATTTCCTTTCTTCATATTTTTTTAAAAATCATTCTGTTCGCATAAGTAATTGGAAAGTTTCATAGGGTTCTTTTCATTCATTGGAGAGCTGATAAAATGAATTTCATCTAGGTTCTGGACTGAAAATCAGCATGTTGTATATATATAGCACAACTAAGCAAGGGATCTGTGAATGTGCTTCATTTGCCTTCAGTATGCAAAGCCACTAGCTTAACATGAAGGGACAGCAAACACTTTGGAAAACAAACAAACCAGCCAACCAGTATGCCCCCTCAGCTGTTGCTAATCTGGTCTTTAGGTCTTTCAGCACTTTTAATTATATGGAAGCAGTTGATCAATTTTGTTGATGGAAAGAATCATTATTGGTTTCTTCCTCCTTCAGTAGTGATGGATTCTCATTTGTATTGGACTGATGAATCATTCTGTTGTGTGTATCTTCTTTTTGCCCTTTTTTCTCATAAATGTACTTGGATCTTCCTGTACTTGCAAAATGCCTAGAGGTCTAGCTTTCCACTAGGGGACAGAATCCTTAGGAAACTTAAATGACACTAAAGAGGCTCAGTCTGTGGTATCCCAAGACCTCTTGTCACCATTTTAATATTATTATTTATTTAAGATATTTCTACATCACCTCCAAGCCTGTAAGGTGGACAATGAAAGCAATTAAAACAGTAAAAAGATAAAACATTTTTAAAATATATTAATATGCTGTTTAAAATCTTTTAAAAACAGTCTTTAAAAGGCCTGAAATACTATTTCAAATCAGTTTTAAAAGAGCATTTTAAAAATTAAGAGCCACTCAGAACAGCACTGTTTGGGCATCCTATCAGAAGCTCAGAAGAGATGGAGCCTGCTTAACTTCGGCCATTTCCGCACTACACTTTTATAGCGCGATTATTCCACTTTCAACATCCTATGGAATCCTGGGGTTTGCAGTTTCAGGAGGGGCCAGCTGGCCCCTCCTGAAACTGCAAACCCCAGGATTCCATAGGATGTTGAAAGTGGAATAATCGCGCTATAAGAGTGTAATGCGGAAATGGCCTTCATTTAGTAGGGAGTTACACTGTTGGGGAGCTGTTATAGAGAAAACCCTGTTATGGTTGAGTGTGTTGGAACACGCAACAGAGCCTCCTCTGAGGATCTCAAATGTCTCTCCCCTTTGTTGCTAAGGTGAGATAAGAGCTGATTAGATTTAAATAGAGATGTGGCGGCTTCATGGAACGGTCCATAAAGTAGCCAGGTCCAAACACCTGGTTCTAAGGCATTCTTGGAGACCATCTCTCTCTGTCAATCACTTTGGACACCTGGCTGACAAAGCATACCATTTTGAGGGCCTTGCTGGCTCTGATAAGCTGTGCAATAACCTTATCTCTGCTTTGCTTCAAGGAAAAGTATCTGCTGAAAATCTTCAGAGCTCAGCAAAACTTTACTCTAGAGAGATCCTCCAGCTACTTTCTGAGCAGTTCTTGGAGGTTTCCTCATCCAGAAAACTCCAGTTTGCTGTGTTTTGCCTCCTGAGATAGAATCATAGATCATAAAATCATAGAATCATAGGGTTGGAAAAGACCACAGGGGGCATCCAGTCCAGCCCCCTGTCACGCAGGAACACACATCAAAGCATTCTCAACAAATGGCCATCTACTGCTTAAAAACCTCTAAAGAAGGAGATAGATGGTGCTGTCAAGGATTTATGCTGAGTCAGGCATGATTTCCTCTAAATGGACAGCAGAGAAAGAAGTGATGTGACCAGAGGAGCAGGTGCAAGGTTATCATGTTTGCTGTGACTACAACGTATGTACTGGGGAATACCCCACGCCAGAAAGCTGATTGGGTCACCCCATATGATCAGGGTGATATTTAGCCTTAAAAAGGCTGGGATCTGCCAGCACAATCCACCAGTTAGGTTTTCCTAGTTGGTCATGTCTTGCTGCTGGCTATTTATGCTTTGTGAGGGCAGATACTGTCTGTTTATCTCCTGATATTTTTTTCTTTCCTACTTGCTTTCTGGAATGTTTGCCGAAAGCCTTATCTTAGTGTGCAGCAATAAGTCTGTCCAAAGCTTAACATAATGAGATTCCAGAACTTTTTTCCTGCTTCACTGAAAACTCCTGCCATGGCAAAGCCTTGCTTCACTGTCTGAACTCTGCATATGCTCAGAGGAGCTAGTTCCTGCTAATCCTAACAGGTTCAATTCTGCCAGTAGAAAGGCTAACCAAATTGGAGAGTTCTATGCAATTTAGGGGAAGCAGGGCAGTACTGCTGGAACCATTGGCGACTTTGCACACATCTCCATCCTCACTGAGACCCACACACAAAGAACAGATGTTTGAAAAAGATGATCCTACTGACATTGGCTTTAAGGCAATATCAAGACCTTCATCATTGCAGTTCCAGAATGTATAGGCTCCTGTATGCACAGAGTTCTATGCATGTAGGCATTCTTCTGGTCAGATATCCACACTCAACACATAACAAGGAGAGGTTAGTGCCTGATTCCCAGGTGAGCCAGTGTTGTGGGTCTGTGTCCCCCAAATTTTATGAACCCCCTCTTGATATAAATAATGTCTGAAGGGGCTGGAATGGGTTGAACTTTGAACTGTAATGTATTACTTCTCCCAGATAGAAACTTTTTGAAAGTTATAAAAAAGTAATTTAAAAATTATATAAATATGTTTTGAAAATAGAGATAGCAGATGAGTATATTATAAAGTGTACACTATAAAGTGGGACCAAAATTTTGGGGATCATGACCATATAGATGCATGGGGAAAATGTGGTCCAAGAATATAAAATTTATGTTATGAAGTAGTTTAAAAGAAAATCTGTACATGAAGCCCCTGCCTTTCAACACCCCATTATCTGGTGTCTTGCTCGTTTGATGCTTCCAAATTAAGGACAGGTTCCATTAATTCAATGTGGGGGTCCATTCTTTTTTCAGTTTTTTTTATCTATGGAGGCATGTTAGCAGGGTATATCAGGATGTACTCCCCCATGCTTTGATATGGTCTAATTGGTGAAATATGATTTAATTGGCATAAATATAAAATATATCCTACTATGGCTGTATGACCATCCTGGCTAGGAGGAAAAGCTGTTCGAACACTTGCGTTGTGAATTAGGTCAGAAAAAACCTCAAGGCATAGCCAGGTCATAGTCAGGAAATCACCAGAAAACTCCAACAATAATGGACTTGCAGTAAGCCTCTGATGACTCAACCTTAAGAGACAATAAATGTCTGGGTGATTCCCACAGGATGGCTGATTGTCTTAACTCCTTTACCTCTGACCAGATGAGCTTCTCTTTTGTCCCTGTGCCTGCCTGACAATTACTAAGCTACCAGGACTACCATTAGCCCCTTGTCAACTAACGCTAAATCCATTAGCTCATTCTGGACCTTATTGTCCACTCTCAGGCCCTTTTCACATGTTACCTGTTTGCACGACGGGGGAGGGCGTCTCACGCGAGAAGCCTCCTCCGAAACACTGCCGCTTCCCCGCTCCTTCCTACCGCAGGTCGCTTGCTGTTAGCGCGACCGTCGCACTAGCGCCCCGCCCCTTCCTTCTGCAGGGCAGTGTGGGAGCTGTAGGTTGCGCTGGAGGAAGGAAGCACGACCTGCCTGGCTTGCTGACGCACCACATGGCAGGTAAGTGCGCGAGGGCACTGCGAGCATTGCGCGAGCACGGGGCATTTTCAGCTTAAAGCTGAAAATAAAAAAATGCGTGTGAGCCCCGCTTCAGCCTCGTGAGCATCGCGCAAGTGGGGGTGCGTCGTACGGAGCGACGCTCCCATTTGTGTGATGCTCAAGGGGTGCTCACACAACAAAAAAAACCATGCGAAAAGGGCCTCAGAGAGCCATTAACACCCTCACCCTCCAGGCAGAAACAGAGTATTTAAACCCCAGTTTTTGCTGGTTATAGATTGAGTTTTAAGAATTTATGGGTATAAGGGGTTTGTAAATCTATGTTTATTATGTATTATGTATTGTGTTGTGTATTATGTAAGTTTAACTAGTTCCTTCAGTTAGCCTTGTGTGAATGCATGGCTGCTTGGATCTTGTGTGTGTGATTGCATTTCCCCCAATAAAACACATTAAGTTTACTTTTGGATCTGCAGCTGGTTCTTCCCTGCTGACGTACTGGTAAATACAGCTGTAAAAGATCTCATAAGGTTACCCCCCTCTCACAGGCCCCATCTTCGAGCTAATATCATCCACTGTTTCATGGAAGTATTGGCGTTGCAGGTGGACCCTTGTGTCACTCACATTTTGGGGTAACAGGCTTGCTTGGGACTGCTCACATGTGCATGTGGTCTTGCCTATGGAAAGAGTGGATCCCCTGGTCAAATTAATGGAACTTGTATGTATTGCATGCAATGCATTTCATTGAGACTAAAAATGTAAATGTGCCTAAGGTTTTCCATTTTTCCACTGAAAGTGGGAGATTTGCAACATGAAAACATTCAGCTCCATACGAAGTCAGTCTTCTAAAAAAAGTATCAATTTTATAAGTGCGTTAATATTATCAAAACTGCTTAGGACTGTTTGGGTACAGCTGATCTGTAATAGGGGAATACAATGGGTTTTGGAACAACTACCCAGTTTCTAAATGCATCATCCATTTTAGCAGAGGAAATTACCCAAGACAAAGAAAATATAAAAATAGTGCAGAGGTAGGGATGACCTATAAGCCAACCAATGCTGCTCATAAATATTTGAGTATGTTTGCAAGGATTTTTCTTTTAAAGGACTTAGCACGTACTTGTGATGAGAACTTCAGTGTAATAAACTATGTATACGTTGGGCAGGCACTTCTAAAATGCAATTCCGTTAATTTTCCAAGCCATTTGTTTGTTTAAATAAATCATTACTTTACTCCTTCCTTGTACACTATTTTATTTTAAAAAAGCAGCATCATTTTCATAGAGACCAGTGACAAATAAATCTCTTTATAAAGCTAGAGAGAAAATCCATAGGAAATAGCATTAGTTTTTTTCTGAAAGGAAGAGTCAGTTTCCTTACAGAGTTATATGTTTAGAAACAAGCAAACAAACAAGTACACACAATATGATTAATAATTCTAGCCCTTCTGTGGATGGGTCCAGAAATTAAGATATTTGCTCAACATCCACAGCAACAACAAGACACTGGGCTTGTTAATAATCCAGTGGAAAAATGAAAGAATAATGATTAACTAATCTATATAGCTTGGCCTATTAAGGACATGGGGGGATCTAATTAACCCCATGTAGAGTGGGATGCTGTGGGAAAAAAGTATTAGTTAATGAAGTCTTTCAGGCATAGCATTCATTCCCAGCAGTGGGCAGTAAGTAAGGGTTGAACAGGGATGTAAAAACATCACGTGACAACTCAGTGCCAGACACATTAATTTGTTACACATTCTGAGACACAGCATGGTCTCAGAATTATGCATCAGCTGGTGTCGAGTTCTTTACCCTCCCATGAATGGAACAAAAAAGTTCTACCTTCCCTTATTCCATCTTGTCATCAAGACTCTTGCTTCCAATGATTCCCACAACCTGTGGTCCTCATTCCCATGGTTTTCATACTCGTCTCTGATTCTTACGTGCTTTGGCACACGGGGGGACAGGGACTGAAAATGTTAGTAGAAAAGGCTTACTATGTTCCATAAACCAGTTGTGAGTGTGAAAATTGAATTCAGGTATACCTTGGATGATGAAAAAAATGTTGTCGTTATGTTAATTGTGTACATTAAAAACAACTACTGAAGGACCAAATGGCATATAATGCTGGTGATGATCTATGAAGCTCTATATGACTCAAATCCAGGTTATCTGAAGGACCATATTTTCCCATATGAACCTGCACCTGGTTTGAGATCCTATGGGGAGGTCCTTCTCTGAATCCCATCATCCTCACTGGTACATTTGAGAATACAAGAGACAACATTCATAGGCCCTTTCCACAAACGATGGCATGCCGGCATGGGGACACGAGAGGAGCAGGACCACAGTGATGCTTCCACAAGATGTCATTGTGGTTCCCTCCTTCTTACATTGCCAGCCAACTCGTGGGGTAAATCACTGTTCAATTTTCTCTGTCAATGACCACAATCACACGTTGGTTCCACAGTTACCTGCCACGCTGAAGAGCCAGAAGCCCCAGCACAGCATGGGAAAGAACCCGGCTGTGATGCAGAAGGAAGAGGCATGTTCCTCGTGCTCCCTTCTGCAGGGAGATGGTCTGTTGCAGAGAGGAGTGTTCCTATCGCACTCCTGTCGTGTCAAAGGCACTGCTGGGATTGTGACTGGAGGATGACAGGATAACATAAGGTGTTGAAAAGGCCTTAGTGGCTGCTGCCAGGCTCTGGAGCTCTCTTCTCAGACAGGCTGCCCTCCTTACTATCTTTCCACAAGCAGGTAAAACTTTTTGTTTTGTTTTGTTTTGGAAAGTCTTTGAGAATTGATTTTTTAAGGGAAGCAAGCTTTATTTGTTGTTGCTGTTTAAAGGCTTGTGTTCTTAAGTGGTTTTAATCAGAGGAGTGCTAGTATATCTTGATTTTAGTAAGACTTTTGACAAGGTCCCCCACTGTATTCTTGCAAACAAGTAGGTGAACTGTTAACTAGATAGTTCTACAATTGGAGATGACCTATACTTGACTGACTGGACCCAAGAATACTTACTAATGGTTGTTTTCACCTTGGAGAAAAGTGAATAGTGAGGTGCTTCAGCATTCTATACTGGGCCTCGTGTTACTTAACATCTTGTAAGTGACTTAGATGATGAACTAGAAGGCACGCTTATCAAATTTTCAGGTGACACAAAATTGGTGGAGGGATAGCTAATATCCCAGACAAAAAGATCAGAATTTAAAATGACCTTGACAAGTTGGAAAACTGGGCCAAAACTAACAAAATGAATTTCAAAATGGATAAAAGTAAAGTGCTACATCTAGGCAGGAAAAATGAAATGCATAAATATAGGAAGGGTGACATCTGGCTTGAAAGCAGTATGTGTGAAAAGAATCTAGGGGTCTTAGCAAGCTACAAGTTAAACATGAGTCAGAAGTGTGATGCGACAGTAAACAAAAATAAAAGCCATGCAATTTTGGGCTGCATCAACAGGAGTATATACCAAGGGAAGCAGTAATCCCATTCTATTCTGCTTTGGTCAGATCTTACCTGGAACACTGTGACCTGTTCTGTGCACCACAGTTTAAGAAAGATATTGACAAGCTGGACTGTGTCCAGGGAAAGGTGACCACAATGATCACAGGTTTAGAAACCAGGCCTTATGAGGAATGACTTAGGTTGCTGGGCATATTTAGCTTGAGGAGAAGACTGAGGGGTAATGTGATAGCTATCTTTAAATATTTGAAGGAATATCATTCAGAAGATAGAGCAAGCTTGTTTTCTGCTTCTCCAGAGACTAGAAATGAACCAATGCATCCAAATTATAAGAAAAGAAATTGTGCTTAATATTAAGAAGAACTTTTTTTAACTGTAAGAGCTGTTTGACAGTGGAATAGATTGTCTCAGAAGGTCTCAGGCTTACCATCTTCAGAGGTTGTTAAACAGAGGTTGGATGGGCATCTTTCATGAGAGCTGTAGCTGTGTGTTCCTGCATGGTAGGATGTTGAACTAAATGGCCCTTGTGGACCCTTCTGACTCAAAGATTCTAATGTTATGATGGTTCAATTGCTTAATTTCTGTATGCTGCAAATTTTGAACTATATTTATTTTAATTGTTAAAAGCCACCTTGAGTCCCAAACTGGGAAAAAGCTGGGATGATGATGATGATAAATAATAATGGCAATAGTAATCTCACCGCATTATAATTTTATTATTGTAAGTGGACATTTTGTAGCTGGGTCCTTCAAAGAGCTCTGCTAGAAACTGTAGTTCCAGAACAATACAAAATCCACAGTCTGATTTCAGGCTTGGTACAGCAAGATCAGTAGCCCAAAAATTGTCCTAAAAATATGAACTTTAAGATCCTGTGCAATTAAGTTTTGCCTCTGATTTCCTGTATTTCTTCTCTTCTCTTCTTTGTGGTGTACCTGTATTACAAATAATATCTGTTTCCTACCACTTCATCTGTCATGGTTCCAGTTCCAGGAAGCAGAATCTCCCGAATCTCTGACCATTTGCTAAACTAGCTGGTGCGACTGGGTGGGAAAGTTGGATTCTCTCCCTACAAAGATGTCTCAAAGTAACAATTAACATAATGGGAACCTTGGCTAGATACTTTCTTTTTTAAAAATCAGTTGAACAATGGAAACATTTTTTGAAAAAAAGACTAACTTTTCAAGCTCTAGTTATAGGTGTTCAGATATAGACAAGGTATATGGAGGAGAGTGTGTTTTGAATAACAGGCCAGCCTCATGTAGCATTTCAATGGTTTCGCTCATTTGTTTAATTTGTATCCCATTTTTCTCCCTAATGAAACTCAAAGTAGCTTACATTTGTTAATGGAAAATGGTTCAATAAAGTGTTATTTTTTAAAAATGTTACTGTCATTAATACAAACTTTTAAAAAGATGTAATTGTGCATACTTGGGATATAATATTGTATACTTTTTCTAAAGTAGATTTGCTTGGAACTACAGCTTGGATATACGTGAAACATGGCTTTCCAGCTGCTGCTGGAGAGCATCTGCCATCACTGCCCATTCTGAAGACCCCTACTTTACAAAGGTATCTTATTTTACCAAAGAAAACCCTCTGTTTCAAATAGTCTGTCTGTCTGTCTGTCTATCTGATCTATTTATTTACTGACTGGATTTATATCCTGCTTTCTCTTTGGATGGAATCCCAATGAAAGGCCCTTTCCACACTATACTGTTCTAGTGCTATTATTCCACTTTCAACATCCTGTGGAATTCTGCAGTTTGTAGTTTACTGAGGCCAAAGAGCTCTCCAGCTGAGGATTCTAAATGCCCTTCCCTAAATTGCAAACCCAGGGATTCCACAGGTTGTTGAAAGTGGAATAATAGCACTAGAACAGTGTAGTGTGGAAACAGTCAAATTCTCAATTAGAAATAAGGAACATTAAGAAGGAAAAATAAGTGTGCCCATTAAAGCACCTGGACAATAAACAGAGCAGGCACTTAGGTTGTCTGGTTCTATTGACATTACATTAATTATTTCTGCATTTGCCTCTATAAAAATAAATGAGTAAATGCATATTGTATGTATATGTTTGTCTTCATTTTGTCCTTTCATTGTGCACTTTCAGCCTTTTTTTTTCCAGGGGGAATGTGTTAGCATCCACTGGAAAAGCTACTTGTTATACACACTAGTTTCAGCCGGCAGTATCTGTCCTCAGCAGCTGCATTTGTTCATCCCTAACACATCCATTACAAGAATGTATGGTAATAAGATCACACCAGGTACAAGCCCTACCTCCAAGTCATGGCAGACATGAGGTTGTCTCATTCGTACTCCAGAACAATTTCATGAGTAGGGCCAGCCCAATCATTTAGGCAGGTATAGGATTTTCTCATTTGAACCTCACCAAACACATTGTAGCAGAACAGAGACAGAGACCCACAGTTCTAGAAAGATTGTTTATTTGCCGGCAAGTGTTGGCTGGGATCGTTCCCAAAGAAACTGACCCCCTTTCTTAGGTTTTACAAGCCTTTATACATTTCAGTATTATTATCTCTACAGATGCGTCACATAAGAGGCGTTAGTTTCGTTTTCCCCATACAATAAACAATGAGCTGTTCTTCTCCTGCGCGCCTTCAAATGTTTCAACTAGTTTGTTACATTTCTACTGCAAAGGCGAGCAAGACATTCTTACAATTCAGCTTATAGAGTTCTATTGTTTTCTTCAAGCACAGATAAAGACTGCATCTGCAAAGACAATTTTCTGCTCTTTTCCCACTCCTTGTGGTCATCAGGCCTGATCCAAAACTGTGTTTACCATAACATATGTACCTATAGCTTCCCCCAAACCAAACAGTACAATAGGAAGAGAAGAACCTATACTGCCAAGTTAACTTACCTTCTGAGTATGACAAAATGAGGTTTTGATATCTGATTTTTTAAAAAACCGAAGAATAGCCACTGTACTTGATAAAGAAATAGGAGTTCCAGCCAGTAATGATTATATGGCTTCCTTGCTGATTTTTGTATTTATTACCACTGAGTGGTAATGGAAATTTGTACACAGGGCTTGAGGAGGGAAGTGGAAAATAAATTGTTCGATAAAACCCTTTTTTCTCACTTGAACGATTACATTTCTTGTCAGCTTCTTTGGAAATGGGAGATCTATCTTCATGATAAAAGCCTGGACAGGTCCGTCGGATGGACTTTCTTTTAGCCCCTCCCCATAGAAATCATCTTTCTATTTTAAGTCAAGTTAGTAGTGCAAATAAATACACCTTTTATAATGTGTCTTTAAGTGCTCTCCTGAATGGACGGTGTAATGTTCCTCTTGTTCTTGTTCTCTATGTATAAGGCTTCTTCTTCTTCTTGAACAAAAAAAGATCTTCTAAAATGTGCATTTTTGTAATTTTAACTATATATACACCTATGATGAACCTGATGGGAGGGGGTCTTGACAACAGAGCCTCCCCGGCAACTGAGAGTGTTTAAGCTGATTGGCTGGTGAAATGGATCCTTGGATAGCCCAGGGGAGGGGCTGGTGGAAAGAGGAAAATAATGGATTTTAACTGTCTGGTGTGTGTTTGAAGAGGAGGGTGATTTGTGATGTGGTTGGGAGAGGTTGGAGATTTGAACAGCTCTGTGGGAGAGAGAACTGAGAAATTGGGTGTACGAGAGATAGTGAATGAATTGAAAAGAGAGAGAGAGAAGAATGGTGTGCTGATTATAAACCTTTAGATATAAAACACATTTAAAGCAACAGTGTTACAATAAATGTTTGAAGTTCTGTGTTCCTTAAAACAGTGTCACAGAGTCTTATTTTGAATTCTGGAATATACACGCTACCAATAATACCATCTTGACCTTAGTGCCAACAGTACCACAGTCTTGGAAAATATAAATCACTGCTGATCCTTACATCTGGGAGAAGGGCAGATTTAGGGAAGGTGTCAATGTCTGGCGGAAGCTAAGCAACACGGAGGCACCAACTGGAGTTTTTAAGGCTTTTTAGTAACAGACCGTAAATTAATCAAGGGTTTACAGCACCCAAAACAAACAAAGGCAATAAAGAAGGCAATAAAGTAATTAGGAGGTTGCGTCACCCAAATGAATGAAGACCGAAGAATTCAGCGAGCCCGTGGAGAGTCACGGATGAATGACGTTGTTGCCCCATATCTGAGCTCCTCCCCAGCGTCTGCCTAAATAATCTTTAACCCAGCTGGGGCTGATCAAATGTCCGTTGGCCTGGCTCCCAGCTGGAGGCCCTCAGACCTCAAGTGCTTCTCTTGCAAGCGCTTTAATCTGGGAGGCCCCTCCTTCTCCAGCTGCCTCTGGAGGAATGTGGGGGGGAAGGTCAGCTGCAAACTCCGGGCTGGACTCAGAGGCAGCCACTTCTGTTGAGCCAGAGGCATTGGACTCTTGGTTCTCTGCTGTAGGTGTTGGGGAGTCACTGGCAGGCCCCTCCCTTGCCTCTGCAGGAGGCCCCTCTCCCTCGGCCTCCTCCATGTCCGACTCAGAGTCCCCGTCTGAATCGGCAGCCGCCTGCTCAGCCTGACTCATGACAAAAGGCAGTAAAGGAGGAGAGTCCTGAAAGGAAGAAGCCAAGAGGTGACAAGAGTGAGGAAGGGACTGCGTTTTCAGAGAGGGAGAACTGATGCAGACCCATTTGTCCTGGCCCTGGCTTGATTCAGAGATCTCCCTGGCTGTTCAGTTCTGATCACAAAGAGGTGTCAGGCTGGGCAGGCCTTGAGTGCAAGGCTTGGGTGCGCCTTTCGCACTTGGCACTGACAGGCAGTGATTTTTTTTCTACTTGTGTAACAACACCCAATATAATTAAATAAAATATTTAAAAACCTTGGACTATAAAAATACTAGTTGAAACCTTATACTGTAGATTACATAGATAAAATATGTACCAACACCATCTTATTTGGTTTTAATTGCAGAAACATATCTAATGACAACCTGAATTTCACCATATGTACAATATAACTATTATTTTCAACAGTAGCTAGGAACATACTTAATGACTAAATGGGTTGACCTAGACTTGCTCATGTGTTGACCTATTTTAAATCAATGAGGCAAGTTATCTTTAATTTAAATGTCTGTTCTAATCGCAACTAAGGCCATTTCCGCACTACACTGTTTTAATGCTGTTATTCCACTTTCAACATCCTATGGAATCCTGGGGATTCTAGTTTAGTGGGGGCATTTAGAATTCTCTGCCAGAGAGCTCTTTTACCTTGGTAATTACAAACCAGAGAATTCCATTGGATGTTGAAAGTGGAATAATAGCAGTGTAACACTGTAGTGTGGAAATGGTTTGGAGCCAACCAATGGTAGTCCTAGCCATACCTTGGGGCAGATGTCCAGAAGACCTCCCCACTCTCAATGAGGTTAGTTAAGGTTAGTTAAGGTTAGTGCTTAAAAATTTGTCACAGTCCAGTGTGATGAAAATGACAAAAGCCTCATCAACAGTAACAATATCAAGTTTACCCACCCTTCTTCTGATCAGCTCTGCATTCATTTCAAAGTTTGTGGTTTATGTCAGTTTTGTATCTATTCACTCCTATGTCAATTTCATTCTGTTTTGGCTTCTGTCTGCTTTATTTTATTTTTTTTAAAAATGCATTAAAATGTGCATTGAAATACTTGTTTAAACACACACTTCTAAGTTTATTTCCTTTCCAAAATGGATATTTAATATATTTTGGAATGCACTGGGGACATTTTTGGAGTTGACAACTACAATGGGAATATTCAAAATTTCCATCTACATATAATTCCATCTACATATAATTCCAGATGATGTGGCAGTTCCAATTCATTCAGAAAAGAACTAAGAAAGATTTAATTCCTCCTTGCTGCCTTCTCATTTTAGCTTCATGTCAGTCTTTGGTAAGGTAGTTTAGGTTGAGAATCGGTGACTGATCTTGGTTCGCTCAGGGAACTGAATGGTTGAGAAGGGGGTGTGAAACTAGAAATCCTTGGTTCCCATTCAACACTGAGGGATGGGGAATGTATGTCCCTCCTGATGTGGAGCTGCAACTCCCATCAGTCCTTGCTGACATGGCCAGAAATTCTTCTCACTGTCAACAGACTGCTGTGTATGTGGAAGTTGGGGCTTTTTCACTCCATCATAAACTGCATGCATATCATTTGATAAAATGAGGCAGCCAACTCAGTCAACTGATTCTTGAAGCTACAAGTAGTTAATTAGTTATTTTACTATTGTTGTATTTCTACTGATAAGAAAGTGGGCAGGCTTTTGTGGGTGCTCTGCCTCAGGTTCCAAATAACTTTACCACTCTTTGATACTATGTACCTTGTCTTTGAAGAGAAGCATATGTTGCTTTGTTTAAGATAGCAAAATATCTTCAATCAGCTGAGTATTTAACAGTTCTCCAAGAAATATAGTTGATGCCCTGGGCCCTGGATACACATTCAGACATTAAAACATTCAGACATTCAAACATTAAGGCCCTTTTCGCACATTACCCATTTGCACGGCTGGGAGGGGGGGTGTCTCACATGAAAAACCTCATCCGGAATGCTGCTGCTTCCCCGCTCCCTTGTCCCGCAGGTCGCTTCCTGGTAGCGCAACCGTCACGCTAGCACCCCGCCCCTTCCTTCCGCAGCACAGTCTGGGAGCTGTAGGCTGTGCTGGGGGGAGGAAGTGTGACTGGGCCAGCTTGTTTGGCGCACCACACACAGGTAAGTGAGCGAGGGCCCAGCGAGCATTGTGCAACCGCACAGTATTTTCGGCTTAGCACTCAAAATAAGAAAATGCGCGTGCATCCCGCTTTAGGCTCCTGAGTGTCGCATGAATGGGTGTGTGTCGTACAGACCGACGTTCCCATTTACGCGACGCTCAAGGAGCCCTTGCGCAAAAACAACAACAAAAAAAAACAACTGTGCACAAAAAGGGCCTAAGAAAGGTACAGTATTTATTATTTTTTTAAATGCAATTTGTTCAGCATTGGAACAATTATTACATCAGGGAGAAGTAGCTTGGGGTCTTTGTGATATATTTCTTCCACATAAAGTATAAGATCACAGCAGTGAAATAAAATATATTTTCCATTTTGGTTGAAATTGTCAAAGACTATGATCCCAAAATAAATATTTCATTTGCTCTTTTGCTCTCTCTCTCTCTCTCTCTCTCTCTCTCTCTCTCTCATTCTCTCTCTTTCTCATTTTGTTTTAAGTCTAAAGACCCCATTGAATTCAGTCAAGGTGAATCTGAAGTAAACAAAAAGAACCTAACATTCACAGAACGTGCAAATTAAAATAGAAATATACCTATCAATAATAGAAATGCTCAAATTTGACCCACTTTTCAAAAATGAAAACACACTATTTGTTTCAGTTCAAGACTGAATGCATAACCAATCAGCCATGAAATTGTCCTTATCTTATATTTTAACCTTTAAAATTGGCTTCCTGCCACTAGAATGCATTATCATTTGAAAGGCATGGGGAGCAAATGCCTGCAAACTGAAAAATCTGGTGAGTTTCAGCCTCCAGGAAAGAAGAAAATTTTGTGTTTAGACAAGGAGAGGCAGAAACATTTTATTTCTCTCCCATGCTCACCCTTTCCTCTCATTTTTATTTATTATGCCCTTTCCTTATATCAATTACAATACACTTGTATGCATCTGAATATCAAGGATTTGAAACCATGGACGGGAAGGGCTGAAAAATGTGGATGAGAATTTGTTATTTCACAAATTGCAGAAGATACACACATGCACACACACATATACATACACATGCATACACACCCTCCAATTTGTGAAGTATTAAATTCTTATTCACATTTTTCAGCTGTCCCCATCCCTGGTTAAATATATATTTGGTTGCAGCCTGGCACAGGTCTCTCTCTCTCTCTGTGTTTCCCCCCCACCTCTATATCTGTGTAGAAGACTGAAGTTCCTTTGTTGTATTCTTGTCAATCTGTATCTAAATGAAATGTCTTGTGGGCCATTGTTGAAAGTTGTTATGCTTGAAGCTTAAGAGTACAATAAATCTCCTCTCCCTTAACATGTGACTCTGTTCCTTTGGCTACTTCACAGAAATACTTAAAACAAGTTCATATTTCAAGTGGTAAAATCACTTTTGGGTTGCTCTTTTTTAGGAATTTCAGGACCGAAATGTCAGGGCAATTCTTTCTGAATAGATATTGTATGATATCTGAATGGATTTCCAGTAAGCAGTCTGGTGCTGCCTTTTGCACTGGTTGCAGTTTCTGAGTCATTTTCAAGGGCAGCCCCACATAAAGTGCAATGGAAAAGTCTTATCAGGAAGTAATCAATGTATGGACTACTATGGCTAAGTTATCCCTGTACAGGAAGGGCTGTAGCTGTTGAATCAGTTGAAACTGGCCTCAAGCACTCCAAGCCATCAAATCTATCAGAGCCTCCAGTGACAACAGTGAATCTAGGTATACTCCCAGACTATGCACCTGCTACTTCAGGAGGAGTTCAATCCCATCTGGAGTAGATAACCTACCCAGTTCCTGGACTAAAGAACCATCAACCCACAGAACATCAAACTTATCAGGATTCAGATTGAATTCATTCATCCCCATCCAGCCCACTACAACATCTAAACACTTCTTCAGCACCCAGCCAGCTCCAATGATAAAGAGAAGTAGAGCTGAGCATCATCAGCATAGTGATGGCAACCAACCCCAAAATTCCTAATGACTTCTTCCAGCAGCCTCATATGGATGTTGAACATCATGGGAGACAAGATTGTATCCTGTGGTACCCCACAGCACAATGGCCATGAAACTGAGCAGGAGTTCCCCAATGCTACTCTTGGGAACTGATCTTACAGATAGGAGTGGAACCACTGTAAAACAGTACATGTGTGAAAAAAAAGTCATTTCTTTTCATGCTCATGGAAAGGAAAAAAAATCTTCCTTATGGACTAGGTTATGGAGAATTGTCCTGAGTTTTTGATTATTTTTCCCACTTTGAGATTTTTTGGACAAATTTTCACACAGTTTCTTTCCACAGAAATTTTTTTCTATGTATATTTTGTTTTATTTTATTGAATTTCTACTCTCTCTTTCCCTGAAAAGGAGAATTGTTGACAGCAAGAGAAATCACAAATATTCTATACATCTAATATATCCCCAATTTCATTTCAAAGGAAGAACATAGATACACATTGTGTCTATTCCTTGTCATATAGAAGCTTGGCTTTTCTATCAAAATCAATAAAATAGCCTCATTCACAAGAGGTCTCTGAACACACTCCTATATGGTCTGGCAGCGCATAGTAGTTCTGCAAGTAGAATTATGCCATAGCTGGCCATTCACCAGCATCTGAATCTAATGTACTGTTGCTGTAGTATCTTTTCACCATCATTCCACCATCATGGTGGAAGATTGGTGAAGGACTATGTCTCCACTGCCAGACATGAAATGAATACATCCTCCCCTGAAATCTTTTGGGGGTCTCAGTGGTTGTTGTAATCATTTTGGGTCTGGCTATGAGGACAGCACTCTCCTACCAAGTTCCTCTACAGTTCTCACCAGTTATGGAAAGATTGGGTGTGTGTGTGCTTGACCCTACAATAGGTCCATGGGAGGGGGTTGGGTGGTATGAAGAGAAGGAGGGAATACCATTGACTAAAAAGAGACATATACGTGTATAGGGTTGATTTACTCTTTTGCGTACACCACTAACGTATGCCAGTCATTGTGCTCTGGCCTAGGCTGACCATTTTTAATTTGCAACTTTTTAAACATGACCAATCTGCCCACACACATAACATTCTACTCTATTTTTTCCATTGGAGCAACATGGGCCGCTTGCCCAAATGTCCAAAGTTCAGGACCAGTGCAACAATCCTAGCTTAATAGATAAATCTGCATAAGTTAGAAGAGGAAAGATGGATTGCTTACAATTATGGCCCAAAGCTAAAACAGGAATTCAAATTTGACTGTGCCATGGAGGAGAAAAGAAGCAGTCTAGATATAAAGAAAATGAAGTATTTGCTTGAAACCATCTTTCATTCACTTACATGGAACAGGAATCCTTAACAATGTATGGATTTGATAAATGTCTCCAATCTTTTGCTCTCATCCCTCTACCAATAGGTTGCCAGTGTAACTAAGTGCATCATACATATGGCATTTCTGAGGAAAAAGGAAAATAAATATATAGCTCTTACTCCCAAGCTGTGTTCAAAATGCAAATTGGAAAACCATGTATATACCAATGGTGCCTTTTCCCCTTCTAAAAGAAAATAGAAACAGAGAGACAGAGAGACAAAGAGATGGAAAATGAACTTAGACATCAACTACATGGAACAAAAATTAAGTATTCTTGTCTTCAGAGTAGTGAAAAAGTTCAAAGGAGTGTGGAAACATATGCACCTGAAAGTATACTCTGAACAATAACATTGCTTATTTAACAGGAGCTCTGGCTTAATGACCAACAAACAATCAAACCTAGCTGTGACTACAGAAATTAAGATCCTACCTGCTGTGAATTTTTATTTTTTCTTATCCTAGTGAAGTATCATTTTGGTATTCAGGGGAAAGGGGAGGGCAAAAGTCATCAAGCTCAAAAGGACCATTCTTGGATATGGTGAGTGCATGACATCTGAAAAAAAATGGAGCATAGAAGGGGTAAGTATGTTTCATAGAATCATAGAATCAGACGAAACCCCAGAGGCCATCGAGTCCAACCCCCTGCCATGCAGGAACACCTGTCAAAGCACTCCCAACAGGTGGTCATCCAGCCTCTGCTTAAAAACCTCCAAAGAAGGAAACTCTACCACACTCCTAGGCAGCATATTCCACTGTTGGACAGCTCTGACCATCAGGAAGTTCTTCCTGAGGTTCAAGTGGAATCTTTTTTCCTGCAGCTGGAATCCATTGCTCCTTGTCCTAGTCTTTGGAGCCGCAGAAAACAAGCCCACTCCCTTCTCAACTTGACATCCCTTCAAATATTTAAACATGGCTATCATGTCCCCGCTTAACCTTCTCTTCTGTAGACTAAACATACCCAGCTCCCTAAGCCGTTCTTCATAGGGCAAGGCTTCTAGACCCTTCACCATTTTAGTCGCCCTCCTCTGGACATGTTCCAGCTTGTTGATATTCTTCTTGAATTGAGGTGCCCAGAACTGGATATAGTATTCCAAATGAGGCCAAACCAATACAGAATAGAGTAGGGAGCTTCCTCCTCCACCCTTTGTCTGGAGTCAAGAAAAAATATGGGGGGGACTTCTTGGGTGATTAAATTTGAACATCCTCATTCATACATCCCCAAATTCTCCTTGTGTCTGTATTTCTGTCTGCAAGAGAAGCTTGACCCAGCAGTTGGTATTTGCTCTGGCCATTACAAATATTTTATAGCACATTAAATCAACCTTCAACATCAGATAAATTGTTTTTTTGCCCCTTTATTTTGTGATGCCATTATGTAAAGCATTACATGTGCACTAATTATAGCAACTAGCTATCTTAGCAAACAGCTCTGTTCATTGAGAATACAATCCCATTTACATTTAGTTCAGTATCTTTTATGGTATGCTTAAGTTTACAGACCCTGCCTACGTTACTGATAGCAAGTTATTATTATAAGCATATTGGTTCCCCCCTTTTTTTAAAAAAAAAAACTATTCTACTGAAGCTCCAAAGGGTGCCTCATGGTGCCAAGAAAGTTTGGAAGGGACAGCCTTTTCCTTAAGTCTTTTCCATAAAGCAAGGTGATGAGCATCTGCCTGGTAGAATTAAACATATCATCAATCATCCTCAACATAAGTCAGAATTAAATCCTCTGGACAGACATATGTGTGTAAGAAGATAGAAACAGGAGGCTATGATATATGGTAGATATCATAGAATCATAGGGTTGGAATAGATCACAAGGTACATCTAGTCCATCCCCCTGGTATGTACGGATATACAGTCAAAATGCTCTTGACAGATGGCCATTCAGTTTCTGTTTAGAAACTATGGAGGGATGGTGGATGATGGGAGCTACGCAAAAACCGTGATAGCACTTCCCTCCTGCACTGAACCCTGGCAAAAACAGCTTACCGGAGTCAAATGTTTCAAAAATCACCATGTAGCAGAGACGGTACAAACAGCTTAGAAGTGTGCCCAGCAGAGTTTAAACACTAGCAGCAAATGCTCCAAAGCCACAAAAATACTCCCACACCTTATTATCTTCCAACAGGAGGCTTTTACTTTCCAGTTACGATACATACAGTACTCCAATGAAGTTTCAGCATCTCACAGCAAGTGAAGATATGCATCCAACATAGCCTCTGGCCGCTCTATCAGACAATCGAGAGGGCACAGTTGGCTAGAACACCCCCCTTATATACATACATTTCTGATGCAACTCTAGCTAACTTTGCATGTTCCCATGTATGATGCAACCCTCTGTCCTGGTTACATATTATAATGTCTCAGCAAGAGTTACATGGGATTACATCATCTACTGTCATTCCCAGGTGCAAACCTCAATGTGCATCATATATATTTTATTTGGGCTACAGGTCATGTCCAACCTTTCCTCACAGAAACCTCCAAAAAAGGAGACTCCAGCAGACTTTAAGGCAGAATATTCCACTGTTGACTAGCTCAGGAAATTCTTTCTAATTTTTAAGGTGGAATCTTTCTTCCTGTACCTCTTTTCCTGGACCTATTTAACACCTATGTGACAGAAATAATTAACACAGAGAGAGAGAGACACACAGAAATCAGAAATTCATGCCTTAATGAGTAATGATGCTGATTTTAATGTCAGATTTTAGATGTGCGAGGGTTCCTCATTTAGACCAGTAGTTTTCAATCTTTAACCCTTCAGATGTTTTTGGATTTTACATCTTAGAGTGCCTGGTGTTCCCTCTGGGAACTGAAGTCTAAAACTATTAGAAACTCAATCTTGAGAATTACCAATCCAGTCCAACCCTCTAGCTCATCGGAATAATGTTCCAACAATGTTGTAATCACTGAATTATTTTTAAACATTTCAAAACTGCTACAATTGTTTCAGCTAATCAGTGTGATGTCCTTTAATTGTCTAATTATATTTTATAACTTATGAAGGATAGATGAAATGTCATTTTGGAATCTGAAAGGAGGAAAAAAGTGAGATCAGATCCTGCAAAAGTTAAAGTCAAATGTTGCAAAAACAATGACCCACTGATATTCATCTTTCATATAAACATGCTGTGTCATTTTTGTAGTGATTTGAGCACTGGACTACAACTCTGGAGACCAAGATTTGAATCCTCACTCAGCCATGGAAACCACTAGGTGACCTTGGGCAAGTTACATTCTCTCAAAGGAATGTAAAGGCACCCCCCCACCCAAACAAATCTTCTCAAGAAAACTGTATGATAGGTTCATCTTAAGTTGCCATCAATCAGAAACAACTTGAAAGAATGCAACAACAAGAATGTCACTTTTCCAGCATTCCATTACATTAGGAGTGAGGAGCTATTTTGGGGTGAGGAGTTACTTTGTGTGTGTGTGTCTGGGGTCAGATTCATCCCTGTGAAACCAGGATATAAGGCTACAACCCCAATATTATGGGGTCCTAAGATGGAGTGGTGACTTCTTCCACTGTATTTCTATGCAAGTTTGAGTCTGGCCTTGCTGTTATCTTGTCAGAGTGCAAAGCATGTGATACTAGCTTTGGCCCAGTGGCTTCATGTGCCTATCATTCACATGTATACACCCGGGCATTAAATGAATGTGCATACCACACACACATATCACAGCATCCTTTTTCCATGCTGGGAGTAGAAAGCCTCCTTTCTACCCCCTCCTCCAGTTTGGAAATAGGAGGAGAAAAGACTGTCTATTCCCTTATGTAGGGGTAGCAGAGGAGAAGAAGAAGAAGCTTGTGGTCTTCAGAGTTTGATACTACTTAAATTTCTGGTGTTTGTATGCTGAAATCTACTCCTCCTGAAGAAAAATACCAGAGAATTTTAAGTACATCACCAAATGATAAATCCCAAGACTCCATAGGATGGACCCATGAGAGTTAAATTCGTGCACACAATACCATAACTGTGGGGGTAGATACACTTTAAGTGACTGAACCCGCTCTATCTAGCCAACTTTCTGCTAGTGGATAACTTTCTGCTTCTGAGTGTGGGAAGGTTCTGTCTGATAATTTGGAGAGGCATCAGGAAACTCTTATTCTCCCCCCTTGCCCCGGAACATGAGCAGATTCAACACTTCACGTAGACTGAAAGGAAAGGGTAACTTTCATATGAGGAACGTTAATCTCTGAACAATGACAAATCCCGCTCAGTTCTGTCAGACAGCTCGTTCTCATCTGTGTGATGGGATCAGTCAGCCTGTGATAAAGGTAGCAGTGACCTCCTCTGATCCAATAATGTAACAAATGCCCTCTACATTCTAACGTGAAGCAGCTGGTTAGAAAAGAA
Organism: Ctenosaura bakeri; assembly: GCA_948474755.1. Classification (NCBI taxonomy): domain Eukaryota; kingdom Metazoa; phylum Chordata; class Lepidosauria; order Squamata; family Iguanidae; genus Ctenosaura; species Ctenosaura bakeri. Next base: position 120,828 of record CAOLHI010001210.1, read on the forward strand.
TGGAAGACAATCCTGGCTGCTGACAAGGCCTGTTAGTCAGCTTATTTGTCTGTCAAAGGCACTTTCAAATGCACAAGGCATTTGTCCAGATGCTGGAGGTGTGGGGGGAACACTCTGAAATGCCTTATTTAGATAAAATATTAAGCTACATAGTATACCTAGAAGACACTTTGAACTGGTTTGTTGGTTGCTTGGTTGATTAATCATTATGCTATGTTTCTTTCCATGAGTTAAGTTAAATCGTTTTCCTTTTTTTCACTTTATCCTCACCAGGGATATGAATCTTCTCAAGTTTTGGGCATCCTTTTGGACAAATATGAATAACTTTATTCCTCCTTGTCATGAGAATGTGTTCCCAAACGATGCAGTTTTTAAGACATTTCACAATTTGGGATTTATTCTTCCAAAAAAAATAAATAAAAATCCACATACAAGAGTTTTAGTGCAGAAAATAGCACAAAGAAAATGCTGTTTTCTGATCAAAACACCCATGTATAAAGAATTATGTCTCTCCAGAAATCTTTTCAACAGTGTCTCCTTTCTCATGGGAAATACTCTTTTCAACTGGTATTTGAATATTTGTTAATATTCTTTCCATCTCTGATTCCCACAACCTTGCAAGAGAGGTCAGGCTGAAAGAAAGTGACTGGTCCATAGTAGGAATAGAAGATGCATTTTCAACAACTGAATTTTTAGATGACTGCATCCAATTTGTGGCTTGTGGAACAATTAGCAGAAGTGTGAGCATATAAGTCAATCTCCATGGCTGGGTATAAACCTAAGAGACAAATTCCTTTTAATATTTTTTTCTCTTTTTGAATTGTCCACAGACACACGTGCACAACTGGAATATATCTCTGAAAGCTGCATACAAATACGAATATAGATGTGCATTGAATAGTAAGAATAATTAATTTTAAAGTGTGTCTATTAGAAAAGTGCATACCACTTGTATGCACAGATTTCCATTGGCAAAAAAACCCCAAACAAACACCAAAATCATACAATCCCAAATGAAACAGGATTAGGAAGAAAATGCAGTTGTAGTTTTAAGTAAGCAATACAACTGAAACAGAGATATTTTCACATCCCTTTAGATTACTCACTACTACTGGTCTCCCAAGTCAAAGTCCAGCACTGTTAGACCAACATCAATGTTTTTCGCATAGTGACCTGGCTAGTCCACCCACATCCCATGTGCGAGCGGCCATTATATTTGTGCTATATTATTATTGTATCCACATTGTTTCCTGGAAATTCGCTGTAAATAAGCAGCTAAAAGCTTACAAATCAGCTTCAATACCACTTTGAGTATCACTGCATGAGACCACATTGATTCTGGTTTTCTCAGCTGTACTGTACATCATCAGAAGTCCAGCCAAACACAATAGATGGTACAGGTGGCTACATAAGATGACAGGATTTTATAAGCTTTGGCCTAAGAATATGCCCAAGGAAAGCACAGTCCCTTTCTTGTTCCAAACTCTTGGGACATTTGGCACAAATGAAGATAAGATGAGCATATCCCCATTGTTTTGCCTCCATCTTGGGTTTTAACTGGAGACAAAGAATTTCTAGTGAGTACAGTGTGATTGCCAAGGATGTTTTGAGAATAGCATGTAGCAGATGTGAGCAGTGAAGGTTGGTGGCTTCCATGTCAGTGGGGTAGAGAATCTTCTTGGGACTTGAGTCCAAACTATAAAAATGATGAATTTATTTGAGGAACAGGCTTCAGCACCTTGGACAGCTCCTGTAAGATTCAAACCTTCCATGGATTCACTGCTGTTCTCTTTTAGAAGCTATCATCTGGATCTAGAGGAAACATTATGTTAGTTACGAGCTTCACAACTGAGCTCAGTAAAGGAAAAGGGATCCATTCCTTGTAGCAACAAAATTTTCTGGAATGGATCCAAATTTTTCTTCTTATTACTATTACTTAGTACATCTAAGCACTATTTATTTAGCCAAGGTTCATTTTTTACCCCTCTGTATAAATTTTTAGGACATGTATTTAGACTTGGCTGAAAAGAAATGGAGAAACATACTTATAAGCAGCAGTGGTGCAATCACAGAACATTGAAAGGGAAAACCCGTCAACAATTTAATCTGTGATTGTACTGCCTGGGGGATGGGAGAAGGACAGAGCGGCAATGATGTCAAGCAGAAGCATAATCACAGTCCTGTCATTTTCCCCTCCCCATGTTGTGTAGGGAGGGTGCTGCAGAAAGGGCCTTAATCTTGAGAATGGGGAAATGACCTTAATTGAATTAATTGGTACCAATCCTATTGACTTGCCTTACAGCTGTACAGACTAACCTACCTTGCAGCAAAATTAAGAGAAAACAAGTTATTATAATTTCTTGGAAGGTGGTACACATGTAACTCTGACAAGCAGAGCAGTAATTTTTATTTGAGAGACCAATCAATCCTGGCTGATTAATAAGTATGCATGATTACTTGTCAATTTTTGGTTCTAGGGTTTTACAGTGACAGGAAACAAATTGTCTGCATTGTCAATGTGATGCTATCCATGTCGTCATATGGCCTAGGGGAAGGATACCTTAGGGACCTCCTCCTGCTACAACCACCTGTCCTAAGATATGGTGGAGAGGCCTTTCTCTGTCTTCCAGCTGTGGTGGAAGCAAAGCAAAGCTGATGTGGATGAGAAGAAAGGCCTTCTCACTGGTCCTGGAATTCCTTGTCCAAGGGATTATGTTGGAACCCTCTTTGACTGCTTTTTTTTTTTTTTTTTTGCTATATGGCAAAAATCTTTTTGCTCAGGCAGGCATTTGCTTCAACAGTTTTATTAATTGTGCTTTATATATTATCAAGCCATTTTCATTATACTGTTTTGCAACTATATGGTATTTTGCTATTGATTTTAATTGCTCTTAGTCGTCCAGAGTGGTGTGCAAACACTATAAATGCTATAAATATGTAAGTTTTTGTATGGAATAAATTGAATGAATAAAATTTAGGTGTACTCAGACTTAAGCTCAATTAACCTCATTGGAGTATATTCCAAGCCATATGTTTAGAATTACAATTTAAAGATTATTTGGGCTTTCTAACAGTGGTTGGCAGCTTTTTCATATCAAATTGTAAGTTAATTTACATTTCTTCCAATACCAAACAAAGGCACATCTAGTAATAATTCTGGTAATTACCACATTCTGGTAATAAATACACACAACTACTTAAGTGTGTTTTGCTACTTCAGTAAATAATTGATATGTAGTGTATGGTTAAACCACCAAAAATATTGTCTTGTTTGACAGACTAAGTGCTTTATAAACATTTGGATATATCTACAAATTAAGCAGAAATATAAAGGGTTTAAAAAAAATCTTATTCGTATTACCAATAGTCAGATAAGTGTTGATTGATGAAACCTTGGATTGGGAGGCAGTACAAAATACCATAAATAAATAAACAAACAAATACATTTATTTTATGATGAGTAAGCAATCATTTTAAAGGGTCAGAATCCCAAAGTATCTGTATTTTAAAATTCTACATGTACAAGACGCAAAAGGCCCAACTGCGGAAGAAGAAGACCTTCCTATAGAAAATAACAGTAAAGGACTATTCAAGAATGGCAGAGATGACTTGTAATCTATATAGCAGATATTAACATTTTTTCTTTTAAAAAAATCTGATGCTTGATATAACTGAGAAACTCATTTTAATTAACCAATTCAGTCTAGCCAATTAACCACTCATATGTTTAAATCGGTGCTGGAAGGGTCATGGTACGTGGCACCATGGGGAAGGGGAGTGTGGGGAAAGGGTGAGCCCTGTTCATCATTTCCAAATAGCCAATGAGGTCCATGCAGAATATGACACCATCTGGAATGTGTTATGTAAGTGAGAGGGAGTGAAACACTTTTTTGTAGGAAAATAATATGGGGGGAAAGATAAATTCCTTTCCCTACATGGCATAGTCCTATTCTAAAGTAGATTCCCTACTCCAAGTGTTATTTCTGCCTTTTAGAATACCCAGAAAAGAGGATAATGTTTCAAACATTATTCACTCCGGCCCTTTCCGCACAAGGAGGATGCACTGCTGTGTGGCCAGGATGGCAATGGTTGGCTGGGTCGTGCCTCTGCACAATGTCATTGCCAGCCCACTATTATCTTGCACTCAAGCGGTGCACACATGGTATTTGCAAAACAGAAAAAAAAAATCATTTTACACCTATCTTTGCACAATACTGCCACTCTTCCCAGTGCAGCAATGGTAAGTGCCCATCTACGCTGAGGAAGAGAAGAGGGAGGGCCAATGTTCTCCTCTCTGCAGCAACCCGGTGAAGTGCAGAGGGGAGCATTCTTGATGTGCTCCCCTCCCTTCTGGGGTTGCAACAGAAGGACTTGCTGGAGCCCCGTTTTGCAGAAATGGCATCTGTTAGTTGAGTGAAGAAACACACCTATATGCAGTCAAACTGAGACCCCTCACTCAAGAGAACACGAAAGCTAATATTTATCATAGGAAAATATAATGGCATGATAGCAACCTTAGTTGTAATGAATCAAAGTGGAAACACAAGGAGGCCTGATTGCCCCTAAACTTTCAAGAATAAAGGGGAGATGTCTAAAGGCAGAAATCAAGAATGTGATCAAGAAGGAGTGAATGATATCTACAGTCCTGAGATTTATAAGTCTAGGAGTAGAAGAGGGACCTAAATATCCTAAAGGCACCAGATCCTGTCTGATCTTGGAAGCTGAGCAAAGTCAGCTCTGGTTAGTACTTGGATAAGAAACCACCAATGAATACCAGATTCTATAGGCTATATTTCAAAGGAAGGAACTGGCAAAAGCACATCGGAGTATTCCTTGTCTAAGAAAACCTTATGAAATTCATGGTGTCACCATAGGTTGACAGGTGACCTGAAGGCACATACATGTACACAGGATTGTAGAAAAGATTAATATGATCAGAGTTAACAAAAGGCAATCAAGGAAACTAGAGGAGGTCTCTCATTATTTCTGTGAGTCTATCTTTGTTTTTCTTCCCCCAACCCCATGGAAGGCCAAACATCTTGAGAGCAAGCTGGGTTGCACTCCTCTCTTCTGTACAATAATCAATTTGAATATAGTCCTAGAGGTTATGCATACAGGAGGTTATGCTGTATATATTGCAACATGAATTATATCTTATTAAGCAAACCTCTGTTCATAACTCAGAGGTGGGGAACAAAGGCTCTGTAGGCTGTAAGTAACCCCAAAGAATTTCTCCTTGTTTTCTGCTAGCCCCATTTCTGCTGCCAAGAATAGAGTGGTGGTACAACCCTCAGATCTCTCTGGGCTTCTCTTCCTGAGTGGATGGGTATGGTATTTAATGCAGCCTCATGCCACAGAAAGTTGTCTACCCCAGATGGAACTGATTATGGAAATTTAGCAACCAGAAACAGCAAGGCCATCCAGTGGGTCAAATTTTGATGTAGGTGTGGTATCTGCAGAATTTCTTGAATGCATCTAAGTAGTAGGATGTGTCACTCTGTAATGTACAATGGCCAAAAAGCCTTTCCAAATTTTGACAAGTTTGCATAGGCATAGTAGTGATGCTGCATGATGCTGATGCTGCATGACAGCTCTGTTACAGCACTTGTATCCCTATGCATTCATATCAAAGACAGGCGAGCAGTTATTCTTGTACACTATTGATTTAGCCCAATTGTTATGATTTATTCTATCTCTCTGAATTCTAGGCTTCGTTTCCTTTATTCTCCCATCTCCAGTCCTCATTATGGTTGTCTACCTCTTATTGTAACTGCTGTCAGCTGCCACTACCTTTCTATAGAGAGAATCTTTCACTACTCTGCCAATTGGCACAGCTGTGAGTGATGTGCTGTCTGGTGCATCTCCAGCATTTCTAAATGAGTAATTTTCATCACCTTCCTGCAATATACATGTAAGTGTAAAGTATCTCTGTTACATTGGAGAACCCAAGGAAAACTGTGTGCTGGGGTGTATGTCCAGATTCATGCCGCGCTCACCCTGGATTGGGGTTTCATAATTTCTATGACAATCATGAGGCTTAGACCAATTCCCAGATGAGGGAATACCCCTAATTTTACCAGATGATAACAGAGTGAAATATTTGCATGTATGGAATTAAAATAACCCTGTAGTCCAGGTCAAACTTGGATCATCCCAGCATGATCTGCCCCCACAGACTTATGAAATTTTAATAATTCCAGAAGTTTTGGAAAGATTTTCTGCAAGCAGAACTTGGTTGTTCTGTGGCAACACTTGACGCGTTATAGAATGATGAATTGTTTCAAGGCCAGGATGGTGGCAGCTAGTAGCTCCTATATTAAGGTAGCAGTGAATCTACCCTAGATTTCCCCCCCCCGAATTTTAAAAGGGTTACCTAGAGAGTTGAGCCTATTTTGGGGAGAAAATTTCAATGCTGTGGATAACTTCTATAAACCTCAGTAAAAAACCCAGAGTAGATTCACCATCCCATTGACACAGACCTCTATTCAATACATTAACAAGATCTATTCTGTTTCTTCCTCTTCACAGTAATGGAATTCTAGGTCTGGTTAACCCATTCTTCAGCTAGTGCAAGTAGGTCACAGGTGTCAGGGTAATGTAAGGCATGCATCTCAGAACATGTGCAGAGTGCTAATAAGGAATCGGTGTCCAGCTGCAACCAGTTGCTACAGACAGAGAAAAAGAAAACCTTGCAAACTCAAAGCAATAAGTCTTAGTGCTGTTTATCCAACTGAGCACATAAGAGCAGCGTTAGGGCTTCTGGCAGCAAGCCTAGAAGCAAAAACATTCAGGCACAAAATAGCAATATGGAAAAAACAGACTGACAGCATGTCCAGAGGCAGTACAAAAAACAGCTTTACAGCAGCATGACCAAAAGCAAGAATAACCTAAGGCAAATTGCATCGTTACATCTAAGTCATTTCAGGGCTTAACCACACTCCAGTCCATATGGAGTGACCCAATTCCACTCATAGCATGCAACCACTTGACGTTGGGTGCTTTCTGATGAGGTAAGACCTTTGGAGGCAGGCTAGCCAAAACATCCACTTACAGCTTTGCTTCAAGGTCATATCACCTCATCTCTCCATCCACTTAGAAAAACCTTTTCTGGTCACACCACACTCACACTCTGAATGCCTTGACAACAGGTCCTGTGCATTCCTCTGACCTGTGTTAACCCTGTTGAATAATATGAATTAACTTGGGCAGAGCTATTCCCCAGCCTAACCTAACAGATATTGGGCAGGGATGTAGTTGTGGGCACACAGGAGGAAGTGAGGAATTCATGGTACCAACATGCAAAGCCAAGTCACATCAGTGCTAGAGCTGGTGGGACAACAAGCCTCACCCCAGCAATAAGTTTCTGTATCTCTGACATCCATTCATTCTTTCTTCCTTTCTATCAGTGCAACCTTAGCATGTTGGGTCAGGTAGGTTACCTGTCACAAAATTGATCTAGCTATGAGGTTCCCTTCCTGCTTCCTTGCATTGACAATGGGAGGAGTAGGAGCCAGAAGTGGGATGGTGCTTGCTGATTAATTTGGCTATGTTAAGTAGGTATGACCAGGGCAATGTTGAAAATGCCACAAGGCATTTTTATGGTGCATGGTAGTGATCTCTGAGTGTTCTGTGCAAGAACACAGGACCTGTGACTGAAGATATGGATCACATTTAAAGCTATCCTGCATCACTAACTCAAAATCCTGGGGCTTTCATAAGGGAGTGACTGAGGAAGATGCCCCTACCAGATTTTGAAAAGGCTACCTTTTGGATTATGGCTCTCCAGATCCTCCAGTTAGCATTGCCAGGGGATTTTAAAAGCTATAGTCCCAAAAGAAACTTTTCCATTGCTCTGTTCCCAATTCAATTGCAATGGAAGAGGTTCAGGGAAGAAGCAAAGATGATTGACATTTTCCTACCCCTCTTTATAAATTACGTTTCTGCACTTTTTGTAATCATCTCTGCATATTTTAAGTATAACAAATACACCCTTAGTTCTAACCTGTGTCTTGTCTCTTTGTTTTTCCACTCTGCAAATGACGATGCAGCATTTGGCTCTAGAATTCTACAGTGTAGTTTCAGCACAGCTTAAATGGAGTCATTAGGAGAGTTGGGAATGGAATCCAATGTATATCTGCTAGATAAATCTGTCCTATGATAATGAGAGTGGAAAATGTCCAACATATTAATGATTTTCTACCAGGTAGGGTATGCTGGGATTTGGTTGCAGCATTTATGAACGTAAAATGTTACCTTTTGCTCCCATTTTTCTAATAACACTCATTCAGTTTTTTTGCCTATGCGGAATGATTTTTATTGTCCTTTTAATATTCTAAAACATTGATACAGGTAGGTGACCACCTGCATAACAATAGATGTTTTTGTTCTGTGCAGAGGAAAATGTAGTTTAGGTTTTTTTAAAAAAAGCAGATGTCTTGGCTGTGCTATGCACACATAGCATATATTATTATCATCATGTTGAGGCTTGGCCGGTGGTAAATAGGATTTTGTCTGTAATAAGAGATGTAGCCCTTTAAATGCACATGCTCAACCATGTGTAAATTTCAGCACCTGTTTTGAGGAGCTTTAGGCTAGAATCCTCATTTAATTTTGTGGGATTTACTTCTGAGTAGATACATAGAGGATTTTACTGATTCATCCATCTTAGGCAAAATTACAGCAGTTGATGCCTGAAATTAACCCTAGTCCTATTCGAGAGTCAACATTTATTTCAGTTCCATTGATTCAATAGGTATACCTTAGCTGGGGCAACCAAAAGGATTCAGGCCTTAGTGTCAGTTTTCAGATTCAATATTCACATAGAATGTTTTGTATGAAGAGGAGTTCATTTTCTTTCTCTAAAAAGGGAACATTTACTAAATGTAATGGGGCACTGGATTCTAAGTTCTGATCCATTGACCATTGGTCTTCAGGCTATCATGTGTTTCCTGAGACCTTAAGACCTTAAATAATAGAGAAAAATCCTGATCTACCTTTCCAAAGCAAGCACTGACAAACTTCAGATGAAAATGAACCACAACATTAAAAGTGACCTCTGAATCAACATGGATAAATACCTCTGTGACTAGGAGCACATGTGAGTTTGGAATATAACCCAATTCCAAGAAAACATCCTCTTTCCCTCACCCTTAAATATTTATGCAGAATCCTCTAAAACAGTCTCCCCAAATTGTATACCACTAATAGGATGCCAGCCTAAGTGTGTATATTAAAGAAAAGTGCATGCAAATACATGCACACATATCCAGATCTTTATATTAGGGAAACTGGGCACACATTGCAAAATGTGCTTAAAAGCTCTCTTTCAGGGAAAAGCACATATCAAAAGAAACAAGCTAGTAAAATTGCAGACAAAAATTCATAGAATGAATAGAAATTTATGTGCAGAATTTCTCTGGGGCTACATTCATAAACCAGTGCAAATGCAGGCATAAAGTTATATTCCATGAGAAACTCAGAGAAATCTATAATACTGTGGCTAAGACCCTCTTTGATAAAGCTGGAGTGGATTTTCTCCTACAGCCAGTCCATGGCCATTTGGACTGGAGGTGGGAGAGCATCAGAGCTGCAGTTGGTAGATCCCCCAGTTGCTGTTGCACAGCTAGAAACAGTGGCACATGGAGGTACTGAATATCTGCTTGTAAAAAATATTTAAAAGGGCTGGCAAGTACATTAACCCTTTGGCAAGTGATAGTGCCCAAGAGGATTCTGGCCTATGAGTCTGCCTATAGAGATGATCCCATAGAGCATGAAGTTTAAGTTTTTCTCTTTGTCAGCAGGAGAAGGATTTGCAGTACCTGTAACCTGCCTTCCTTCCATATCTGAGGCTTGAATGAGCTCAGATGAGAATTTGCTCATTTCCCTTAATGAACTGGCAAATGGAAGGGTATGTGTATATGCTCTCCTGATTTACTGTATGGTTTCAGTTTTAACTTCAGTTACCTCTTAATTTCAGTAAAAATTTCAGCCCTGTGGACTCAGCCAACCAAAAGGCACTACTTAATCTTCCAAGGTACCAAGAGAAATACGATACAATATTTGCATACTTATTTTAACACTTAGGATCATGTGAAGAGACTCCTAATACTACTTGAGCACCTTGACTACTGTGTCAGCGGCGCACTACAGATTTGCACAAAGCAATTGGTTTCAAAACTTTGCAAGAAGATTGGAAGCCACCATAACACCATGGAAATCAAGTATGCCAGAACAAAAGTTATTGGAACCCCAAGGAGGTCTGAAGGAGAAATGTGCTTCCCTGAAAATGTCATCATTGCTGAGGACTAACAGTAGTAGAAAGATCTAAGAGACTTCAAATTCATTGAATTCATATTTTGACATAAACTTTGTAATACACAAGGCTTGGAACTAAACACACACTTGAATGCAATTTTCAGGCAGAAATTGAACTTACAATACAATTCTCAGGAAAGAAAAGCATTTAAACATACACATGAAAGACATGCATTTGAAAATGTGCACAAAAGTACAGGGAATTTGAAAAATGTATATAGGAATACATACAATTATCTATAAGAAGGGAACATATCCCAGTCCAAAACTTTAGATGGAATTAGTTTTGAGAAGGACATTGGAGAACCTTAATTGACTCAGGTTTGCTAGATGCCTCCACTTCTGTTTCTGAAAGTTGCTACACAGTTCTCTTCGCTCTTCAAAAGTAGGGTAAAAGCTTTTTACCCACAAAATGTAAGAGGTACAGATTTTACAAAGCTGTCTTTGCTGTGGAAGTCTGGAATGGTGTTCTCTGATGATCCATCTCAGAATGAATTCATCCTTGGTCTTTAAAGAAGGTTAATGTTCTTTACTTTTCTAGGTTTTGGAATCTTGAGATAAACTGATTTTATCTCAAGTATACCTAGTTAGGTGCATTGTTTAGAGGGAACTTGAGAGCCTTGGAAGAAATGTGCACTGGTAGGACTAATCCAAGATATTCTTCAATTTGAAACAAAAAGGCCAAAATGGTATCTCCCCTACCCTCCAACATTCCATGTATGAAAACAATAAAATCTTAAGTCATCACTTTCACATGAACAAAATTGTCCATCATAACTGTTACCATGCTATACACTCCATTCCATTAAAATATGGACACCGTATAATTGGCATAAAATATAAATTGTACACTGTTATGGCTGAAAAACTGTGCTGGCTAGGAGGACTGTCTGAACGTATGCAAAAGTAGGTCAAATGGGATCTCAGGACAAGGCCAGGTCATAGTCAAGGGATCACTTGGGAAGCTCCAGTGTTAATGAGCTTATAATCCCTCAATGGCTTAACCTTCAAAAATAATAGCACTTGAAGCTGCCTCAATGGGGCAACTGATTGTTATCAACCCATTCCCTCTTCCTACTGAAATTCTCTTTTGTGTTCTCATCTGCCCAGCCATTAAGGAGGTATTATGATTTGCATCAGTGCTTTGTCATCTAATGCTAAGGCTTTAGCCTGTTCTGGATCCTATTGCTTGCTCTGCCAGAGGGCCATTAACACCTTCTGCCTCAAGGCAGAAACAGGGTATTTAAACTCTGGCTCTGAACCAGACAACACATAGTATACTATTGTTACCCTGTTTGATGGGACTCCTTTAAAGAATTCCCAAAAGCTGTCAAAACTGTCTTTTGTGGGGAAAAACTTAGCTCTGAGCAACTCCTTTAGCTATGCAAAGAAGACAGGGTAAGGATCTTTAACCCAATTTTATGGGGTCAGGCCAGCCCAAAACCACACAAATTGTCCAAATGTAAGTATTTTATTAACACAGATGTAAAGTCCCTACAATAACTCAGCTGCACTAACTATAACAAGTATACAAGACTATAGAAAGTTAAAATTCAAACAATCACTCAACTTCACACACACTCCAAGCATACAAGACTATAAAAAGTTAGAAAGAGATGAAAATTAAGAGAGAGAAAGAGACAAAAAGGGTTTGATTCAATATGATACCAATCCAGAATCCTTCAGCCGAGAGAAAAGATGATCTCAGCCACTCCTGTAAAGGCTGAGGGGAGTCTGCAAGCTCCATTGTGGTGTAAATCTGAGCTGTTTACCAGTTTCATTGTTTTTGCAGATCTGAAAGAACTCCTAACTAAAACTCTCAAATCTCCAAATGCATCATCCCAAAAGAACTCCTTCAAACTCCAAACAGAACTCTGAAAAGAATCAGAAACTGTGTCTAGTTATATGTCCCCTGCCCTGGGAAAGCCAGATGTTCCAACTTTTTATTAAGATGGAGTATTTCCTTTTTAGTTCAAAGAAAATACAACCAAAACATCCTTGTTGTTTCCTGTAAGATAGTATCTCTCTCCAGAGATTCAAGCATGCCTTAGGTGTCAGATTCCAGGCCATTTGCATTGTTTATTGTCTTCCTGATGGCTGCTGACTATCCTTTCAAGTTTCTGTGAGCCAATTTGCCAGACAATTCCAGAATGTAAGACAGAAAACAAAGATTTCCTGCCTACATCCTTCCAGTATCTCTATGACTCACTATTTTTGATATAAAATAATTAGGTTCCTCAGGACATGGTCGTTGGGTATACTGGGGGTACAACACTATACATAAGCTTTCACTTTGCTGCTCAGATTCCCATTCTTGTACTAACCTTAGCAAGACCATATCATTTTATTCCTTCTCTGCAGAATAGGTAAATATCACTCACTTCACCCTAACTTCCCACTATCCAATTTTTCCTTCCTTTCCTTTGGTCAGCCTTGTGTCATTGTGATACTGCTTGACTCTTGTGTGTAATAGTGATATTCCCCTAATAAAACATACTTTTAATCTCCAACTGCATTAGTACCAGTATATATAGGTGGATGATTGTGTAAGTTTACTCTACTTCTCGCAGCCCCCACCCCTTTGAGCTAATAATTCCTCACTGTTCCATGGACTCACTGGTGTCACAGGTACATATCTGAGTCACTCACCTTTTGCGGTAACATAACTAAGGGTGTGATGATAGAAAACAGCTCTGTCCCAAAGCCACAGCTCAACATCTTCTTGCCACATGAGACAGCCATGTCACTGAACCAAATGGTAAGACCAGCCTTGCCTAATGAATAGTTACCAAGAAGAATGGAGTTGTTTAAGTTCAGAAATAGCTGATTTTATTGAGAAGATGGAATTAATGTCACTCTTTTCTATGTTTTGTTTTTATATGAAGTGATTTTGACTGCTGTGCTGAGGGGAAGGCAGCAATCTATTTGACAAAGATTTGTGTTTTATCTCCTACCACATATTTTCTCCACTGAGCACTAAATGCATAAGCTAGGAACAGAAAGAACCTGGGGTGGCAATTTCCATTATCAGAGGAGCTCCCAAATGGCCTTGGTGAGGGAAAATGAATGTTGATTTAACAGACCCTCCAGTACTTCACAGAGAAAAACAAGAACATGCTTGTTTACTTGTACCATCCTATTTTCATCCCTCTCACCACATTGTTACATCTTGCTGAAGACATTTTTCTTTCACTGTTCACTTATCTGGAAAAGCCCTGCTGTGCATTTGTTTCTTAAGCAGGTGTACCAGTATGCCACATACAACTATTCCCTTTAATAAAGACTTGAGCATGTTTAATAGAGTATTTAGGATGCAGTCCTCTGCAGAGCTACCTCCATGCAATTTAGGCAACACAGGGCATCTACCAAAACTACAGTGCCAGCAAAAGGACCCACTGCCTTAACAGTATAGCAATTTCTGTTTTGCACACAGGATCCAAGAAGTTTAGAGGCAATGCTCGAGAAATGCTCAGTTTGCATGTTCAACCTCTTCCAAAGTGGAACAGGCAGAGGACCACTAAGAATACTGACAACCTTAAAGCCAACTCCACAGCCTTAGAGCTAACAGTACAATCTCCCTTGCTTCTTGAAGGTGAAAGAAGTTTAATATATTTGCAATGCATGCAAGATGCTTTTCACACTTTTCTGTGCTATCTACTGCTGCCTTCCCCAATCCAGAACCTTCTGGATGATTAAAGTTCTCATGTGGCCTGGAGATCATGTCCATGCTGATTGAGAATGATGGGAGCTGTAATCCAACACATTTCTGAGTTGGGAATGATTGATCTAGATAGAGATTGTGTTGGAATTGGGGTGAGGATTAAAAAGTCAGAGCCTGAGATAGACTATACCAAGAAAGACAGAAGAAGGGTTAGAGTTCACAAGCTAATTCAAAAGAATCTGAAAGTGGTAGGGAGCAGTTAAGCCTTCCTGTGCCTTGAAATGTAAAGATCTCTGGAAAAAGAATCAATGTATCAGGGCACCAGCAGAGGCTGCAAGTGAAAATTCAACAGAAAAGAAACAAAAGCTAGAATCCTATGTAGTTCATTTCTGGCCGGTTTCCAAAAAGAAGCTTTGAAATATATCAGGTGACCCTTTGCACCTAGGGAAGAAAAAGAATTCAGCAATTATGCACTGAGCTGAGCTAGGCTATTCTGTTACAATCAGACTATTCTACCTTATAGGTATTCTGTTCTTTCCCCTCTTCTGACCCTCATCCTTCCGACAGATTGCATAACTGCTAAAAATAGCAAGACAAAACTACACCTTGCAGCAACATCTGACAGAATTTGCCTGTGCTATGGAAGCAAAGCCCAACAGCAAATCCTCATGACTTTTTTTTTTATTGCTTTGAGCATGACAAGAGATTTCTGGTATCCCAAATTTCTTTTTATTAACCACTTAGATCATTGAATTGGTAGCCCAAAGCTATATGTCCAGTACTGTTAGATTACAAACTGTCAGATCTTGTGGAAGAAAGGAGAGCCATTTTTTGTTATCGAATGCAATGCCTGAGCCTTTCAGATCAGGAAATGTGCAAATTTAAATCCTAGATGACTTGAATCTAATAATTTTTTTTTCTTATTTTGGAGAGTGATTTCTTCACAAAAAATGTTATTTCAAATGGACAAGAAATTAGTTGTCATTCTGATTCAGAAATCTGGCATTGATCTGTTTTGAGTGATGTTGACACATCTGATTTTAAATCCTGGTTGAGAAATGAGGGATGTTATTTTAGTTATAAGCAATAAGTAAGTAAATTGTCAGTTTCATCAAGCCAAGACTGATGGGAGTTCTCTTTCCTCCAATTTCCCCTTTCAGTTCTCTTCCCCCCCCAATATCTCCCCCCCCGCCAATATCTACTCTAGTATCTCAATTTTGGGGACAGGAGGAAGAGCCATTCAGTCTCCTAATGGTGACCATTTTCCTGACAGGAAAGAACACCATTGGACATAACTCTTTGGGACACACAATAGAAGATGTGGTAATTGTATAATTGGAATTCCAAGTATCTTATTACAGACGCATCAGATCTCTTGATGGGAATCAACTGCTGATTTGGATCAGGGCCACATGAGGGGGAAGGACTGTATTAATCTTGACTTAATCTTGACTTCCATGGCACACCCCCGATCCAAATCTTCACTCATGTCCTTTCTATGAAATTGTAAAAGAAACAATGGTCAAGTGGGCTCAAAACATAGGATGCCAAATTAAAAAGATACAATGAAAAAGAACATGGATTGAAAGGATGAAGTATACACTATTGCAGCATGTAAGAGAAAATTTATATAGAATTAATTATAGATGGTATTTATCACCAGATAAATTATCCAAAATGTATAAAAATTATGACCCTAGTTGTTGAAACTGTGAAATTAAAAACCTTTTGAGACCCAGTCATCAATCAACCAAATCATGAATGAGGTGTATAGGTAGAAAAGGTGTATAAGTAAGGCATATAAGTAGAAAATAGTAGATTGAAATTCAGGAACAGAGATGGAAAAGATGGGGTATTCCAGATGTTGCTGAGCTGCAACTCCAAGAACCCCTCAACATTGGCTATACTTGCTTTATGTGATGGGTGCTGTAGTCCAACAACAACATCAGAAGTGTGAAAAGCTGTGCACCCATTCTCAAAATAAAGGTTGAAATCCTGGACCAGAAATGTATCATAAAGTTTCAAACAGGAACATAAAATCATTGTTGTGTATTCACCTATAAGGCCATAGTTGAATGCTGTTCCCACTGCTCCATCAATCTCCAATTGGCTAGTAAGCAGCCTTATTGGGAAATGGGTGCAGAAACTTAAAGGATGGATTTGAGGGAACAGTTTGGTCATTGGATGGTTGATGGAAAACTTCAGACTTTCACAATGCCCCAAAAAAGTTAATTACACAGACATAAGTTGGAGCTACACCTTCATGAGTCACTAAAAGGATGCTGGCAAATTGTCTAAAGTGGAGGCTTTGGTCTTTCAGATATTTTGGTCCATAGCTTCCAGAAGACCCAGTGGCTAATGGTCAGGACCATTAGTCACTATGAGAGATAAAATCCAAAATATCTGGAACAGCAAAGATTAAGAACAGTCTACAGTAGATCCTGAATGAGGGCCTTGAGATCGGGTGCCATACTGATGGACAGGTGGACAACCTTTTAGAGCTGGATTAAGCCTTCAGGTTTTCAGGCATCTCTCCTTACCATGAGCATACAAATAAAGAGGATAGCACAGCAGATGCCTGGGCTGGGATATATTGGCATATAATACACATCTGTAAATATTGTGATAATAGTGAAGAGAGCAAGAATTGGATTTGTCTCTCAGTGATAACAACAGTAGAAATATGAAACTCTTAGTGCTGCTCAAAGATCCATATCTTTTCATTTAACAGAAGAAAAGTATGCTATTTTCACTCCTGCAGGACCCTCTCATAAGCAGTGTTTTGTAACATGAGTAAATTCACACAGCTGCCTACCAATGAACCAGACACTGATCAATGCAACATTCCCTGGAGTCCAAGTATAACTGGAGTTAGACCATGTGCAAAGAGTTCATGCCTGTACAATTTGTGTGTGTATGTGTGTGTGAACTCATACTGGTGTACACATATATGCACCCTGGTATACAGATATTTGCACACAGATAAACCTTGTTCATGCTATCCATCTTCTATAAAAAGGACAGTGGGATAAACTATCACATAGAAATTTATCTAGCATATGCAAGGGAACATAGCAGTTTGTGCATCCAGTTGGCTGCTTTTGGCAATAAGCATTGAACCAGGCACACTCTTGGTCTGTTTCTGCAGAGGGAGTTCTTGTATTTTTATAGAAGCCATTGCTATGGAAAATGATATGTAATAACTTTTAATATATTTAATGTGTAGCAGGGGCAGAGTGGTATAGCTGATGTCCATATTGTCATGACACTAATTCCACGTACCTTAGGTGACTTTGGCTTTGTTATTTCTTGAACATTTCTCGAATACCAGTCCTTGAAACACTAAAGTACATTTGAAAAAGGAACTGAGATAATAATGATTAGTAGCATTATGGTTGGGCATTATCTGGTATGATAATCTTACATCTCCTGCATTACAAACTGGACCAGTTCTCAGAGAGGGTTAAGATTAGGGATGGGACAAATCCAGAATTTTCCAAATCTGAATCTGGATCTGAATCCCTGGAAGGTTCTGAAAATCCACAAATCTTACAAATCTCAAATCTTTTGAATCCTTTTTAAAAAAAAGGTTTTAAAAAGCTAGAGAAAGAAGGATAGTCTTGGGCAATACATACTCTCTCAGCCATAGCAAAAGCCTTGGCAAAGGTAAACCTCCCTCTGAAGAAATCTGGCCAGGACAATTGTCATAGTTTTGCCTCAGGATCTCTCTAGATTGAAAATGACATTAAGGCCCTTTCTACACAGGAAAATGTGGATTAATCCCACATTTTCATGCCTGTGTAAAAAGGGCCACATACTACAGTACAGAGATAATCCAGATCAAAACTGGATTTTCTTTGCATAGCTTCTGTTGTTATCCTGGGGTTTGATGATGCACCAGCACAATTTGGCAGAGAAGGCTGTGACATCTGGCAAAACTACAAACCCCAGAATTGTGTATGAAAGAGCTTTGCAAGGGAGCTCTGCAAAGGAATCTTTCCGCTGTCCTTGAAATCTCAAGAAGAATATACCTTCCAGCCAATCAGGTCTTTGGCGGGCCATGGAGATGCCAATTTTTAAAAACAATTTTTCCTTTCTGCTACATGTGGTTTGTCATGTGGCTCATGAGAAAGCATGACAGACATTTCACTTCTCATCCTATTCTAGCTATAGGTTTACAATCAGGCACTGGTCTTATGGAAGGAGGTACACTGGCCCACATGTGGCAATCACTGGATGAGATTGTGTAACCTTTCCCTCTGCCCTACTACTTCTGATAGGCATCAGATCCACTGATCCCAGCATTTCTACATGCCATTGATTTTCAAGACAGAAAATAGTGCTGAACTTAAATTTTAAATGTTCAATTTAAATATCTTAGGATACAAGCCCAGATGTAATGTCTGAAATTGTCAGCAAAGGCCATTATTACTCCAAGAGAAAAACTCACCTATTTGCCATCTCCCCTTGTGTGGCTAATCTCCCAGGTTTTCAGAAGTCCTGGTCTCCAACGAACTATTTGGATGGTGGATTCGAAAGATTCGGTTTACCTATTTTAGCACAGGGGTTTGGATTTGCTAATCGCAAATCCTTTCCAAGGATTCAAGGATTCGGTTGGCACATCCCTAGTTAAGATCATGGGATGGAGGATCTGTGGTGATGAGGTTACTGATCAAAAGAAATTAACCAATCAGAAGCACTGAGGGATTGTTAATTGTGCATTCACCCAGGAAATAATGGCTCTTTGTTCAGACATATTTGAGAAGTATGTAGAGTACCTGGTCTCTTGGGATTTGAGGGCATGGCTGTAGTCAAGTGGAAGCCCAGTAACAACAGTTTTAGTAAGTTTTTAGAGAATATGCACAGAGTGCATAAGGGAATTGTATTATTTTATTTTCTGTGAATGGATAATTTCCAAGTTACATGTAATTGGCAAATGCTTGCACCTACTTAAGTGATACCCAGCAGAAGGACCATACCACGCCTCAAATTACTTCCAAAAGTGTCCATGAAACTTTCCTTAGTTGAGTAATGACTAAATCATTACTTTAACAGAAGAACAAAGATAGCCTTGTGTAGGGCTGGCATATTGGGGTGTGTGTGCACATGGCTAGCTTTTACCTACAATATAGATATGCTACACACTGTCTCTCTGGAACATTATCCGGCCCAGATTCCAAGCTTTTATTTTTAAAAAAGCAAGTCTCTAGCTCCTGTAGGAGTAAACTCATAGGGCAAAATGTGGAGGCACTTTTCTGTGATTTTTTTTCTGTGAGAAACAAATCCATCCCTAAATTTCAGGTGCAAAGGAAGGAAGTGGTAGGAAATTCAGAAATTCCCTTTAAATTGAAGAAACTGTTCAAAAGTAAGTTTTTATGCAGTTGGGCAGAGTGAAAAGAAAGGAAAACATGTAATACAGAATTCGTGTCTGTAGCCTTGGCAAAAACCCCTAGATAGAAAAGATGACCCTGTCAGTATTGAGAAATGAAACTTTCTGTATACCAAAAGGAACAGAAAATCTTCTTGTAGTATGAATGTGTCATGCCAATCACTAAGTCAGAAAAACAGTATTCTGTGAAAAAATAAGGAAGACATTGTCTATACAAATTTTGTAGAAGAAAATGTTGTCATGAAAGAGATTCGGTGTAGGATAACCTACCACTGTGTTCTCCATATGTACCAAAAGAGATTCACTATATTTGGGATGAATGGACTTCCTATAGCCAACTTCTCACTTTGAAAATAAAATTGGTTAGAAATCTTCTTCCATTCTTCAAGAGAATATCTGTTAATGCTAAAAGAAAATCAGCAGGAGGGGAAGATCATCCTAGGTATTCAAATATGTCTCAGTGACTAAATTCTGAGGAACACTAGAGTTAACATCCATGGTCACCAAAATAGCCTATTGAGGAATTCTTAGACCTTCCACTTTCCTCATTAAGTTGTTGGTATCCTTAATATATGAAGGGATTTGAGACACAAGAGATGTGAAAAATTGTCTAAATTTTGGGAGAAGGGTTCCAAAACTAAATGAGATCCAGAAATGATGGTTCAGTCTGGAGCAGAAACCCCTCTTTATGTATTTTGAGAATAACATATAATATAGGTACACAAGGATACTGTTCTTAAGGAATTTTGAAGTGAGTTCATCTGTTGGTCCTAACACAATTGTCTCCATCATAATGGTTCTAATTACAGAGGAAACATGCCTGCTAAGATCTACTGAAATGGGTTGGTAACAGGTATCAGCTTGGAAATATGCATACACACACGTGTTTGTGTGTTCAGGGATAGCTGTGTTGGCTGTGCATCAAAATACAGCATCTGAAATCCACAAGCACATCATTAGTATCATTAAATTTCTTACTGCTCAAAAAGTGCACAGCTTCCAAACTTGCCAAAAATCTTCAACTGGCTTATCTTTCAAAACCCATGTTAGTTTGGCAATTTGGGCTAATTCAGCAACCTTAACAGTCCATTCTTCTGCTTTTGATGCTTCAGACTGGTCCCAGATTTGAGCAAACAGTGGTTTTTTTTTAAAAAAATATTTTTTTGCACATTTAGGTACATCAATTATTATTATTTTTTAAATGAGCCGAATGATTTCCCCCCATTTCTAGAGTGAAGGCAATTTTCAGAAGTCCTGATGGATGCCTGATATTTTTTAAAAAGAAGCTTGTTTGAAAGAAGAAATGTTAATAACATCCTACTGGATAAATAATTTTGAGACCCTTCAAAATTCCATCAGAGATCTTTCTAACAAGAAGATTTATCAAACTTTCCCAACAGGCGTCCATAGGTTTTTAAATATTTTACACTTTCGTGCTTGTACATCTTTTCAGTGTCTCCTGTATTTTTGAGAAAAAAAGAACTACTGTTGGGAGAGATCTGAAAAATGAATGAATTGATCTCAGTAGGGCTCATCATTTTTGTTCTGCTGTGGTCTAATGATAATGTTGGCAATTGTTAACTCTCAAGATGTATTCTTATTTGTTCTCTTACTGTCTGGTCTTTCATCTCAAAATTTTGCCAGGGTTGTGTACAGTGGAAGTAAATAACCACCACCCCAAATTTCATTATAACAAAACCAGATGCCAAGATTTTGAACATATTACAAATTGAACACAAAATAAATTATTTACGCTGCAAGAAAGGAAGGCAGTGGAACAGATGTAATCACAATAGATAAGGCATTGGGGGGAAAACATCCACTGAAGTTAACAAGCAGCTCAGGATACAATATTAAAAATATCTGGAGGAGGAGGAAGAGGAGGAGATGGGGAAGGGAAAAAAAGGAGAGACCCTGACACTGGGTGCATATACAGACTACATAACAGGGAAAACAATGAATTTTAGAGAAGTGGAGTAACATTCTAATCCATGACCCATAAAAAAATGAGCGTGGACAAAATTAAAGAAGATAACCTCAAAGGCTGAGACATTCTAAGTTCTTGGATCATGGACTGCCGGTGATTGAAGTCAAAAGGATTTAATAAAATTTACAACTGGATATTGGTTCAAAGAAGAAGGAGGTTCACTTCCATTCTGAGAGCACTAGCCAGAGTTATGCAAGAGTTTAAGCAAAATGCAATTGAAAACCCATGGAGGGGCCTCCGTAACAACAATAAAACAGCTTTTTAATATTTTTTTAATGTACTGAGTAATTAACTAATTCAAGTTTAATACTGATGTACATACAAAAATATTATTCCAACGATTAATACAAAAAGATCAGTACTCAACTGACAACCAACAAATTTATTTTCCCAATAAATATATTACTGCATACACTCTGCCCTCTGTCCCACCCCCATGTCCCCAGCGAACAAAGTCAATTTTTTATTTAATATCACTTTCCATTTGATGTGGAGAATTGTATTGATTTTTTTAAAAATAATTTTGTACTCCTTACAACAATAAAATAGCTAACCTTTATTTCAGGTTTTACATATCTGGTTAAACTTAAGGGAATAAACAAAAAACATAATCATTTTGATATGACTCTTTTTTTTTTTTTTTTCAAGGCATCCTTTTAATTTTTAGAAAGATTAGAACATCAGCTGTGGTGAGTAGTGGCTCTGATACCCGTGGGAGGACTCTACTCTGGGTTTGAGCCTGAATTTTAAGGGAACTTTCCTACCTCCAGAACAGAATTTAAGGCAAGTATCATGGGACATGGTAGCCATCTGCTGCCACTGAGCCTCAGCATGTTTTATGTGGCACCGACCTGGATGACCACTTTTCTGGATTTCTTCTCCATAGCAAGAAGAGAAGAGAACTCATGAGAAGGACGATGGCTTTGTTAAGTTTGTTTACAAAAATAATCAGAATATACTGGAAGCATCAATCAGTGCAACCACAAATCCTGCAGCAGAATTCCCCAGACCAAAATGAACATCTTCATTTCAGGTAGCTCCAACTTAAGAAAACAAATAAACAAATGAACAAACAAAAAAACTCCTTCTTCTTCTGTCAAAATTCAGACTTGAAATTGCTTTATTTTGTATTGGGCACAAATACCATCCCCAGTACACCTCTCAGATAGATTTCTCATTAAGGAAACATCTCCACAATCATTACTCCAGTAAAGAAATATCAGCCTGTCAACCCAACCATTAACAGGCTCCAATGTCCTTTTATGAACTGTCAACTTTATTTAGCATAGTTGTTTCATTTTTGTTTTAGTCTGGCTATTTTGTAATTGTGAATGGCTTGGGTCTTAATTCACTTTGTTCAAGTAACAGAGGTGTGTGATTTCTGCCATTTCCCCCTTTGATCTGTAGTCCTCCACATATCACAGAGCACATCTTCCTGAGGGTTCACCAAATCCTACAAGCAGAGTTTGGAGTGCAGGGGAAAGGCTCACTAGGGATGAAAGAAAGAGGTGGAAATGTGAACTTTGTTATGTGAGCAGGGAGTCAGATGGATCAGAGCGATTGTGTGATATTTTATAATTACATTAGCGTATATACCCAGCATTGCTTGGGATTTTATTTTCTCATAGGTAATACTTGTTAGAAATACCTTAGGAATTACCTTACTTTACCTTACCTTACTTTAGGAATTACATGTGGTTGAAATACACAGATTTGAGATCCTGTGTCTCTAATTTCCCAAGCTGTCCTGCGCGGTACCTCTAACTTTTGCCCATATTCCCTAATCCAATCTGCATTCAGGCTGCTAGGCCTTGTCTCCATAGCAACTGGCTAGGGCCAAGAACTCTCTGGCTGAGAATTATAAAGGCCTCTCCCTGAACTGCCAAACCCAGGATTCCACAGAAGCTTCACAATCAGCCAATCATATGAAGTCTTCTCACCTCACACAGCCAATCATATGAGGTCTTTGCTTGCCTGATGCAAACAAACTCACTCACAAACTTTGACTTTTATATGGTAGATTGTCCCCCATCCTCATGCATCCTATTAATGGGAAGTCATAATGCATATTTTAAATATGCATGTAAATGTAGATCTCTGAAATTATATGAAAAACACAATTTATTTGGATCGTACAAACACATGGGGCTGCTGAAACTGAGGATAATGGGACAAAAACAGCTGGTAGGAAGAAATTTAGAAGTTTCATCCAAATACATAAACACGTACTTGGGTTTTAGTAGACCAGAGGGGGGAAATGTGTGAAGGGCCTGCAAGTCCCTATGGCAGTTAAAATGATTTTGCATGAATTTCAGATCTATCTGTTCAACAAGATTGCTCAGAAATAGGCACCAGGATGCATTTAGAAAGAAAACGTCCTCCCCTGTGTTGTACTTCCATTGCCATATGCTAATTCCACCAATGTGCTACCAATTAACCTTTCTCTAATGCTTCCAAGGAAATGATGGATGGAGATGCACATCTTTTAGACTGACTCAAATTTGCATTAGTCCAGCAGGAAGCATGGATCATAAATGATACCTGCAGAACATGTTTGGGTTCTAGCAAGTAGAAATGTATATGTATGGGTGTGCATGCAACTTCACACATAAAGCATAGAATTTTTCTCTTGCTATTATATCTGCTTTCTTTCTTTATTGATTAATGATAACTGTATACACACACACACAGTGTTTCATGTTTTAAAAAAATCTAGGCAAAGTTTAAGGCAGTCAGTGCTAAGAATGGAAAAGAAAATTCATTGGATTTATCTTACTCTAAGAAAATGGATATGAGACGGTCCTGAGACTGGGAATGTGTCACAGAGCACATCTTTATTGGAAATCATTATATTTCCATGGTATGTGATGAATTTCAGTGTAAAACTGAACCCCAAACTACATACATTTGAAAATATGCACAATTAAAAATGTGTATATTTGAAAAAAATTATGCACAAACTTGTTCAAGTCAATGTGGAAAATCCATACCTGCCCATAGATGAGTACAAAAACAAAAAATGTAGTTTTTTGGGAAAAAACCCACAAAAGGTACACTTATTTCCGCGCAGGGAAAAATATAAATAAAAATCTTGCAGCCTGATATGGAAATGGGGTGGGCTGAGAATGCCAGGAGGATTCTATGAAATACAATCAAAATGAGACTGACTTAGGCCTTTTCTGCACGTGGTTTCTGTAAATGGGAGCGGCGGTCAAGAGCCGCATGCAGAGCCGACGCGCACCTTTTTATTTTCAGCTTTAAGCCGAAAATGGTGCGTAGTCACACAATGCTCCCAGGGCCCGTGCGCACTTACCTGCTGTGCGGTGCGTCAGGAGAGCCGGGCTGGTCACGCTTCCTCCCCCAGCGCAGCCTACAGCTCCCAGGCTGCACTGCGGAAGGAAGGGGAGGGGCGTTTGCACAACGGCCACGTGACCAGCAACCCAGCCGTGGGAGAACGGAGGAGCAATGTGGGTGTCTCGCACAAGAGGCTGCTTGCACGAATGGCACCCCCCCACCTCCACGAGCAGGTAATGTGCGGAAAGGCTCATAGTTGCATATTCCTAGTGGTGGCTCTGAATGACTATGCTCATTTCACAAACATGAGAATACAAAACATATCAAAGCAAGCATGGGGACTGTATAGCCCTTCAAATGTTGCTGAGCTGCATCTTCCAGAACCTCTTTCCAGAAGAGCCAATGGTGACGGATTCAGGGACTTGCAGTCCAGGAAGATGAGGAAGGCTGCACAATTCCAACTTGTGTTTGAGAGCAGTCTGACAAAACAATGGAACCTCCATTGGACAGGATTCCTTTCTGTACAGACTCAGAATCTGCACAAACTATAAGCGTGAGTGTTTTGCATGTAGTTCTCCCATCAAGCTCTTGGGCTGGACCTTTGGAGATAAGAAGTTTAGAACTGAAAGCGGGTGCAGGTGGATTCAGTTTCTCTGCCCCACCTGATGGATGATTGGTCTGAGACCATTTCCGCACTACAGTGTTAAAGTGCTGCTATCCCACTATCAACCTCCTATGGAAATCTGGGGTTTGTAGTTTAGGGAAGGGCCCTTTGAATTCTCAGCCAAAGAGCTCTTTGGTCTCAGTAAACTACAAACCCCAGAATTCCACAGGGCATTGAAAGTGGAATAGCAGCAGTTTAATACTGTAGTGCAGAAATGGCCTAATAGTGTGACTCTATCAAAATTCCATTCCCCTGTCCATATAACCTATCCCTTAGTTTTATGGGTTTGAGTATATTTGCCTGACTTTGGGTGACTGGGACAAATTAAGGATTCTGTTGGTACCCCACCCACCCCACTGCTCAAGTGTCCACCACTCCTGAGCTAGCTAGGGTGCTCTAAGGAATGATGTTGAAATCCCCTAGGGTTGTAGTACTGGTGGATTTCAACATCCATGCCAAGACTGCCCAGTAAGTAGTTCATGTTCTCCATCAACAAACATGGGTCTGCCCACCACTTGGGCAGACCCATGTTTGTTGATGGAGAACATGAACTGGTATCTGGCCCTACTCATGCTACTGGGCACACTCTGGACCTTGTTTTTTTGTAACAGGTGAGGTGAATGTGATTTGGGAACTGTCTATAATTCTAGTGTCATGGGCAGATCACCATGTGGTAAAGATTTGCTGGGATTCAGACCCTCTACTGGGAGGAGGGACCTATTAAAATGGTCCACACCAAAAAGGCTGGATGGGGCATTTCCGTTGCCTTGACAGGTGATCCTGTCAAAGTCCTGGACGACCTCTGAAAAGGAGAAATGACCAGAGTAGTGGATACAATTACTCCCAGTCACCCCCTCTCATGGAGAGGAGCCAACTACCCCCCTGGTTTTCCATGTACAGCTTTTTTGTATGCTGCTTCCAACTACACCCATTTTAAGGAACTTTTATTAATATTTATATTTTTACAGAATTTTTGATTTGAGAAGCACACTGAAAAAATATAAAATGTACAAAACAAATAATGGATTTTGCATTCAAGTAGTTTGAGAAGCATCGGTTAGGTCAGTGCATAAT
Organism: Ctenosaura bakeri; assembly: GCA_948474755.1. Taxonomy (NCBI): domain Eukaryota; kingdom Metazoa; phylum Chordata; class Lepidosauria; order Squamata; family Iguanidae; genus Ctenosaura; species Ctenosaura bakeri. Next base: position 147,211 of record CAOLHI010001210.1, read on the forward strand.
AAAATACAAATAAAATACATTTATTTGTGAAAACATCATGATGGACCATCACATGATGGGACTTGCAGGAAGCCTGCATGTGCTCATGGCTTGCAAAAATGGCCTTGGGGCATCTGTTTGTAGCTCATGGGTGACACTTGGCTTTAACGGCATCTCTTAGATTAGAAATGGAAGTGAAGAAGTGCTATAGAGAGAGCTCTCACATAAACCCTGAAAGGCATTTTGAGCTGTTTTGGCCAGAAGCCATGTGCTTCTGGCACAGCCCCAATCCAACACAAATAAAAGTGGAAAGCAAGCTATTTTGAATTTCCCAAGAGATTTCTGCAGTACTAAGAATGGTGCAAGCTGCTGGTATAAATGAAGAACGTATTGATGACTAACGGATGCAGCAGGTATTTCACCACAAAGAAAGGCATATGTAGTTTCTTCAGCTAGTATAAACTCCCACACTAAAACATACAGAGTAATCTTAATCCACCTGTTCAGTTCCCTAGGCTGCTGTCCTCCTGACCCTTACCCTGGAGTTAAGATTCAAGTGAGCACACAACTCCCTTCTCACAACAGCTCCACTGACTTTCAGTCCGTTTCTGGGCACAATTCAAAGTGATGACTTATATAGTTTGAGTCCAGGCTATCACCCTTAATAAGCTCATTGGAGCCCTAAGATCTTCGGGATTGGCTCTTCTTTCTGTCCCACCACATTTTCAGGTTCTTCTGGTCAAAAAAAGTGAGTGAACCTTCTTAGTGACTGATCTCAGACTTTGGATCTCCTCCCTCTCCATGGAGGTTAAGATGGCCCTTTCAATGCTCTCTTTCTGCTGGAAAGCAAAATATTCTTATGCCATCACGCCTTTAGAAACTGATTGGGATGAACTTTTCAGGGTGTGCTGTACTGTTCTGTGTTTTTTGATTACCTAACTACTCTAAAGGCAGCAGATCCTGTCTGATCATGGAGCAGGGTCGGTGCTGGTTAGTACCTGGATACTAGGTCTGTAGGCTATATTTCAGAAATAGGAAATACCACCTCTGAGTATTCTTTGTCTAAGAAAGCCCTATGACATTCATGGGATCATAAGTCAACAGGGAAACAGAGGACATGAAGGCACACATGCTCACTCTTTCTCTCTCTCTCTCACACACACAGTTTTTAATTAATTTTAATGTTTTTAAGGATAGATTATTTAGCTGTCCTTTAAGTCACTTATATTTTTACTTTTTATTGATGTTTTTGTATAGTTTTACCCTTTATTGTTTTAAATATCTTATAATCTGCCTTGAGTCCCATTGTTGGGAAACGGGTGGGAGATAAATGAATAAAATAAAGATAAATGAAAGGTATAGAGGCAAAGGACTAGTTTTATTGTAAAAGTTTCCTCAAGGGACTGCCATTCCAAAGTATCTGGAAAGGAAGCATGGTCTTCCTCACAGTCTTTCACAGCTAAGCTTATGTTTTATATGTTTATCTATGGAATGTCAGGTTGAGGTAAACAATGAGGCTTTGGGGTTGTGCTTCTTGTTTTAACTCTATGATAATTTGGACTTGTGTGGCAATGTTAAATGAACCAGGAAGGTATTTCATGATCATGGTATCTCCCCTCCCAGGTAAGTATAAACCAGGAAGGTATTTCAAAAGCAGGTTTCTGGGTAGCAAATGCCATGCTCACTGAAAATGCCCCTGCTTCTGGTCAAATGGATGAAAGCAGTCCTATCTTTTCAGGAAATGAGTGAAGGTACTCAGCTTTCTGGGAGGTTGCCTTCTGAGATAGGAAGAAAGATAAGCAGCCCACAAACAGTTCTTTGTACTTTTCTTCTCCCTCACATTTTTAACTTACTTTTCTTCCGTGGACTCAAGGCAGCTGCTCTCTTCACTTCTTCCTCATACTACTTTATGAGATAAGTGAGCCTAAAAGACAGTGGCTGACCAAGGTTGCCCAGTAAGTTCATTCCTGAATGACAATTGGAACCTGTAACTCTCAAGTCCCAACATACTACTCTGTTCCCCATGCCACACTGATCTGCGGGAGAGGAGACACCAAAAAGCAACATGAGTGAGGTTGTTGTGGAGGAGAGGACACTCTTCCACAGCTCCCTAACTGGGGAAACTTGATCCCACAATTTAAATTTAAGCCAAATAAGCAAGAGAAAATGAGAAATCTATTGTACAGCATATATTTAAACCATTGCACAGAATGCAGCAGTTTTCACCCTGCAATTCCCAAAAATCATACACCTGATCAGTAAATGAGATCCATGAAGCTAAACTTTAATGTGCTTTTGATGGTATTTTATCAATTAAGGGAGGGGGGAAGCAAAGTCCCTGTGTTCTCTCCCCAGCTCTTTTTGGAGCTTGCCACTTCTGTTAAACCATTCTGATAGATTAAAATGATCCTCTGCAGGGAATGTTCTGCCAATAGTTATTAAGCAACAAAGAGGCAAATTTCTCCTTTGTGTCAGAGTCACATTCAGGCCAATTTGGCGGCTACAAATTCCAGGAAGAGATGTATTCCAGATGGGTTAATCCATTTGCGGTTTTAATGTCTTTCTTGAGCTTTCACCACTAGTATAGGAGGGAAATCATGGGGCAAACAATATATTATGCTGTAGACATCTGTAATGAAGCCTCTACAACTCCTTCTCTTTTCCAAATTACCTTCAGAAGAGAGCTGTTTTCACTGGAAAGGGAACTGAAAGGCAAAAGAAACATTTATATTATACTCTGTAGTTTGTTTTCTTTTTGAAACTTTCTTATTGACAATGTCAGCTGTTGGCTTCCATGTCAGTGGGGTGAGAAATCCAATCCAGGTTTTAGCTGGAACTTTAAAGGAGATATCCAAAGTGCTGAACTCTATCACCTCTCTTTTGAAGTTTAGACTAAAATCCAGTTTGGATTTAACAATCTGCCCACCCACCAGGGATGTGAACAATTAACACTGCCCTTTGGAATTTTACTTCCATGGGTTCCAGACTCAATTTTGCAAGATGATCACGAGTCAGAAACACTATATTTTTGAAAAGAGAAACAACCAAACAAAAGAACAAAACCTGCACAGTAGCAGGTGGAATTTCAGAAGAAAACCAATCTGCAGAGTTAAGGATCCATCACATTTCTTCTTCAGTGTCGTGATGAGTGCCTGTAGCCAAGCTTCAAAATGTTTGATAAGTCCATCTCCGTAGTATAAAAAGAAAACTCATGAAATAAAACAAGAGCAGCAGTAACAACAACAACATCCTGTTTAGACTGATCAATAAGCAAGTCATCCTTTGTTGTGTTGTTCCCATTAAATGGCATCCACACACTGTTTCTTTTATAGATTTTGCCCTAGATGAAAAGCTTGGCTGCAAACATATGAACTGAGGTTGTTTACAATAAACTGTTTTCAGCACCTACCATGCAATAGTTTGGGATTAGGCACAAATCAGGTTTTAAGCTTATGTACTACTTTTCTTTCTTTCCTTTGTGTGCTGCAATTTCTTATATAATTATTAACCCTATACATTTTACCATTTCTGCTGAATCTGGTAAATAATAGTCAGACTTTGGTTTCCCTGCAAAACAGGATTGCAAAATCAGGTTCAGTCTGCAATCCTGGTTTATAGACCACAATTATGATTTCAGCAAACCATATTTTGAAAGATTAATACAAAGCATGAATTTGCTTTTCTGAGAACCAGAATGCAGCACTTCCCAATCTTCCATGTAGTACTTTTTGGTCTCTATAGAAACTACAAAATCCTGCTTTCTTATGGGCATGAGAAATAAGGGAGTGATGTCAACGCAAGGTGTAGATAGAATATTCAAAAATATTCAAAGAAAGGAAGGAATGGAAGGAAGGAAGGTTGTTTGAAAAACATGTTTTCGAGTAATGAGGAGCCCTGATGAGAAGAATTCTGGATGTTGAGAATCTTTGCAGTTTGAGACTTATTCTATACAAAATTCTTATCTGGTTGTTTTACACTTAAAACAGCATTTTGTGTGCAGGAAACAACATTTTTAATGCTGTGTCCTGAACAGATAATGCTGTTTTCTGCACAAAACATCCAAATGCAAATTTTGCACAGAATAACTCCCAAATTTCTAAAACAGTCTTCAAAAACTGTGCAGTTTTTGAAGACTTTCTTGTACTGAGGAGAAATCTGCTAAAATCACTTCTTGCTTCCTTTGAGAAGAAAACTGGCAAAGAAATGCATCCCAATGTCAATGTTTTCTTTTCTACATTGGTTCCTTTCACTTCTGCCCATCTGTCTCAATTTTATTTCCAGTCTTAGAGGAGAAGCCATATCTCAACTGTTGATCACCTACTCTGGCCATTTCTGTACAATGACACTATCCAGCAAGAGGGATGGGACGGCAGCAGTCAGCTGGTCATGCTTCCACATGATGTCATTGCCACCCTGCTTCCATCTGGTCCCCAAGCATTGTACTCATGGACTATTCACTTAACGGATTAAATCTGTTACCTGACCATGAATGCACAATGCTCCTGTCCTTTTCTGATGTGCAGAAGGGAAGCAGATGGCTGCAGTGCTAAGAGAAGGGTCTGCTTCCCTCACACTTCCTTCTGTAGCCAATCGGTGGTATATGGAGAGGAGCGCTGGAGACCTGTTGCAATTCTGCCAGAGGCACTGCCGGGACTGCCTCAGAATGATGCAAAAAAGTGTCATCTTGTGGAAATGGCCTCTTTGTGTGAGAAGTCCCAAGTTCTATCTCTTTTTAATAAAGAAAAAATAAAATATAAAAGATCATAATATATTATTTTTAGAATAGGTATAAAGTCAGCTACATAGAAAATATCCATTTTAATTGCTGTGTCATTATGTTGTTTAATTAAAGTTTGTGCACCTTCCAGATGCCTCTCTTTGACAGCACAGTTCAATCTCTACTATTCTATTTCTAAGCTTTCAAAATGTCCCAATTTCTCTCTACATCTCCCACTTTCTCTCCTCGTCCTGATTTACTTCAGTTGCTGCAAATGGAATTCAAAGTACAAACATAGTTTACATGCAGTTTAGCAGAAGGGAGGAGTAGGGGTGGAATATTATCTTTTTGAAATGAGTTCAGGTAAAAGCACACTACTTCACCCTCTCCTAGGCTTAGGAGAGTGTCAAGGTCAGAGACCCGGGCAGCGAGCCAGCCCAGAGAAGGGAGAGGGAGAGACAGCAAAGTCCCACCAGAGGGAGTCAAAGCAAACAACTACTCATAGGGAGTCCATTTACCTAAGCCTGAGTGACAAGCAAAAGCCATAGTCAGAGTCCAAAATCCAGAGGTCAGAAGCCAAGAGATCAATCCAAGGTATCAGGAGCCAGGTGCTGGAAGCAAGAAACAAGCAAGGAGAAGGCTTGTAGAAAGTTTGCCACAAGGAAAGGAAGGCTTCCAAGCAGGCAGTTATATAGCCCAAGACACAGGTGTGGCCAGTCACCGCTTCTTGAACTTAATTAAGGAAGCGTCCCTTTGCTCAGCTCTCTTAAGTCTCCACCTTGTTTGTGGGCTGATTGACGCAGGCTCCAGGGCATCCTTAGGATCACAGCTGAATCGCTGTTGTCCTAAAGAAGCAGGCAGAGGAACGTCTGAGCCTGCTTGGTCCATGGCAGAGCCACAGGGACCAACAGCTGCTGCTTGTCACCAGCAGCTTTGACAGGGGCTTCAGTTATCACAGAGAGAGTATTTTGTACTCTGTGACTCCGAATTGCTTGTTGAGGTAAGCAAAATGAATAAACATGCCTTATAAAAATAAATCTGATTAAGCCAATTAAGATGGGCTTTCTATGAGCAGGTCCCCTTTGAACTGCATCTTCCTGTAACTGTGCAGAAAGTGTTCAAACTTTATTTCTCACTTATGGATCCATTCTCCACTTCAATTTCCTTCAATTAGGATGAATAATGAAGAGGAACATTCCTGATTGGATTTTTACCCTCTTCCATTCAATTTTGATTTTTGTTTGTTCTTGAGATTTTCACAAATCTTTTTAAAGACTTTTTTAAGACTTAGTTTTACTGGTTTTCTTCTCTCCACCTTTTTTTTTTATTTGTTACTGAGATAGATAACCCTATCCTGGGGTCTACAATTTAATATTAAAAATATCTCCACATGCTTGAGAGGTCCACCGAATGAGCACATAGGCAGGCACGGTCGAACGGCTGAAAACAGGAAAAAACCAGTCAGGCCAGTAAGTCTATAGTTGCGTAGCCCCAGGAGACCTCCAGCTAGGAAAAATATAAAATATATACATAGGGTCCTCAGCCCCGAGAAGCCAGCTTGAAGGGATTAACACATCTGACTAAAAGCCCCATCAAGCAAGGATGATTTACATATAGCCGAGGCTTTGACAACCCCGGTAAATTCAATCATGCAAAGAATGTTGACATTTTGGAGCTTTGTTCTAGCTCCTCCATCTATTGTTCTCCCGGGGAAAGGATTAGCCGTCCAGGTACAATTTCCCCCCAAAATAGACCCAGTTTTTGAGCGGCTCTTTGGACCGCTTCCAGATCCCAACAGTCCATCACTCCGTCTGTTGAGCCCTCCATGTGCTGAGTTTCATCTCTCTCTGCTGCTGCTGTCTTGGATCTCTGGACTTGAGGACCAGGTGCAGTATTCCTGAGCTGTAACCCTCCAAAAGCCCCCTATCCAATTTTCTCTCTCTTTTTTCTCACTAGGTCTTGTATGAGTGAGTGCGTAAGTGTGAACATGCACAAGTCTTTATTTTTAATAAAATCATTTTATTAGACAATTTTGCTTGGTTTTTGGCTTGGCCTGACCCCATAAAAATTAGGTTAAAAGATCTCGCTAGGTTGTCCTGCCTTTCACATTGCTATTGCTTGTGTTCTGGCTAGTTTCCATTCCCCATTTTGTGGAGCACATCGAGGTGTCCCTCAAGGGACCCCAGGAATCAGGGTAACAGATTGACTTATTATCTCGGGTGCCATGGAAATATAGTGCCACAAGAAAGAAACTAAAACTTGTAGCAGTTGAGCATTGGGAGAGATTTTACTAATTACTTTGAAAGATCCTCCCTTCAGAGCAATTTTTCATTTACATGAATAATGCAATCACATACATATCTACTCAGAGGTGAATCCCAATGAGTCGAATGGGACTTACTGCTGGGTAAATATGTACAGGATTTAGCCTTGAGACAATCTTAAAAGCCTTCAAACGCATGCATTTCTTTATGATACTTTTTTTCCAACTGTATTTCTCTTAACAGATTACATTTTTTCTCTCTCCTAGAGCTAAACATATTCCACATTGTTTTCCCCCAACCCACCTCACCTTTATTCTAGAAGCAATCCTGTGAAGTAAGCTAGGTTGAGAAGTTATGGTTAGCTCAAAGTGCCCACATGAATGTTATGTTACAGGAAAGCTGGGATTTGGTCTGATGCTTATTGGGCAGAGGAAGGGAGTACAAACAGAGTTAATAGAGTAGATCTGAGCAAAAGCTGTCATTTTGAGTAGACCTGATAAAAGCATTTTGATTTTTAAAATAACATAATATATAAGACTATACTCTTGTTAATCATGCTGCACACACACATGCACACTTCCAAAATATTGTATTTATTAAATTCTTTTTTTACTTCCTTGGTCTTTCATAAACTCTGTACATAAATTCCGGAGTTTCTCTGCTTAAAGTAGTAGTAGTGTGTGTCCTTTCTTTTTGTGCAATCTTTAATAATTTCTGCCCTCTTGCTACCGGCCATAGTTTTTTGATTATGCTCTGAAGTTGCTTAGCCACATGTGTCCTAGTTTTCATCAGTGAAATGTTGGACATTATAGGCTTGCGCTCAGTCTCAAAGAGGCCTAACTGAGTCAATTAACCCATACTGGCTGAAGTTCTACCACTGGCCTTGCAAAATAGGGCTAGGAAATCTTCTTCTCTGAAACCCTGGAGAGATTGTGTCAGACAGTGTTGTCAATACTAAGTTTGATGGCAACACTTAGGAAAATTGCCTCTATCCTGACTAGATCTCTCAGAATACTCCTGCAAACTTGTTAGTATAACCAATATGTTTGCTGGGGAATTCAAAGATCTGTATAAATATAAACGTACACTTTCTAAGTTCTGTGTGTTGGGTCAAAGTTGAGATGCTCCAGTTTTTGGTTGGAGCTCTGATACATCACAAGTCAGATTCCTCTAATCTATTCCCATTTTTGAAACTGAGATGTTTTTGGTGAATTTCAAGCCCATAATATATTAGGAAAAAATATATATCATTTATTTTATGGGCTGGGGAGGAACTGAAGATGAAGTACCAGGGAAAGTCACAGTGAGCTGGTCAATTGGCATGTATGGGTTAAACTAAATGTAACTACAGCGAATAAAAGAGCGGAGAAGGCAAATGAAATTTAAAGTGAATCAATGTTGGAAACAGTAAGAAGCCGGATCAAAAAGCTATCATTAGAGCACACGCTGAGGACATCTCCTACAAATAGCCAAATGCAGACTGAAGTCAGCAGGCAGCAGTAGAATTCCTGCTGAAGGGAGATGAGAGCACAGAAATACAGATTAGAAACAACAGCCCTGCCAGAAGCAATAGCTGTACATTGCTGATGGGAATGCTTTAGCTTAAGTTCATGATGGTGGATTACACAAGGGATGGACCAGATTGCTATAAAAAAGCTGCAGGGATAAGGTGCTGGGACTGCATAGAACTGTCTGTACAAAAGAAATAAATGAAAATACTGAGCTGAGGATAGATAATCAGTATTCAAACGCTACTGTTTCCTAGCTGACACCTATATTCTACTTCCTCAGGGTCCTAGATTTGGTTCATCTCTTTCTCTTTCTCTGTCTTGGCAAGAGCTGGCCATTCTCTGAAGCAGATGGAAGCAGTTGTTTCTTACAGGTAACTTGATAGGATGGTAAATTGTTAGCTATCTTTGTTGAGCACCACAGAGTAGCAGTCTTCATATTTTCCATCTTATTCTGGGCTGTTCTTGGTTTCACTTTTAACTGACATTGTCTTCACATGATTTTTAATTTGATGATTTCCCTTAGTGTAAGCAGATCTGGAATAGGTTTCTGTCATGGTAGGTAGGTTGCATATTATTTTTATTTTTCATCATAGTAACCTAGGAGTGAAAGTGGATACTGCATAACACCTGAGATTACTATTGATGCTGTAATTCCACAGAAAGGCCAGAGAGTAGGAAAACATCAACATTTCGTGCAAGTAGGCTCTTGGCTTTGTGTGGATAAAGCCAGTTTGCAGGGAGGTTTTTCCCTAAAGCAACGGAGAGGCTTAAGTTGCCTGCCTGAAAGAGGTTTTGGAATGTACAACCATTAATGGCCGCACCCTTACGTGCTTGTCCAGGGGACCTTTGCAAACACGTGGGGTAGAGTGGCAGAGAAAGGTCAAGCAAAAGCCAAATTACTTGATATCAAAAGGATATCTAGTGCTCTCACCAGTCATATCATAACCGTGATAAGATTACCCTGTTTGCTTAGGACTCCTTTAAGAGGATTCCCAAAAGCTGTCAAAATCGTCTCTTGTGGGGAAAAATTAGGTCTGCACTGCTTTAGCTATGCAAAGAGGACAGGGTATTTAGGATCTTTAACCCAATTTTTATGGGGTCAGGCACAGTCAAAAATCACACAAATTGTTCAAATGTAAGTATTTTATTGACACAGATGTAAAGTCCCTACAATCACTCAGCTGCACTAACTATAAAAAGTATACAAGACTATAGAAAGTTTAAGTTCATACAATCACTCAGCTTCACACACACTCCAACAAGCATACAAGACTATAGAAAGTTAGAAAGAGATGAAAATTAAGAGAGAGAGAAAGAGAGACATAAAGGGTTTGATTCAATACTATACCAATCCAGAAGTCTTCAACTGGGAGACAAAACGATCTCAGCCACACCTTTAGGGGCTGAGGGGAGTTCAACAGCTTCATTGTTTTGCATATCTGAGAGAACTCCTAACTCTCCAAAAAAAATCTCTCAAACTCCGAAAAAGAATCAGAAAATATGCCTAGTTATAGCTGAACAATGTCCTGTGAACCCACATGGTTGCAGTTTTTATGAAGATGAATTATTTTCTTTTGTAGTTCAAAGAAAATACCCTTGTAGTTCAAAGAAAATACAACCAAACATTCTTGTAGTTTCCTGCAAGATCAGTATCTCTCAGGAGATGCATGCCTCAAGGAGTCAAATTCCAGGCTGTTTTGCATTGTTTATTTTCTCAGAGAGTAATTGTTTCCTGATCACTGTTGAAACTCCATTCCAATAGGCTGTGACCCATTTGCCAGATAACCCCAGGATGTATGACAGAAAACAGAACTCTCCTGCCTACGTGTCCTTCCAGTATATCTCTATGGCTCACTATGTTTGATATAAAATAATTAGGTTCCTCAGGACATGGTTTTTGGGGGTGCTAGGGGCATTACAGTGGGCCTTTATAAAAGATTGTCACCAGACATGTGTTCAATTTTTTTCAGACTTTAAAGCTGAAATGTATGCTTGTTTGTTTGTTTTTTTGAAGACTTGAAAGTTGACTGTCTCCAGATTTGACATCCTCATTAATACAAATACAAAAGTGTGATATATGTTCCCATAAGTCAGGATGTGAATGTGTTGGCAGGATTAATGTGTGCATGCAGGTGCCCAGATTAATTGGTCTGGTCTCCTATCTATGCACCATTGGCAATTATTGAACTTGGACTCAGCTTTTTAGAGAAAAGTTTGCCTACTCAAGGGCTTGCATGTGTGGATTGCTATCTAGTTCTTCTTTTAATAAGAGGTACCATTTATCTTATCTGTTGACAGGAAGCCCAGTTGAGTTATGTTGAGCAAAGGAATTATATCAGCTTCACTATTTTGTAGAGTCTTGTACCAATGGGATCTTCCAGAGAACTGTCCACCACAGGTAGACCCAACTAGGTAACTTCTGTTATAAGAAATTCCAATACCCAAAGATTTTCCAGAGTGTTCAGTTATGGTGCTGTATACATGTCACTCAACTCTTAAGTGAAGCAAAAGACGTCAGATTCTTTAGCTTTAGCAGCAGGGTGAAACAAACTGTAATCACCTTATCAAAGACACACATACTTCACTGATTTAAAATAATAATAATAATAAAAATAGTATAACATGAACCTTATTCTTACTCTATGGTAAAGTCATAAGACAAAACAATTAGATATATAAACTAAGTTTTATGTCACAAAACATTTTAAAAAGCATTTCTTGACTGCCATAGTCTCTGTTATTTCAGAGAGAGAGGTTAAGAAGTAAGCGCTAAGTTTGGAAGTATAGTTTTAATTGGGGGGAATTTCTGGTTGCAGATGTTGTCTTATCTCCAGACATCCTTGTTAGCCCATCTAAAAAGAAGCAATCTATTTCTCAATGGCTGTTTTCCAATCCTGTGTCCCATATTTCATCTTCAAGGACACACTGGCCTCAATACAGTGGGTTCACACAGCTGAAGAATTCTACTATGGAGTTTGTGAACTAAAGTCTTCCTGAAGCAGAGTCTTTGTTCACTGAAGATGGCAGTCTTTACAACATGGACAGCTTTTCTGTGCTTCTGGCACTCCAAGACACACAATGAACATAAGTTGCATTTATGTTCTTCTGATAGGCTTCTGTGCAAACAGAAAATTGGGCTAAAGAGGCCTTTAGCCAGATCCCATGGTTTGTTTGTTTGTTTGCTTTGCTCTTCAAAAACCAGTCCGGATTAACAAGGGATACAGAGCAAATAATCCCTTCATCACTGTGGAGTCTATAAGAAAGTCACTTTAATTTCCCACAAATGTGAATGGCAGTAATCATGTACAGTATATAAAAACTAATGTTTTTCCCTCCTTCAGTGAATTTTCTGTATATGAACTGAAATCCAAATACACCAGAGATTCAGTGTAGCATAGTTCAGGAAGGGGCAACTTCAGTGGATCTAGGAGCCAAGTTTGACCTCCAGGAACACACCACCACCAGCACCTTCATGAATTCCCCTGAAACCCAAAGGGACCCAAGGGATTCCAGTTTGGACCCACTTCTCATAGTGCACAAGGTTCTGCTTTTTGCTTCTGAAGAGTGGCAATTGTCCCTTTAGGAAATACACATGCTACGCTATAACGTATTTTGGAATGGGAGAGTTAGGAAGCTTCAAGGGGGACTACGGGATTCCAAAACTGGAGCTGAATGGGGCCCACGAGCCCTGTGTTGCCCATTCATGGTATAATGTTTCTAAGTGTCAGATTATGACCAGGGAGACTAAATTACCACTCATCTATGGAGCCTTGAGCCAGTCTCTCACCATAAACTACTTCACATGATGATCTTCGCATGGATACACAGCTTTTTTTTCCTTAGAGAAAAAATGGTATGTAGATGTAGTAAATTTGTAACACAAAATATGTTCAGACTCAGGCCTCAAGCCCTCTTCTGACATTCAGCCTGTTCAAGCTGAACAAAGTAAATGGACTTTAGTATGGCACAGAGGGGTGAAGATACTGCTCTGAGGTCTTCACATATGGTGGACTTTGTACCCTCAATGTCTGAGTTTGGTGCACTGAGCAGCTAGCTTTGAAAAATGATATACTTATTTTTCCCAGGAGATCTCTGTTTGATCAGAGATACTTCCTTTTCCAGATCTGAGATCACAGAGACAGTTCTATTTGTGTTCAAGTTAAATAGGTCTTTTTTCACTTGATGTTCTCAAGTGAACCTGGGGTCTCTAAACAAACTCTTTTTAGACTGGGAAGACTGATGAGTTAGGAATGGAGCATGTAGAAAGAAAACAAGCAGGGCCAGAATGAACAGCTCCTTGCCCATTCAGGCTGAATGCCTGAATGCTTAAACACTTGAACAGGGCTAACATCAAAACACTTACCTTTCTGGTTTCTTCTTTAATGCTAGGTCAAACTAACAGTATCATGGTGCTGTAGCCTATATCTCAACTTCTTTATCAGGAGTGAGCAAGCTTTAGGACTCTGGGAGATATTTTTTTCAACACTGGGATCATTGGGGGGCTTCACCAGCCTCTTCAAATGAAACTGGAAGTTATCAGAAGCTTACTTCCATTAAAACAAAACATTTCCTTTGTGGATTTTTTTTTTCCTTATGCAAGGTGTGAGGGGCATACCTTGCTTTAGATTCTTCTATTGGAGTAGGGAAAAAAGGGGGCTCCCCCCCCCCATGAGGGCTGCAAAAATTGCCTTGAGAATCATTTAGAGCCCATTGGCCACATGACTCTCTCTCCTGCTCCAGATTCCAAGTTGAGTCAGAAGGAACGTGCCTTGAGCACACACTTACCAAGCAGAAGCCTCTTTAAAACCCCTTAACTTGTTATGACACACTATTGCTGTGATTTCTCATGTGAAAGGATTTGATTTTTGGTCATTTGTGCTGACACCAACAATACCTGCTAAGCAATTTTCTTGGCAATACAATACATAGAAAGGGGAAACTATATAATTTTTTTCCAGATTCACAGAGAATTCATTCCAGATTGTTTGTGTCAGTTTAGAATGCTTATTAAAGTGTGCCTGTTATTTAGACCACAGTGGTGCAGGATGTTGGCAACATGATACCAACAATAAAACAACCATGACACAATTTCTGTGAGTTGACTGCTATATAACCTGGCCCTGAGAAAGGAGATTAGGAAATGGCTGTTGCTGAGCATTTGAAATCAATGTTTATGAAGCTGTCCCCCAAAGACTGATCATGTTTGAAGGTGTGTGAATCAAATTCAATGCTTGGAACAGCTTTTTTTTTTTTTTAATAATACCAAGATCCTGCTTGTCTAGTGAGAATCTCTTTTAGTTTTTCAGCCTTTCCTCCATTACCCAGTTTTTTTTCCACTGTGTGCTCCTTATTTAGAATATGAAAGGTAAATAAATAGATAAAATCTCATTTGCTAATATGTGGATGCATTCATTCATAACATTCAGACTTGAGTTGTTATCTAAAAATGTGATGTCTACAAAGAGCTCCAAGCTGTAAGCCTACCATTCAAATAGCTAACAACTCCACCAGACCTGCTTTGAGGTGTAGCAATGAAACTGCTTCATGTGCTGTGCCCTTAAGGGTTTGTCGGTACATCTATTCTGATATTTTATTCTTTATGGTGAATGGTGCTTGTGTTCATTTGGGAGCAAGTAGCAGGAGAGTGTGCTGGCCATGAAAAAGAAGCTTGTTTGTCTTAATAAGGGTGAATATATAAACATTGTTTTGTGTTTTCTGATATCTCTTGAATTCCTTCCTTTTTTCCTGACTGCCAAGTACACAGGCCCATTGCTTGTATAATTAGAAATTGCATTTCTGGTTATTAGCACCAGACAAGGAATGCAGGATTTTGGTTAAATAAAAACAATTCCTTTGCTTTTTCTGGGGAACAGACACAGAAGCTGTAAAACATCTGAAGAATCTACACTACAGAAGTATTACATGACTACAATGCAATCATTATAATCGCTAGGAGAAAAATCTTGGCCTTTGAGATTTTGTTGAATTATAGCTCCCATCGTCCCTGATCATTAGTCATAATAGCTTGGTCATATGAGATCTGGAGTTCAGAATGTGGAAGGACACTTGTTATCATCTCTGCCTCTATTTCAGCCATGTGGACAGGTTCTATACACCTGGAAGATAGGGAGTTGTTGGGAAATGTTGTCTGTTGAGTGAGATAGAGGAGCAAGGAGAAAAGGGCATTGCTGTCCAGTGTTCATGCCCTCCAACATTTCACCACTTAAAATCAGTAAACACTAGTCACACTTTTACATCTCTGCCTAGGATCATTTGTCTTGTTCTGAGCTGACTAGGCCTAGCCTGGTGCTATTGCCCAAGTGTAGAATGGGGCACTCAGCAAGACAAGTCAAAGTTCCAGGACCTTGGAGAGCTCCAATGAGCAACTCATTCTAACTGGGTCCCTTTCCGTAGCTTACCTCCATCCGGCGTGGTTGTGTGGGGATCATGTGAGCAGCATCTTCTGTGAGGCACTCGCGTCCCCTCTGTTCCTGCTCTGCAGCAGTTGCCTGCTGGCCGGCAGGCAACATGAAGGATCTGCCTCTTCCTTCAGCATGCATAGTCGGGTATGTTCCCAGGCTGTGCTGAGGGAAGGAAGCGCGAGGGCCATGGCTTCAGAGGCTCCACATGGATAGTAAGTGCGTGTGAAGCCCTGGAGCAATGAGCAATTGCACATCATTTTTAGCCAAAAGCCAAAAATGAAATATTCTGCGATTGGCACCTGCTGGCCCCAGCAGCATTGCGTGATTGCCATGACATCATATGAAACACTTCTCGCAAAAGCACGACACTCCGGAGGCCCTTTCGCATGCCATGGGAAAAGGGCCTGGGTCTGAAGCTGAACTGAGGACTTTCTGCTGAAGAATGAAAAGCCTTAAAGAGACTGTCATTTGTCCTGGAGACTACTATAATAATGTCAACTTTTTAGTTTTCCCCTCACATTCCTTGCTTGCACTGAGGAGCTCACATGGAAATTCCTTTGGACCTGTATATGGAAAAATCTAGTCCCTAGGGTGGGGCTGGGAGCAAAGAAAAAGATCAGGTATTGCTGAGTTAGGAGGCACCACTTTGGAAGTCTATGACTCTAACAAGTCCTAGTTGTCAGGCTGCCTTGGCCTTGCCATTAAGCAGAATTGAGCAGTCCTTTCAGACAACAGATGCTGGGAGAGAATGAGGAGAAGAAGTTGACTAGCTTCTGTATATATAGTTTTATTTATTGTATTTGTATGTTGCTTTTTTTCCAGAGTGGGATCCAAGATAGCCTCCCAAAATGTTGGAAAACATATAAAATAATAAAAACCTACCACAATCTTTTAAAAAGAGTTTGATAAAGCTCCCCTGCTCACACGTTAAAGGCATGCTTGAAAATAAATGTTTTTGCCTATCAGTGAAAAGAAAGCTCAGATGGGGCTAGCCTAGCTTCTTGTAGAAGAGAGTTCCACAGGGTGGGAGCAACCATGAAGAAGGCTCTTTCCTGTGTCCTCATCAGATAAGCCTGGGACAGTTGTGAGACTGAGAGAAAGCCTTCCCCAGCATATCTTAGGGTTTGTTTGCCTTCATCCAATCAATTATTGACAACAGACATTGATTTAGTGTAGAGACTGCTTCCTTGGGATCAAGTGGAAAGCAGAGATAGGGTTGGTTGTGTTACCCCAAAATATAGTTGCCACAAGGGCCACCTTATGATGCCAGATACCTTCTGCAAGATTGGGGAATGAATTAGCTCAAAGAGGAGGCATGTGTGTGAGTGAGTGTGTGTGTGTGTGTGTGGTAACTTAACGAGACCTTTTCTACCAGTGTTTACGGGCTCACACAAGAAAAGAACCAGCCACAGATTCAAAAGAAAGCTAAAAATGTGTTTTTATTGGGGGGAATTCACTCATGCATGCACACAAAATACAAACAGTCAAACATTCACACAAGAGCTAACTGAAGGAGAAAGGGAGGAAAAAGAAATATGTACAGAGAGGCTGAGGGGTTTGGGGGGATTTATAATTATCAGTCCAGAAGAGTAGTGAAAAGCAGAAATGTGTTTTGGCTTAGGTAGGCAATAAGGATAGTTCTCATTCAGGAGCCAGATGGACAGAGTTACGGGTAGTCCTTTGAGAGACTGCACTGGCCATCCTGAAATAAGGGGTATTTGTACCCCAAAAATACCTGGTGGCAGTGGAGGATATGTGCAGTTCCAGGTGTGGAACAATGGCAGTTGCAGTACAGACAATGGACTATCAACCCACTAATGTTCTCAGTGTTTAGATGACAAAGACATGATGACTGTTGTAATAGCTCTGTATTGTGAGTGCTATGAGGCAAGAGGAAGGAGTCCAGGTACATAGGGGATGGGTATCTATCAATGAGTGTCCTGGTGGGCTTCTCACAATGGCATTCCTTTGGAAATTCCAGCTTCTACTTAAGCTTATTGTCCACAAGAACAGTGATCATTTGCCTGACAAATGATTCAGTCTTACCTGGAGGTTGTTTCTGGTTGACCTGCCTTCCACAGTCAGAATTTTCCCCCAGTCAGTTTGACCTCTCCATCACCATTCAGGTTTGATTTTGATATCAGAGCTAATTTATGCAGTTGCCAATCCAATATGGTGCCCATTAGGTATGGTGCCCATCCAAACCATAGTTATATTTGGGGACCCCCAAATCCTTACAGTTGTTATCAACATATTGGTGACACCATACCTCAACACTCCAGATGATCTCACCCAGTGGTTTCATGTAGTTGTTAAACAGCATAGGGGACAAAACAGAACCCTGAGAGAATCTGCAGTCCAGTGTTCTTCCAAGAATGTCTAGAACCACCGGATGGAGTGATTCAGATAGCACATCTGAGAGTAGCCAGAACGAACACAAGTCTGGGCACCAAGTATTGCATCCAAGTACTACTATTTTCTGGGGCTGGGGTTTAAATACTGTTATTTCCTGCCCTAAAGGAAGTCATGTAAACAGTGGTAATGGCTTTCACACAGGGTTAACAAAGGAGTTCAGAATCAGCTGATTGTCTTAACTTTAGGTGACAAAACATTGATAGGAGTTCTGACAATCTCTTAATGTAGTGTGAACGTGGAAGGTCTATGTGAGATATGCTCAACCAGAGGTCCCAGGTTGCATCACCTGGGCGTTTCACCAGCTATTGTTTTCAGGAAAGCTTGCAGCTTACAGCTTTTGAAAAGATTATTCCAAGCCCATCAGCATCAGGCTTTCCCATTTAATCCTCTTGGAACTTATGACCTGATCATATCTAAGCTCATCTTGACCTGGCTTATTCTTACAGCCAGTGCACTTGAAATGTGTGTTCCAGTCAAGAAATGTCTAATTATAAAAATAGCACATCTTGCAGAGTAGGGGTATATGGTGTGGTAACACATCTATCCTGAGGTTGTGGGTCAGCTGGTGTTCTTCTCCAGGAGGGAGTACTGTCTTATGTTTTGTTTCCAATAGCACTTCTGCCTCCAATGATGTTCAAAATGATCCAGATGACCTGACTGGCTCCTCTGCATCTTGATCAATGGTAGGGTCCAAGATGATACTCACTGCCCTCCCATTATGCCTTGCTACATGTCATATGGCTTTGTTCTGCATTATTTTGTCTTAGGAAGTTTTATATACCAGGGCAGCAGTGGTTCTGCCTCAAACCAGTCCTGTTTCTTTGGTAGATGAGGAAGACAGTTCCACAAGTAACTCACCAAATCTGTGGCAATAAAATAATAAGTTACATAACAAACAATTTGAAGTCCTTTCATGACACCTCCAATCTCTTGTGTGAAATGTCCACCACACTGTGCCTAGTGGTCAAGATGCCCCTGTCACAAAGATGCCGCAAGGGTACAGACAACTCCCAACATCTTGCTTTCCCCAGAACTAGTATGTAGAAGTGATTATGTCTGATACTGTAGTATATAATTTTAAATTATTGTAAGTTACCTTGGGTCCCTTTGTGGAAGAACAATAGAACTTAAATTGAATGAATGAATACATAAATAAATATATACAACTTTTATGGCTTGTGGCTACTTTTAGATTTATATATATGGGGAAAGAGGGATTTGCTCTGCAACTCTATAAAATATACAGTACAGTTGTCATAGGAGATATCTGTCAGACAATAAGAACAGTTCTTGGTAAATAAAGGCCATCAGAGCCCAAGTCCTCCTTTGGAGACATCAGGTAAGAAAGTTTACCTGTTCAATATACTTGTATGGAACGGATAGCTAAATATGTCCAACTGGGGAGCAGAATCTTGGTTGGTTTACCAGAATCATTTAGAATCTCTTTTATATTGCATAATTATAGCAGTTTCATATTCATTTAATTACCTTGGTGAGGAACTAGAATTCTGTGTCAGAGCTTCATGAAACTACAGATCCCAGGATTCCACAGAACAGAGCCATAGCTTTTAAAGTGGCATAAAAATCTGGGAACTGTACAGTGTGAAAGAGATCTATATAGCCACACTTTAACACACAATATCAAAAGTGACAGGCTATTGGGTTGCTTGATTGCCTCCATTGTTAAAAATATATGGACAGTGTAATTGTTTATGTCATGCAAATAAGTCCACAGTGTTCTGTAAAGGTATATAGTAAATATACATAGATTTCAATTACAACTGGTCCACATATTTTAACTTAATTCAGTTCTGTCCCATTTTTGTATTAATCTGCAATTTTCATTTTAACTCTCCCCCTCCAGCAAAAATAGTATTTAAATCATATTTGAAAACACATTGGCAAACATATTTTGTCGAGAACTATCCCTTTATAAACATGTTTTGTTTCAGAATGCTTATTTCTAAATGCATTATCTCTAAAACAATGCATTCTAAAACACATTGGTGTATATATGTGAATTTCATTACAACAGTCAGAGAAGTGAAAAATCCAAAGGACAATAATCTTCCAGACCCCACAGTAGTCCAAGAGATAAAGATCAAGTCATTTTTCATCGAAATCCATAAAGCTCAAACCCCTGAAGTGTTCCTTATTGAACATTGAGTTATGGTTTTGCAACAGGCATATGAAAAAAATTCCTCAGGTGATTCCAGCTCACTTAAAAGTTTCGTTTTACTCACCTTTTCACTGCTGTTTCTCTCTCTCTTTTTCATTCCCAGATTGAATTTGTTTGGAGGTCATGGTCATCTCTTTCTGAATGGTTACTGTGACAACTTCAAAATCAAATCTGCTTCTCCCCCATTAGATTTCATATATGTTTCTGTACAATCCTTGCAGTGCTTTTCCTTGAGCTTTTACAATTGACCTTCTCAGTGCTACATCTCTTTGAAAATAACAGTGGTCAATATTAAACTGGATGTTCCTCAAGCATTCCTGTACTTTCTGTGAACATGCCTAGGGAATAGTGGTTAATTATGGCCCACGTATTTGCAAAGCTTTTAATGTCAATCACTTCTGCACACACTGGCTACACCATGAATGTTAAAGCTCTGCTTTTTGCTTGGCATTAAGAGAAAATCAGCTTTTAATAACATGCCTCCGGGTTTGCATTAAAAAGTGCCCATTCTCTGTGGCAAGCAGCTTAAAATCTCAGCTGATTAAACAGTCAGTAATCTACTTGGTACATTTCACGCAAGTGTTCCTCCAGAAGAAGATTGGAGAATAATTCCTCTCACTTTTCACTCAGCTTTGCTTAAGACAAAACAAGTGGCAAAGCGTAGACATAAGATGTGGTGCCCTTTCAAGTCTGAACACAATGATACGTGATATATTGTTATTGATGCAGCCCAGCTGTTCTGTGCAGCAAAGGGAAGAGGTGACCATCTCCAGTTTTGATATGGTCTAACAGATTGTTGGTATTGCTATTACACATCTTCAAGTAAACTCTGGCTAATGATGATCCTATCACAGAGATTTCTTGACAAAATTTGTTCAAAGGAGGTTTGTTGTTGCTTTCTTGAGGAGTATGATTTGTCCAGGGTCACCCAGAGGTTTCCATCATTGAGCAGGAACTTTGGTCTCCTGCTGTCTTAGTCCAATACTTAGACTACTTTGTCACAGTGACTCTTATGTAATACTCAACTAATAAGTCCTTTAGTAACCTTTGTGCTAAAATTACACTGGGATGCATATTAGTGACAGTAAAACATTAGCCTAGAATCAATTTTTTTTTTAAATTATCTGTTATGGAAAGAGTTGTTGCTAGTGGCCCAAAACCAACATTGTGCTAAAGTTTGACCACTCACATGATGGTAATTTCTTCCTTTGCAACAGTATATCCTCCTTAGATAGCCAAGCACAAAGTGTTTCCAAGCCATTTGTAATAGATTTTGGGAAGACATGAGTGTCTCTTACTGGAATGGAGAAATCACCTCCTCCTTGCTTCCACTGACAGAAACAGTTCCATCTGCGGAAGCATCTGATAGGATACAGGCCAATATCTTGAAACAAGTGAATTAAAACAGCAGCTTCGAATTTTGGAGAGACTGGACTGACTTTGATAAAATAATGCTACTCATTATCCATCAGGCTGCTTGTGTTATGTGTGTGTGATATCTGGTTTCCGGAACTTTATTCACTATTTCATTTGAAGTTTGAATTATAGACATGGTATTATTTTATCTGCTTTCTTCAACCTCTTAAAAATAATAATGCACAATATGTTTTTTAAATCATTCCTCATTATAGCTTTGTTATTACAAAGATTTAAATAAATAAATCTAAAGGCAAACTCTTTAGCTGTTTGTTTTATCTTATAATCCACTATTAATTATCCTGGACTAAAAAAACTAATAGAATATAGTTGGCCCTCCCCTTTTGCAGGTTTGGCTTTTATGAATTTGGTTATTTGTGAGTTCCTCCAACCCCTGTCCGTCATCTTAAGTGCTCCTTTTCTGGGGTAACCTTTCCTCTCAGTGATTCTGATCAGGCCATATAACTCTTTAAAACCCCTCCTTCTCCTCCTCCTCTTTCTCCTCCAGCCACTTCCTGGTCAGCTAAGGACAGATCACACCCCAATTTCTCAGTACCACAAACCCGATCCTGATGCCCAGCACACCCAAGGAAGGAGATAGGCATGAGAGATGAAGTATAGGGCTGAGGAAGTATAGGGCTGCCATGCTGACCCTCTCCTCCTTTCCCTCTCTTTTCCCTGACCTGGTTTGGACCCTAGGTGTCCATTCTCCCCACCATGCTTCGGCCCCCTTCCCACAGACACAAACACACATTTTGATATTTGCCATTTTTCCAGTTTTGTGGGGGTCCAGTGCCCCTAACCGTAGTGAATGTGGAGGGCCAATTGTATAACTTGACATGATCTATATCAGAGTGAATTGTCTGGGCCCTTGTAGGATCCACTTTGGTTTGATTTTTTTATGGTATACCAGAATGAAACACAGTCCTTCTGCACCAAAGCCCATCCTTGGTTACTCCAATTTTCCTTCACTTCAGCAGAATTAAGGCAAACTGAGAGAAGAAGTAAATTGTCAAATGACTGGGACTCAGATATCTTTGCTGATCTGCAAAGTGAGCCAAAATCTCAACTTTTACAGATAGATCTTCCTGTATTTCATTTGAAACATGCACTGGGGAATAAGAATGTAAATATTCAACTATTTCATCCACGCAAGTAAGGATGAATAATTTCCACAGTTTTCTCCTCACTGTGGAGAATACAAATATTTTTACACAGCAGTCCCTTGGTATTTACACATCCTGAAGAGTCATGGGAAATTATTCAGTGCAGAATATTAAACACACACATTACTCACGCTGCTATACAATTTTTTCCTCTCAAGCATCATGTGTGTGTGTGTGTGTGTGTGTGTGTGTGTGTGTTTTGGTGTGTGAAAAAAGACCCACTCCTTCTAGATTGCCACACATTTTTGTCTGTGTTCTGAACAAGAAGCAACTGTGTTGCACACATACAAAAATAGTCACATGGGGAGGTGCTATTATTGTGTGCAAATAAGTATTAGTCATGCAGAAAATCAGCTATATTTGGCTGAATTTTACCTATACAGCACCTAAAAGAGATAGCAGTACGGGGACTTCCAGAAAAATTCAATGTTCCTTGCCTATGAAAGAGGGCTGTCACTTCACAAAGGACAGAAACCCAGGATCCAAAGAGGAATTACTTTATACCTGTCAACAGAGTTTAAATTTTACTGTCCTTTGTCTCAATCCCCAGGTGGCCAAGAAGAGAGTGGGCTCTGCTTGCATTGATATCTCTCCAAACCAACTGAACTACAACAGAGATAACATCTGACACAAGATGCAGGCCAGTAAATCCAATACTGTTATCCTTCTCTCCCTTTTTCCTTCTCCAACATGATTTTTTAAAACATCTTGTGCCTGATGATGAAACCAGTGAAGCCTTGAAAGTTTGCTGGCCAAGAAAGGTATCACTTGTCTGTGGGTTTTGGATTTTATTTGCCTATTTATTGTGCAAGAGTGCTGGGTTTTGTACAAAAAATAACAATCTTGCAGAAAAGAACCCCATGTGGCTCTCTGGAAATGGTTTTATGGGCAAAAACCAAGCATTTTTTTCACCAAATATCACAATTGTCACACACAAAAAATGTGTATTATGGTAGCAGGTAATTTCCTGAAAAATGTTGAGGGGCACAAATACTAAAAGGAAACTATTAAAATTATAACCCCTGTGTTATTCTTTCTGATCAGATTTCCCTAGTGTCAGAAAACTCTTTTCTTTTTTCTCAAAAAAACCATGGCAAATATTCTTTCTGCCCCTCCTGGAAGATAAGGTGGAAAAGTTGAAACAGTCTTGCAAAGGAGAAAAGAAGAGAGACATCTTCTGCTCATTCCTCTTGTCTGGTTTACCTGCAAAGATTCCTGACTGCTCTACTAGAAAATTATTGAGCCAGAACATGTTGCCATTTAATACCAGATCACTAACTGAGACCATCTATGCAATCCAGGAGGAATTCTAGATGACCAGTTATGTGTGACTGAAACCTGGCTGGGCAAAGATGTAGGGAGGCCACCATTTTTTTTGAGTGCCACAGTAGATGAAATCTGATGGTGATTGTGATGAAGTTGCTTTGGGGGTTAGCTATTTGCAAGGCCAGTGCAACTTGATGGCAGGTTACTGTGCAACAAGAATTACACCCCAAGAATGAAATCCAGTCAGTGGTGAAGCCTGGGAGGGGCTTATAGATGAGAGGAATTGTATATAAAGCAAAGTTTCTGTGTGTCTTGCACCTTCAATGAGAACTAACTAGAGAAGGTGGCTTGGGATTGATTAAAACATGGAGAAGTGGCATCTAAAACAGGGATTGATGGTCAAAGTCTGTCAGAAGTTTAAACTGTTAATGTATCAACACTGTACTATAACTAAGCTCTAACAATATACTTTATTTCCACTGGTACTATAATAAATGTTATGGTTTGTTTTATAACTACTGAGTTGACCTGAGTAAACTAAAGTTACTGGCAATAAAGAGTACACACTCCCTTAAATAAAGTATTTGATTCTGAGTGAACACTCAAGACTCTAACCCTATTACACAGAGGTTGAGATGAAATAGTGGCTAAATTGACAGAGCACCTTATTAGAGTGGAACTACCAAATCAATCTGAGGGAGAATAAGGGCCTGTCACAATGGTATTGCTAGGATGTATTATAAATCTTTCTCTCACTGAGGTACACTGACCTTAATGATGATAGTTTGTGGGTAGAAGAATTTGAAGGAATTCTGCTGGCCTGTGCAAATCACTCCCGAGCAGGATATACATTTTCTAGAATGCTAATTTCTGCAAGGTTGAGGGATAAATGTGTACAAAAAGATTCCTGAATGATATTGTGATTTTTTGAGGAATATCAATTTTTTAGGTAGTAAAGAAAAAAAATTACATGTATTCAGACGTGTTTTACATAAGAGTTTAGTTTTGTTTTTATTCTGATGTAAATTTATTGTGTTACCCATATTTTTGTTTGAAAACCCTGGAGCTGAGAAAAAGCATTTCATAAACATTGTTGCTGCTACAAGGACAGTGATAGCAATGGCTCATAATAATAACAACTGAGGGATGTAGGTAAAGACAGATATCACAACCTGATATAAATTAACTGTAATTTTATCCCACTCACAGATCAGACTGAAAGCTTGTTGCTCTTAGAGTTTGGAAAAGATAATTTTGGATCACAACTTCCAGAACCTATCAGTTGAGGGGTATGTTGGCTGGGAGAATCTAGGAACTTTAATCCAGAAAGGTAACATTTCCATATTCTGATCTAATATATTTTTTGGTCTCTAACCAAGTTGACCAACTGAATCAATTGCTGAATGGTAAGTCAACATAATTCATGGAAATCCCATTGATTGGTGTTCCTAGATGGGAGTAGCAAATGGATTTAAGCTACTCATTGCTCTGTGGGAAAGATATAGTGCTATTATTGGGCATTATCTTTCTTTGTGATCCATATTACTGTATTTTGAGCTTAGTTGTGATCCACCTTGCAAAGATTTGCATCATGAAAGTGAGGGAGGGAGGAAGGAATTGAAGATTCACAGGAGTAGTGTAAAAAATAGCAACCAAAGAAACATAAAATAAATATAATTTCCATGAAGTATACATGAGATGAATGAGGTTTTCAGATGCATAAACATATGCGAGACAATTGGAACCCTCAAATGGAGGGGAAAAGATCGTGCTCACTTTGAAGTACTTATAATAAAACTTATTTAATGATCTTTAAAAGTGTGCCCATTTAGACTAACAATCACACTAATTAAATGGGAGAAATTGAGGATATTCTAATCTCCCCTGAGTGTTTCTGCAAACAGCTTTTATGATTTTCATCTCGGATTTGATAGGAGTTTATAAAAGAATATTTTGAATGAGGAAAACACTAGGCACGTACCATTTTATTGATATGCACAATAGGCATCTGGTTGATTACAATGAAATGTAAGCACAAATAGGATTTGAAAATCTTTACCAAATGTAATACTTGTAATTCAAAGACTATTAAAGATAATTGTAGATTAAATGAAGTACCTAGAAGCTTGGCTGGTTCTGAAAAAACTAATATTTCAGTTTCTTGCAAAACCAATGAGGAATAATTTCTCATATTTGTACTGATACTCAAGCATGTCTTGGCCAATGTACATGAAGGTAGAATGAAAGCTTAGAATACACACACACACACACACACACACACACACACACATATATATACACATACATACATATATACATACATACATACAAACTATGCCCTGATTCTGAATATAGTTGTGCAAAAAATACATTCTACAGTCTTACAGTAGACATACTGGCTGGACTAATCTAGGGTTTATAAAGATTAACTTTTGCACACTCTGGATAGACTTGCAGAAATTCTGGGCAAAAATCTGATTTGGGAAACCAATCTGTTCACTGTTAGAAGACAGAGTGGCCCTTGTTGGGCTCACATTTTCATTAGCTCCCACTGGCCTGGAAAATGGCAGTGGATGATGGGAGTTATAGTCTGACATCATCTGAAGGGTCACAGGTTCCTTTCCCTTGTATTGTTGTTGTTGTGTGCCTTCAGGTAACTTCCGACTTATGGCAACCCTAAGGTGAACTTATCACAGGGTTTTCTCGGATGAGAGTGTTCGACATGCCCAAGGTCACCCAGTGTTTTTCCATAGTTGAGCAGGGAATTGAATCCTGGTATTTAGCAACTGGTAGCATTTCACATCCTCAAAATGAAAATGAATTTAATCAAACAGATGATGACAATCAAACATGCATAGAAAACTTATATTTGGAGAAAAGATTAATCATCCTGGTCTCTTCTCAACTTCTATTTTCCCCAATTTTGTTTGTTTGTTTGTTTTTGTTAAAAAACCCCAGTAACGTGAAGCTTTGCTATGTATGGAATTGTTAGTTTGGTAAAGAATTGTTAGTTTGTGAGCCTAGGATCTATGTTATAATGCAATCCAAAGCACTGTCTGACCAAAGCAAGCCCAATTTGTAAGGGGGCTAGGATTACAGCCTCAGTGAGCTTTTAGCCTGAGAGCCTTTCCACCCTATACTGTTATAGTGTTATTATTCCACTTTCAACATCCTGTGGAATTATGGGGTTTGTAGTTTACTGAGGCCAAGCAGCTCTCTGACTGAGAATTCTAAATGCCCCTCCCTAAACTGCAAATCCAGGATTCCATAGGATTTTGAAAGTAGAATAATAGCACTATAACAGTCTAATGCGGAAGGACTCTGAGGCTCAGTTTGAACTCAGTAAAATAAGACAAAGGATGTTAATGTTAACAATCAATTTTTTGCTAGATATTTAATGATCCCCTTCTCCACACCTTTCTGTTCCCCTAAGGGACCTTCAAGACATCTTAAAATCATAACTAACATAATAAAATTATACTACTAAAATATAAGGCTCTAATTAAGAAAAAAAAAAAAAAAAGGAGCTGCACCCTCCACTTCATTCAGAGAATATCAATTACCAAAAAGGCAATTTTAAAGTTTTTTTTAAAACAATGATGAACAAATTCCTACCACCCCATCTCCCAAAATTAACAGTGTAATTATAACAATATCTCAAGTATAATCACATATCAAATCACCTATAAATAATTTGTCTACCTACCTAATCATAAGTTATTAGTTCATCTATTTCTATTCTCCATGCCATTAAAACAGCCGATCAATAAGCAAAAGTGCAAATTTTAAGAAAGTAAAAGTCAACAGAAGCAGCCAATGGTGAGAACAACCACCATCAAAATGTAAATAGATCACTTTGTTATCTTTCAGATCAGAAGCATGGAAAACCAAACAAATGGAAGTTATATTTCACAGCCAATTTCTACGCTGTGGGTTTGTCAGGGCCCACGTCCGGTCCCCAGTACTGATATGGTTTGGATGGGCAGCATTGGCGTCATGTTTAATTGGCAATGCATTAATTGGCAGTGATATCAAAATCAAACCTGAAAGTGACTGGAAGGTCATACCAACAGAGGGAAAACTCTTATTGTGAACATGAGAAAGAAAGGCTGGTCAGCCTAAGAGACTCTCCAGGCACAACTAGTTCATTTGTCAGGCAAATAGATGCTGTTCCTATGGATAATAAGCTTAAATAGAAGCTGGAGTTTTCCCAGAGAACACAATAGCTAGAAGCCCATCAGGATGTTGATTAACTTATACTCTTCCCCTGTGCACCTGGACTTCTTCCTCTTTCCTCATAACACTCACAATAGGTAGCTATTACAACACCCATCATGCCTTTGTCATGCAAACACTGTGGACATTAGTGGATTGATAGTTCATTGTCTCTGTTGCAATTCCCATTGTTCCTCACCTGGAACTGCACGTATCTTCCACTGCCACCGGCTATTTTTCAGGTGCAAATACCCCTGATTCCAGACTTCTTAGTGCAGTCTCTTACAGATCTGAACATCACTCTGTCCATCCATCTCCTAACTGAGAACTGTCCTTAGGATCTTTACCTAAGTCACACCACTGCTTTTCTCCACTTCTTTCCAGATCTGGTAATTACTACCCAAATCCCTCAACAGTCTCTATCCCACATTCCTCCCTTATGTTCAGCTAGTCCTTGTATGATTGTGTGTATGCTTGAATTATTGTGTATGAGAATTATCTTATTTCAATAAAACACATTTTTAGTTTACATTTTACTCTTAGCTGATTCTTTTCCTACATAAGCCCATAAATATTGGTAGGAAAAGTCTCGCTAAGTTGCCTCCCTCTTGCAAGCCTCCAACTTTGAGTTAATTCATTCCCCACTTTTGAACATTGGTATCATTGACCCTTGTGGCTCTCATGTTTTGGGGTAACAAAACAAAAGTAGTACACAAATTTTGTGTGTTTGTTTCCCTGTTAATTCACTGACATTCATATAAACTCCACTGACCTATAGCAATCTGCAGAACTCTAGTGAACTCTCGTGAACTGCTAGGTAAAGTGAACCTGCATTCACTATTAATACATTTTGGGAAAGGCATCACCAACATCTCCCCCAAAGACAAGACAAGATAAAACTCAGGGCTGTGTTTCAACCAGAAAATAGACATGAGCCCTGTTCAGGTGTAACTATTTTCTCAAGGTTCTTGCCTCCATGCCAAGAGGAAACTATTCTGTTCAGACACTTCACTTTCCATGTGTAGAAAGTGACAATGGAGGGGATGAACAAGATGCTCCTCAGTTCCTATCTTGAAGGAAGGGTGGTGAGCTATGTTTAGAGAAAGCAACTGACTCTAATAAATAAGGTCAGTAAGGAACTGTATTTCTAATCTTCATATTCCTAAAGTGACCTCAAAGAAGTTGTGTGTACAGATCAGTGACCATAAATTCAGTCTTTGGTGGTCATTATGGTAGGAAACCTTACAAATACAATTATCTCATGTAAACACTCAAGGCAGTTTGCTTTGTTTTTAAAACATATTTAACAATGCTCCTACTACTATAACCCTTCCTTCCCTCCCTCCCCTACTTCCCTAGGAAACAAAGTTAATTGTTCTTTAAAACCACTTTTCTTTGATGTGGAGGATCATATTAATTGCATCTTTTATAATTTTGTATCCCTCTTCTTCTTTAATTGTTCCTATTAGTTTATTCCATTTCCTTAGCCAAACTCCTTCTTTCAACTGACCCATGTACCCCATTCTTCTTTCTAATATAAAACCAAACATCACATTTTCTGAAATATACTATTGTCATCTATCCACCTTCCATTTTTGTTCATCTTTCCTTCCAAATGCAATAACAGCCTGAACTGTCGTCAAATACAGCTCATCTCTCTCTAATCCCAAATTATTTATATTCAAAATCATACATTTTTTATTTAATTCCAAAACGTTCTCTATTACTCCATTTATTTTGTTAATTGTATCCTACAGGTAGTTTTGCATGTGTCCCACTCAATCCATTATATATATAAGGAACTGGCTAGAGTCCCAGTCAAGGTCCCTAGAAAACACTGAAGATCTAACATACAAATACATTTCCCCATAGG
Organism: Ctenosaura bakeri; assembly: GCA_948474755.1. NCBI lineage: Eukaryota > Metazoa > Chordata > Lepidosauria > Squamata > Iguanidae > Ctenosaura > Ctenosaura bakeri. The sequence goes on from CAOLHI010001210.1 coordinate 176,634, forward strand.
GCCAGTCTTACCATTAGGCAGAAAGATACCATCATCACAGGTAGGAAATGCTTGAGAGACTAGGGGTGTCTCACCAACTTTCCTTCTCAGGCTTCTGACTGTCCCCTTCTCTGGAAAACAAAGAGGAAAATTATCCAGAGTTTAAATTACCCCTAAATTAATCTTTTGGTTTCTACTCTGCTGATGTGGTAGAGAAGTGCTCTCATTTCCAGTGTAATGGTAATGCTCAATGACAGTACTATACAGAAAATGGAATGGAGCCCCATTTTGTTCTTTCCCTCAGGTAAAAAAATAAAATAAAATAAAAATAAAAAAAATAAAAAGAAATCTTGGACCAGCCCTGCTCATGTATATGGAGAGACCTAAGGAAATTATCCCTGACACCTATTTTCTCAGTATGTGGGGAAAAATATTTTATTTTATTTTGTGTAAATGGATTAGTCTGCAGAAGAGAAGATTAAGAGGGGACATGATAGCCATGTTTAAATATTTGAAGTGATGTCTTGTTGAGGAGGGAGGGGGCTTGTTTTGCACTGCTTCAGAGATTAGGACAAGGAGCAACGGATTCAAGCTGAAGGAAAAGAGATTCCACCTGAACCTCAGGAAGAACTTCCTGACAATCAGAGCTGTCTGGCAGTGGAATATGCTGCCTCAGAGTGTGGTGGAGTCTCCTCCTTTAGAGGTTTTTAAGCAGAGGCTGGATGGCCATCTGTTGAGAATGCTTCGATGGGTGTTCCTGCATAGCAGAGGGTTGGACTGAATGGCCCCTGGGGTCTCTTCCAACTCCATGATTCTATGATGTTCAGTCATGTAACTTTCGCTAGATGCCCGGGTGTGCTTATTAAGAGCTGAATGAATAAGGTCAAGGTCATAGTTTATTACCATACTACTCATTTTCCTTTCCTGCTTCAATTATTGGAAAAGGTATTAAATTGTTAATTTTCCCTCATAAACTTTGAAAAACAGGTCTCCCTCTATTTCATTCTCCCCCCCAGTAGATAATCATGAGGGTGAAATACTGTGGATGCAAAAACATAAAGGAACCTGTGTTTTTGGGTCTCCTTTTTGGTTTTGCATTTAATCAAGGCTATCGAACCCTGAAATTCTGACCTGATTGTGCCTATAAAACTGCACTGTATTTATATCCCCATTAGTGTTAGCCCTACCTGCTAGATATCTTCCTCAGGAAAAAAATGTATTAAAGAAGTTCCTCCTTCAGAGGCCTAGAAATAGCTAGCATTGCTCAATTTATTTTGATACCAGAGAGATGGCTGAGACCCTTATGTACTGCTTCTCAGGCACTGCACTTGCATGAAATGCTCCAGGATCTGCTTAGCCTAAAGACATATATAGAATTCCTAGGTTTTAAAGTACTCTTAAGGTATCAATAGGACTAGGGGTGTGTTTGAGGCCCAATCATCATTTTGGGCAGGGTCACTACAGACTTGCAGCTTAGTTCATGTACAATTTCATGGATGAAGCAATAAAACATTGTTGTTATTCCAAAACTATATTTTTTGCACTTCTGAAGTTATTCCACATTCCACATTGGGGCTTTTCTTCTGTGCTCTCAGTATACATATACACAATCAAACCATTTCAAGGTTTCTTTAGTACAGTATCTGGCCTAAATGAGTCTTGAAAAGCTTGCTGACTATTTTGTAAGGTTTTCGTTACCAGCAGCATTGATTCTCTATGTCCATGGGACTGATGTTCTTAATATTGTGTTGTCTCACAAACTGTCCCTTCCTCTTACCTGAGTCTAAAGAATTTCGGAAATTATAGCTCTTGATAGAAGCACAAATCTCCCTGGCCAAGAAGTAGGTCTAGGCTAACAGTTCAGTGTTTAATATATTCCTTATGTTATGGTCTCACATTGCTTTTTTTAGGCTCCAGCAAATCTCAAAGAAAAATAATTTCCTATAAATATCCAGAGGCAATTTTTAGTGTGATACAGTGCATGCCTACTCAGAAATAGGTTCCATAATGTCTGGTGGGGATCACTCCAAGTTCAGTTGCATATAATTGCATCCCTCGTGTGATCTTTTTCTCTCTCATGGAAATGGAATGAAAGCCTGGGTTTGATCTTCATGGGTGTCCAGGCCCCATAGTTCTCCAGAATCTTCCCCCTGCTGACTAAGATCCTAGGAGTATATGTTGAGATGAAGACATGTGTTCAATTATTCCCAGCCTTGTCCTTTCTCAAATATAAGAGAACTCTGCCTCACCATTACTGGAGACAAAAGTAATAGACTAGTTGGTCCTTTGGACAATGTGCTACATTTGTGTGTGTCTTTTCCTCTTTATGACTGAGTCTGAGAACATAGGAAGTAGTGCATTCAGTACAAGTACACATAGCATCATCCTCTTCATTGTACTTCTAATTTCAACCAAATATGAAACCATTGCATGCCAACTCAAAAATGCTTTGGGCTTAATGCTCAGAATCAAGCATCCTTTTCGGAAGTGTTTCTCATCATTTCTCTCTCTCTCTCTCTCTCTTTTTTTTCCAGTGCCCCATTTATCGGAAGATACTCTTTCTCAGTCTATTATTTATGAACTATTTAATCAGATTTGTGCTTGCATAAGTGCCCACTAGGGACTTCCAGATGATGCGGTAAAGATTAGTAATCATAATCGTTCTGGGTAGCCATGCGGCTGTACTTGACCTTTTGATTTTTACAGCAGAGACACAGCTCTGTGCTGCTGTATCTATGCAGCATTTCATCAGATATAAGGATTCAGAAGATGAATCCAGAGTCAACTCACCATGAGATATTATATTGGCTTATGTGTGGGGAGGGGAATTTTAGGGAGGAAGATTCCATGGCCTTTGATCTTCCAGTGAATCCTCTTTCCAAAGCAAATCAGTTCAAGTGTCTGTAGAGTTTAAGGACACACTTCATTTGGTATCTCCGTGCTTGTTTCCACACTTGCATATCAATCTCTTGACCACCACAAGTAATGTCTGACGCTGACTTGGATATGTGAATAGCTGTCATCAATTAAAAATGCACAACAGATAGAATTTGCATCTTTGCAATGCCTACCATGTTTTCTGATGAAGAGAGCTGATGTATCTGCTTCCATGCATCAAAAACAGCTCTGTGGGATTCAGCATGTTCATTGGACATGGAATGGTGATTGACTGTTGTGGAGAGGGAGGGATGGGAAATCATTGGGAAGAAAAACAAAATGAAATCTCCTTGAAGAGGGTTTGACACATTTTCTGGAAGGAGCTGTAACTGTGAACTACAACCCTAACAATATTATTATCAGCCAGATAATGGTCAAGCAGTCAGACAGGAGCTAGCCACCCTGTGTTTCTGAAAGGAAAGAGTGAATCAAATCAACTCATTTCTATGTTGTATATCATTTTGCATGTGTTCATTCATGATTCTATTACATTCTGTTTCCAGTTTACTCTGAGATTTTTTTTTTTAAAAAAACTCTCATCACAGAGTATACATTTGTAAATATATTTTCTCACCAAAAAATATGCATTCTCAACATATATTGCGTCAAAGTATGCATGTATGGTGGCCTCTTATTCTAAAGTGTACTTTTTTAAAAATTGCATTTTTATACCTTTTTGAGCCCAAACTTGCACTGTGGCACACCAAGAAGTGCAAACCTGAGGGATAACTGCATTCTGACTCACAGGTTAGTTTGGGAATCACAAAATAGGCCCAGACCTGATTTAGTCTTTAGTCCAGACTAAAGTAGATATTGAATCAATGGGATTTATTTAAATGATTTATCATTCAGTAATTGATTTAGTGGGTCTACTCAGTTTGGGATTTAGGTCTAGATATGTTCATGTCAAAATTCTGAAAGAGTGAACTCTTCAAACATTCTTATATAAAATAACCCTAAAATTCCCAGCTTGTATACCAGGTTCTCAATTCATCTGAAGCCAAGTTTCTCTCCGCACAAATGTGAAGCCAAGAAACTTAAGACAATCTCTCTTTAATATACTGGAAGTAACATTGTAAACAATGATTAATTAATTCCTTCTCACAATAGCTAAGGCATAACTAAGACCCTTTTTGCACCTTACCCTTCCGCGGTGCTGGGTGCAGGGCTTGCGCAAGCAGCCTCCAGAGAGAGGCTCTCGCATCCGGGGTCCTTCGGTTCTGCATGAGCTTCCTGCTTGTGTGAGAGCCCCGCTTCTTCCTTTCGCAGTGCAGCCTGGGACCTTTCCAGGCTGCACTGGAGAGGAAGCTTGACCAGCCCGGCTCCTGAGGCTCCACACACAAGGTAAGTGCGCACGGGGCCCTGGAGCGATGCGCGGCCGCACAGCATTTCCGGCTTCAAGCCTAAAATGAAAAAATGCATGCGTGGTCCACATCAGGCCCTTGAGTGTCAAGCAAATGTGAGCGTGTAGTGTGGACCACTCCTCACAATTAAGCAACGCTCAAGGGACCCTTTTGCATTGGAAATGCCATGTGAAAAGTGTCTAAGTGTCTCTATGATGTGAAGGGAAAGGATAACTTTATTCTTTTTGTAGTAAATAATCTAGTTACTTTTATAGCTACAGAATGCCTGTGTCCTCACTACTTAGCTATGGTTTACAATGAAGGCCAATGATTTGTAGCATTCTGACTTTTTTAAAAAAGTAACTCAGACTTAAAAATAAAGGGAAACTAAAGAACTGTCCTTTGTTGAAAAAACTCTGCTATTAATATAACAGCAGTCTATTAGTTCTGTGGTCTTGGAACTGTAATAAAACTAATAACTTTTTAAAAAGTTACTTATCATGTGTTTTTTGTCTTTTTTTTTAAATAAGGAAGATTATGGATTTAATATATTTTTTCCCTTATAAAAGCTTTTGGCTCCTATTGAAATTCCTTGGGTATCTGAGAGAAAAATGGAACCTTGACTGTTCTAGAAAGATCTGACAAGAACACAGTTTCTGCAGAATAATATTTTTTTTCTTTTTAAAATCCAAGTGGAAACCTGATAATGTTTCTGGCACAATGTTCAGTGACATCTCATGTTCTCTGACTGACTCATGGGAATTTCATTTTCAAATGACTTTCTCCCTCTCTCTCTTCTACCTCTACACCATTAAATAAAATCCATTCCTCCCCGCCCCCCAGTCTTAACTAACGAGTCTGGATTCTGACATTCAATCCATTCCCCCACCCCCATAAGCTCATATTAAAAGCTGGAGAATATGCACACATGCACACACAGAGATATACTCCTCTATTCTTATGACTACAGGTTTTGCTTTGTGCTACCCCTTGTAAAGTAATGATGCCGGGTCTTTGGATCTGAATTGCTTTTTAAATGGAACTGAAGGTTAATTTGAACCGTTCAAATAATCTGGCTCTGAATTTACATAAATTCACTTTTAATTAAAGCACTGCTTTCAGAGCCATTTGAAGAGGAAAGGACGGGCAGTTATGTCAGCTTAATTATTGAATAGTCTCAAATAGATCACACATGTGACCTAATTAGGACTTATCTTCAGTCATGTCTGGTGATGAGATGAATTGTTTCAAAAGCTTCCCCTATTGCATCTTATCTTGACATTTATATGAAAATTAGCCCAGGGAAGGATTGCCAATAATAACTTCTTAATTCCCTGCTTGGGTGATAGGAAGATAATGTATTTAGAATTTCAGAAAAGTGTCCTTGCCTGTATATACTGTAATACTTCAAGAACAAAACACCTGAAGCTAGCAGAGATATGTAAGCTATGAGTTTGATTTACTATGTACAAGTGGAATGGAGACTACTAGGAGAATGATATCTCTCTCCCTGCTGATGGGAGCTCTTCACACTTCCTCAAATTTACTCTGAAGAGTTGAAAGCCCCTTGAGAGCAATTTTGGGGAGCAGAAGTACACCGTAGGTCTGCAGGTAGAAAGTCAAGCTGTATTATGAAAACTTGTTTGCATTACTTTTATTGTAGCTCTATATGCTCACAATCAAATATATTTTCTGGCTGTTTTTACTTCTGAAGCTCCTAGTGTTAATTCCCTAGGAACATTTTCATGAGGAACATTCAGAAAGTCCAAGCTCTTCATTATTTATTTAATCATTTCCACTTCTCTACTCAGTTTATTTGTATTTTTCATGATTGAGAAAAAAATGGAATTCATTGCAAACAAATAAATTGTTATTTCTAAGCTCTGGGTTTGAATGATAACGTTGTCCCCCATATTTCATCTGCTTCCTTTAATTGTTATTAGGGATGTTGTCATGCACTGGATAATCCATACATCACAAGATCCACTCTGAGGTGGGCAGTAGTTTATTTGTACAAGATGAACATGAGCAACACAACACACTATCACCAAAGTTGCTGGGTCTAATGCAACTTACAACTTTTATAGGCTAACATTTCAAATTAAGGCACTCAGAAAAGTGATTGGTGAGGGCCATAAATCCATGCATCACACCACCTCCCCAATAGTTACCAGATCCCTTCCTGCTACACACTTCTCCCCCTCCTGGGCCCTTTTTGCATGTTACCCGTTTGCGCGGCTAGGGGGGCATCTTGCACAAAAAACCTCAACAGGAACGCTGCCGCTTCCCTGCTCCTTGAGTTCTGCAGCGTTTCCTGGTTGCGCGAGTGCCCTGCCCCTTCCTACCACAGCGCAACCTGGGAATTGTAGACTAGCACTGCGGCAGGAGGCACGACTGGCCCGGCTCCCAATGCACCGCACAGCAGGTAAGTGTGCACGGGCACCAGGAGCATTGCGTGACTGTGCACCATTTTCGGCTTAAAGGCGAAAATAAAAAGGTGCATGTCTGCTCTGCGTCTGGCTTGTGAGCGTCGCGTGAATGGGAGTGTGTCGTACGGACCGATGCTCCCATTCACGTGACGCTCAAGGGGCCCTCTCGCAACAGAAACTGCTTGAGAAAAGGGCCCTTGACTGGTTTGACCCTATTGCATATTTCTTGCCCCTTATCTTGCAGACAGCAGGTTCTCAAAACAACCAGCCTCTCCAGGCTACACTCTCATTTTCACTCTTATCTGTTCTTCCCCATTCACTGGATAAATGGTTGCAATAACCAATTAGCAATAAATACTTTGTAATAATTAGATCAAAACTTAGCAGTGCTACATAGTAACTACTTCTGCAGTGGTTAAATACACTGGCCCAATATACATCCAGCAGACCACAGTCATTTCCCAAGGCAGGGACTTTGCAACCTGACAGATGTAAATTGCTATGAATTTCATTCTTGCAGACAAGAATGAGTAATTCACCCTGTTTTCTCCTCAATGCAAAGAAGTCATTGAGGACCATCTAGTTTTCAAGGACTATTTACAGTTTGGGGTTTATTCTATGAAAAATCTGTATGTGGACTTTTTTGCAGAATGTGTAGAAATGTTGTCTTTCAGCCCAGAAATGCATGCAGACAACTAGCTTTCTATGCAGGAAAATAAAAATTCTGTGGAGAAAATGCCATTTTTTGCCCCAAAATATGCACATGCATTTTTTTGCACAAAGTCCCAAACTATAAAAATTCTTGTCCATTCATGATTCTCAGCAGGGCTTTGCAACACTTGAAAACTCCTTTTTCTTCTAGGATTTGAATATTCTTTTCACACCTAATTGTCACCCTCTCCCAACCTGATGCATTTAGCATTTAAGAGACCTTGCACAGTAAATGTGATGAGGAACTTGAGATCACATGTAATTAGGTCATCTGTGGGCTTTAAAAGGAAATTAAGCATTTTCATGGCAGAAAAGGTTATTAATAATTTCCAGTGGTGCACAGACATTATATCTGTGAAACAGCTTACATGTGTATGGAACTGATGAAAATCAGAGCGAATGGTCCAAATGGGCAAAGTTAAATTCCTTTTCCCCTATAATCTCACCTGCTTGCCTCTGATACCCTCCCACTCCCCACCTCTGTCCCACTACCACTAAGCAACTGAGTTTAGTCCATGAAAATCTATGGAGGCAGTTTATGGATGGCAACACTATGCATTCCGTTCTTGATGGCTAAACTTCTGTTCCTTTCATTCATACCTGTATTTTGTTTTGGCCTGCATTTTTGTTTTGGCTTAAATGGGTAATTAAGATTCATTAACTGTACCTGTCATGTTGGGTGTGCTCCATGACATAGTATGATATTGCTAATCTACAATTATACATGACTGTAGAATATGCTATAAATGGAAACATAAAGTTTGTATGAATATAATTTATTACATACCACCGCATGGTCAATGTTGGACATTGGGTATAATCTGTAAGGTAGTTGTATTTAGCCAGACTGGCCAGACAAGACTTAGTTTACTTGGAAGTAATAGCAATCAACAAGTTATTTACTATGGATTAGATAATCTGAGTTAGAACTGCAGTTAACAATGGATCTCATATCAAAGGAAGGGGTCTGGATCTCAGCCTCATGAAAAGGGATTAAAGAGGCTAGGTTGAGAAAGATGGCCTCAAAGCGCCGGGACGGTGTTAAGTGGGATACTCAGAGAACTAAAATAAAGATAACACAGGAGAGGTGGGAATTCTTTGGATCAAAGTCTGTGAAGTAATTCCTTGGGAAAAGCTGGAAGTCTGGAGGAGGCATAAACCCAGAGAATCTACCAATGGACATCTTGCATGTGCAAAATCTTGTACCACTATATAACCCCGTATGCATTGTAAATTGTTCACTCCAGCAACTGTTGTAAGCTAAGCATCCTGTACCTCATTGAATGCAATGGGAAAAACCTGTGTGTTTTCTTGAGAGTAACAGCATAGCTAAACATGACAGTAGCAAAGACCTGCTGTCATTGGAAAGGAAAATTCCTAGAACTAATTTGTTGATATGAATCAACACAGATATTACTTTTAAACAAATCTCTGCTGGTGGGGTGTGTTTGTGGGATATATATGGAGATTATCATGATGGGTACCTGTACATGTAATTTTACCTTATCAACTAGGTTATTTTTCTTTCTTTGATTGTAAAGGACCAGGATATCTGAAAAACCACCTCCTGTCATATGAACTTGCCCAAAATGTTAGATCCTTAGAGAAGTCCCTTTTGCCTGTCCCAACACCTCATGAGGGCTTTCTCTGCGGCAGCACTCTTATAACAAAACTCCTTGCCATCGAAGCTAGGCTGACTTCATCTCTATTGTGCTTCTAGTGGGCAATTTTTAATGTTTGAAACTGCTCTGTTTTATTTATTTTTTTAAAGTGTATTTTAAAGTTGGTTTTAGACTATTTTTAAAAGTTTGCAAACAATATTTTAATGTGCTTTAATTTTTAAAAAATATTTTTACCATTTTAGTTGCTTTTATTTGTTCATCAACTCTGGAGTCCTTTTGGAAATCACCCCCCCCAATACACATTTTTATTATTTTCAAAGAAAAAAAATGGAATGAGAAAATGAACAAACTTACTACAGTGAAAATAAAGTTATGGCAGGAATCATAGCTTCTGATCCCTCCACTGAAACAGAGAATGAGAAAACAAAAGAAATTTCCTGTTGCTGAGTAAATATTTATATTTACTCAAAAGAAAGTTGTTGAATTCAGTGGGAGTTTGCTTCTAAGAAGGTGTACCTAGACTTGCATCATTACACATAATCCCAAGCTATAAAAATTCAATTAACATTCTATAAGTGGTCAGCTCAACACTTGATCCTAGCACCAGCTCCCTCCCAGCAAATACAATTAGCATCTTAATTATCTTTCCTTTTCTTAAGGAAAAAAAGTCTTGTTTGTTTCAATTTGCTAAACAGAGCAATGAAAAAATTTGGCTAAGGCTGATGGAAGCTGGTGTGACTACTACAGAGTATATGAAAAGATGCAGGGGAAAGCCCAAAGGCGGCACAGTTATTTTTAATTAACTTTAATGAACTTTGGATTAGCCCTTCATTGCCACATTCAAGGAAATCAATTAGCTCACTGCTAAGAGTAAGCATTGTCCCCAATTCCTGTGAATTATTGGAGAATTTTAGCAGTATTTTGAAGATCCTGAAGGAGCTGAAGTCAAGAACAAGGTAGCCTTACCACAGAGACTTAGAACTTGAGTATTCTATGTTTTATTATGTAAAAATAACGGTTGTGTGTGGATAAACATGTATTATAAACTGGGGTATAATTTTAGGAATGCAAATTGCAAGGAGGAACAGAACATTTCAAACTTTGCATCCCCATCAAACAAAATTATAACAGAGTGGTTGCACATTTTTTATGTTTTTTCAATTTTGGGACTTGGTTATAAAATATTTGCTTTCATAAAAACATTGTCTTGGACAAAAAGAAAAATTCTGGGAAAGCCTGCGTCTTGCACAAATGGCAAGAAAAGTATTGCAGCCTCAGATATTTTAATTTGTCATACAAAGACAACACGTAATGAAAGGTGGGCTCATTAGAAAAATCACAAAATCAGAAATATTATTGCACTGTTAAATGCAATTTAACAGACCATTTTCTGAAAATGGATGGTGTCACTTTACTAGTTGACACTAAGTTATACTCTCCAATTTGGTTTTTGTTGACTCTTTTACCTAGTACATCACCTAAAGTTAACCTCCAGCTTTGCTAATGAAAAGGCTGCCACATGTTGCTCTTTGCTTCTCGCCTACATAGTGAACTTGTTAGTTTCATTTAAGAGTAGTGATTGATTTTGGCAACTAATAGATTTTGTACTTTTAAAGGGAGAAATCTACCATTGTGTGCATTTTACTTGTTGTTGCTTGCTTTATTAAGATTCTACAGTCTTAGGTGTAATTGAAAATCTGAATAATACCTATTAAGGTCTATCCCAATACAGTCTGTAATCTTGCAATACCTTTCTGAGAGTAAATCACATTAAACGAGGATCACTTCAGAGTTAGCATTTATAGGATTTTGCTGAAGCTCTGCAATCTGGAATAGTTAGGGATGGATGGGAATCTTGTTGGTTCCTCTCACTGGTGTAAGTACCATTATGCAAGCAGCTCAAGGGTGACATCCTAGTCAAGGCTGCACCAGTATTTTTATGTAGGTTCAGTCATTGGACAAATGGTGTGCTTTTCATGACATTGTGCGAAGGTGAGACAGGCAAGCACTTCACAGATACATAAACCTGTGGAGAACCTGCCAAAATCTGGCCCTACACACACATACCAACCCACTACAGCAGGAGAGACAGCTGCTTTTGCTCATCTCTAGGAAGAGAGACAAGAGTGGGTAAAATCCTATTGGTGAGCTGGCACTCATGGGACCAAATATTGGGAGGAAGAGGTGGGGCCTATTAATTTATAGACCTGCTGCGCCTCAAAATCTCCCTTTGTTTTTGTTTTTTTTCCTCTTAGCCTAAGCAGCTACTTTTTCAGCAGTGCAGGAAATTGTTGGTTGTTTTTGGGGCTGGGTAGAATTTTTCTCCTCCCGCCCCCTCCTTGCATTGCATCTATATGGAAATATAGGATAATTGGCACTAAGTGTGGAAGTATAAATAGGGGTTACAAACAGTTCGGTGGGGGAATTGAAGGGGCAGTGATGGCAAACCCCTCTAGGGTCTGATTTGTGAAAGGCATATCTCCAAACTTGATCCTGTGGTTTGTAGGATTTGGCAAGGTGATTTGAGCTTTGGGAGATGAGAATTTAATTCCTTGCTTAGCCGTGGAAACCCACTGGGTTACCTGGGGTGCATCACACATTCTCAGCCACAGAAAACCTTGTGATTGGTTCACCTTAGGGTCTCCATAAGTCAGAAATGACTTGGGGGAACAAAACAACAACAACAACAACAACAACAACAACAGAAGACTACCATTAGGATCAGATTGGGACACACAGTTTTCCTTTATGTCACTCTTCATGGGGGGGGGTCTCCCTTGTTGGTAGCTGAGTGGGTGCCCAGTCAAAATTGTGGCAAGCTTGGGTGATCCACCCAGGAGTGACAGAGGAGGAGGTCAAGTTGGAACCCTCTAACTCACTTTAGGCTCCTCCCCCTGCAGATCTTTAAAGTTCAAAGTGAAAGATTTAAATTATTCATAAAGTGGTCTTTAGTATCCAACTCTGCTGTCTGCTGTCACCATTTCCCAGCTGATAAGCAGTTTTTGCACAATGGTGAGATCCTGCATAACTCCATTTTAATAATTTTATGCTATTCAACTGGTCAAACCTGGATGATGGATCCGGCATGGCACAAAATTAGTGCAGGTTCATTGGTACTTTCTTCTGAAAGTCCATTTTGGTAAATATGTGTGTGTGTGTGTCTTAAAAAGCAACAACACCCTGCCTCTTTTGGAATTTTTGCATTTTATAGATTAAACATAAAACTATAATAATAACAAAATGAGCCACTATCTTACAAAAGCTGAATTGATGCACTCTGCAGCCTTTAAGAATCAAGCCTTTTCCTCCCATGGCCACATCCTTGAACTGCATTTCCTGCTCATGGTGTATGTGATATGGGGAGTATGAATGAGAAAACTCTGAAGTGGATTTCACCAGCTTTTCTGTTTCTTTGGTCTCCCACAAGCAGTTCTCAGCTCAAACATGAAAAAGTGTTTCAAACTTTTAAAAGGCAAATTCTGGATTTAAAAGTCTTGAAAGGCCTAATTTTTATTTTTAACATTTCTGGTTTTCTTGGCTTCGTGTTGTGCCAGAACTTAAGTTTTCTTTCCAATGCAATTTGCTGAATTTAGGTTTCAAACTGCAGCACAGCATAATTGCATGTATCTCATGCTCCGTTAACCACTGAACTTGACTAATCAAAGATTGATTTGGAAGGATGTGATCAATATAAGCAGCACTTATTCAAAGCCATATGCATGAAAGATTTGATTGGATTTCTTATAAAGCAGGGCTATTAATGAAGAATGACTCATAGCTAGGCACTGTTCTACTGCCTGTAAGATACATGACTGGACTTAAGTATATACATAGAGATTAGGGGTGCAATTCTTCACTAAGTTTCTTCTTGAAAGAAGCAACAACTAATTTTAGTAATTTTCTTCCTGCTGTAAGAAAGTCTTTGCATACCACAGTTTTTTTTAATAATAATTTTATTAAGTTTCACAGATTAAAAAAAAGATCCTTTAACCTGTAATTTTACATGAAATATTTCTGATCTTCCACTCTGATCTGGTCTTCGTTTCTTGAAATTCACTCCACTTATTACATTTATGTATCACAGTACAATGTTTATCTCAAATGTTTGAACATGCTTTTCCCTCTCCCATTCCATGTTATGTTACTGTTATCCCACTGTCATTTCCACAATCATAATACAGTCACTTTCACTTCACAGTTCCCAGCTATCACCCATTATTGGCCATTCTGCTTTTCTCTAATCGTCAGATTTCAATCTATTCTCATTTCTCTACTTGCCTCTTTTAAATCTTCTGATATCTTCTCTTATACTTTTTAAATCCTCCATCATTTATGACATGAAATCTTAAAATTTCCAAAATACATCTGTCAATGTATATCTGGCAATCTGAGCTGTTATTACTGCAACAGTCACTTAATCTTCTTGCCCTGGATTTCATTCTATTAAAAATGTCTTGTTTCCCACTTCTATACTTATGTCTTGTTCAGCCCCCATCAACCCTTTAACAATATCTCAATGTTTATATTAATGACAGTATATCAATCAAAGACGTAAGCTTAATTGTTTAAGTTCTTACTGACATTGTTAAAGTACCTAACCACTTTGTCTAATTCAGAGTCCTGTGCCTAAATCCACCTCCCATTCCCCCCTCCCATCTGGAACTTTACTGCTTGAAAATTCATTTCAGAAGATTCTCTGTATTCTCATAGCTGCCTAAATTCCAAGCCGCTCCATCCATGGGAGTGAGGATGTTTTGCTTAAATGACCTCCCAGCACAGGCTCACCAGTCTCAACAATCCAAGCTCAAAAAAAGAAAAAAAGAAAAAGGAAACAAGTCTCAAACAGCAGGAACTAAAAAAAAAAGCACTGCTCAATAAATATTGCCTCCCAAAGTAGTCTTCTAAAATCAGAAATCCAGAGTCAAAAAGCCAAAACATCAGTCCTCTCAGATCAGTCAAAATAGTAAAATGTAGAAATAAAGAGAATTCAATGCCCAAATGGAGTTTATTAAATCTTGTAAAGTCCAATCTTGATCCTTAGTCCAGAACCGACCATTTAATTATTTGGCATTTTCAATTTGTAGATCTCTGTCTCAAGTTGCAAATCAGAAATCATTTTACCACTGAAGACTTCAATCCTCAGAAGAAAAGCAGAAAAGCCTCTTAACCGTTTCTTTAAAATCAGCAGCATCTTTAAAACGAATTCTCAGCCATGACGCACTCACATATCCTCTGGGTCCTTCCATTTCTTTGCTCCTGTGCACCGTTGCAAGTCAAATTCAGATGTGATATTGTCAAAATAGAAGACCAGAACAGGTTACATGTTTTCTTACTTTCCTTTAAAAATGTTTCTTGTTTAAAAGTCGATGGCAGCGCTTGTGCTGCTCTGGCGATGATCCCACTGGCTCCGTCATGGTCCTTCAACCCCCTGGTGCTTTCTGCTCCCCCAGCCGGGTAGAGCCAGACACCAGTTTTGGGGCCCCCTTCAGACCTCTTCCACACCCCTTTTACCGGAAGGGTGTCTAGCCGCTTCTGGTGTTCAAAAAAAAGCAACTGGAATCCAGCGGGTGGCTGCTCGGGGCTGCGCCATTGCGCAGCTTCACTCCGAGGTGCCACTCACACTCGCCATGCGACCGGAAGGCATATACCACAGTTTTCTAAGCCTATGGATAATTTGGAATTTCTTGTGTACAAAATTCATTTATGATTGTTTAGCACTGAAAACAGCATTTTCTGGGCAGGAAGTGCAGAAAATGCTGTTTCTTAAGCTCAAAATGTTTTCTATGGAAATCAATTATGTGTTGATTTTATACAACATAAATCCTCAATTACAGCATTTTCTGTGCAAGAAGTAACACTGCATGTCTTACCATGTGGTATGTTTGTGGGTTGGATTGGACAGGGAAGAACGTGGCTCTGTGGCCATGTGGCATTGCAGCAGTCACTTCCACATCCTCTGCACTGCCTGGGAAGGACCTGAAGGCTGGCAGCCAATGAGCTTAAACCACTGATTTGAACTCATTGGCTGCTGAGGTTGGGGCCTCAGCTGGCCGGTTTTCCCTCTGGTCCAGCCAGAGGGTATATATCTGGGCTCCTCACAGTTTTTATCACAGCACCCTCCCCCCACTGCAGGCACAGTCTGTAAAATAGCTGTAGGTGTCATTCTCACTTGGCTCAACTGTGGGAATCAGCATGGGCCCTTGGCCTGGGACTGTAGTTTTTCCAATCCAAGACATGGAGATTTAGGGCATTCAAAGTGCAAGGGAAAGCGGATGTAACAGCTGGCCAGTGCACACATCCTCTGGACTCATTGGTGTACAGGTGGCCTCTGTGCCTGCCACCAGGTGGTTCTGGCCTGGCAGGTTATTGGGCTCATTGACCAACAGGTGGGTTGGTTGATGTCTGGATCTGGACCCATGTACATGTCAACCCTGTCACAGCTGTAGCCAATAAAATTCTGGGCCCTTTCTGCATAGCATTTTCCATGCAAAAGAGCGCCTGGAGCATCTTGTGATTGTGACGAGTGATCTGCATGACACACTCACAGTAGCATGACACTCCAGGGGCCAGCAGGTGCCAATCACACACCTTTTCATTTTTGGCTAGAAGCTGAAAATAGTGTGCAATTGCGCATTGTTCCCAGGCCCCGCGTGCACTTACCTGGCATGCAGAGCCTCTGGAGCCACACCTGTCACGCTTCCTGCCCCAGGGCAGCCTGGGAAACTCCCAGGCTGCGCTGTAGAAGGAAGAGGCAGGCCTCTTGCACGAACAGGCAGCTCGTGGAGAACCGAAGGACCCTGGACTCAAGAACCTCTCTCCAGAGGCTGCTCACACAATCCCCACACCCCAGCGCTGGAAGAAGGTAAGGTGCGGAAAGGGCCCTGGACTCATTTCCCGAACCTCTGTGTGTGTATATGTGGTTATTCCTAGTTCACTCTTGGCCTTGAACATGCAAACACCATTATCACCAGCAGAAATGATATTTCTGCATAGAAATATTATTTTCTTCACAGAAAATGCTGTTTTCTGTTGGGAAAAATGCTCTTTCCTGTGCAACAGAACCATGTTTGAATTTCACATAAAATAAGTCCTGGACTGTGAAGATTCTCCTCCATCCACGATTCTCATCAAGGTTTCTCAACACTCACTCATAGTTTTTGACCATTGTGTATGTGCATGTATATATATGTGTGTGCATACATATATGTGTGTGTGTGTGTATTTAATATTTTTTAATCCATATTAGAGATCTGTGTACTATAATAACTGCTTCTCAAGATGTGTTTTTTTATTGTTTTGTTTATTTATATCCTATCTTTGCCCCTGTACTAGGACTGAATTAAAAAAACCAACCTCTAATCACACCCACATACATAACTGACAGGATGCCAACCAAAGTCTTCCAAGTCAAAAAGAAACATGGATGGGACAAAAATACATGTGGGATTTGGAGAATTTCAACAAAACTGAGAGTGAGAGATTTTCACATGCTTGTTGTCAGCTTAGTGATTCTTCCAATGGCCTCTGCAGGGACACAGTTTCAGCTAACAACAAGAAAAAGCCATCAACCCCTTTAAAAGTTTCAACACCATTCTTCTTTGTTCCCTGGAGCTAGTACTTGAGGCCTCACAATGCAGACCCCTTTTTTAAAAAAACAAACTGAACTATGTTCCAAAACATCAATAATGGGCAATTTCTACTTGTGGAAGTAGACTTCTCATCATTTCTACTATTTTTAGGTGGTGGTAGTGGTGCCATTTCGACTGTCTATGTGGGCATAGCATCCTTGGGTAAACAGTTTTCTCCCATGCCTGTTGCAGTTGCCCATTCCTACCTTGTAACTGTACAAGCTAATGGATGGGGCAGATCTTATAACTTAAACCCTCTGTTGTGTACCTCTGAATGCTTATCTTCCTATATATACTTCTGTCTGGACGAAGCCTTAACTTTCCATCTGGGACACAAAGAAAAAAAGAATGCAGATCTTACACCTAATTTAAGGATGTTTACTGTAGAAAGGTGTATATGTATGCATGGGTGTATCAATCAGATCTTTGACTCTATAAAACAACAAATGATATTCATCTGAAGATCATGGGCAGACTAGCAGTTCCACCTTATATTAAAGCCTAGTAATTGAAGAAAGAGAAGAAGAGATCAGCTGGATTCTGACTGTAACTGCCTTCCAGTCCATCAGCAGTCACCCTGACTGTGGCCCTAAGTGTTTCCCACCAACAGGCCTTCCATTTTCATTCACAGTGCCCTGTGGCTGGAGAAAGAAAGGAGATTAGCTTGGCTTTGCTCAGTAACCAGATTGTGCAGTAGCTGTCCTTGCTCTGCTGCTGTCCCACCCTGCCAGCACAAACAAATGATGAAGGCTGGATCCAAGTAGGTCACTGCTGATTAGGAACCTCATTGAAGGCATACAAGGAGCAGTAAATAGAGATGGATACAGCACTATAAGAAACAACACATGAAGAGGAAGCATTGATCATTAGAAAAGAGTTTGAGAATTTGCTTGCAGTGGAAACACTTATTTGCATGGTTTTATTTTAATCTCATTTTTGTAGAATTAAAACAAAACACCAGAAATTAACATATAAATTACTAAAGTGTGGGTTGAAATTGTAATAAGCCACATAAGGTGGCTGAAAACAAAAAAGAACCCCCTTTTACTCCTATTGATTTTCTTCCTTAACTTTATCACCTATCATACAAATGTTTTCCCAGCTCAGCTCTTCAATAGTTGCAATAATAAGGGACATCTTCAGAAATTGAGATTATCAAAGCCTGGAAGGTCCAGAGTCATCTGCTGCATTCTGCCATAGAATCATATAGACCATAGTGTGAAAGATATCCAAGGGCAATCTAGTTCAAATGCTGCAAGTGATGCACTCCTCAGCTAAATCATCCCTCAAGGTGGCTAGACTACCTCTGGTTAAAACCTATGCTGAAGGAGGTCTCCCAGCAAATTATTCCACTGCTGAAAAGCTCTTACAAGTAGTAAGTTGTGTTACCCCAAAATGTAGGTGCCACAGGGACCACCCTGCAATGCCAAGAACCTCCTTGCAAAAAGTGGGGAATTAATTAGCTCAAAGAAGAGGCTTGTGAGAAGGGGGCAACTTAGCGAGATCTTTTCTACCAGTGTTTACAGGCACACGCAGGAAAAGAACCAACCAGAGATTCAGAAGTAAGCTAAAAATGTGTTTTATTGAGGGGAATTCACTCATGCATGCACACAAGATACACACAATCACACAAGAGCTAACTGAAAGTGAAAGGGAAGAAAAATCATAGAGGCTGAGAGGTTTGGGGGGGTTATAATTTCCAGTCCAGAAGAGTAGTGAAGAGCAGGAATGTGTTTTGTCTTAGGTAGGACCTAAGAACAGTTCTCATTCAGAAGCCAGATGGACAGAGTGATGGGTAGACCTTCAAGAGACTGTACTGGGCATCCTGAAATCAAGAGTATTTGTACCCTGAAAATGGCTTGTGGCTGTGAAGGTTTCAGATGCAAGACAAAGGGAACCTGTTGTGGACAATGGGTCTTTTGTCTGTTGATGGGCTTAAGTGCTTTGATTGACAAAGACATGATGGATGTTGTAATAGTTGTCCATTGTGGATGCTGTGAGGAAAAAGGAAAGAATCCAGGTGTACATCTGTCAATCAGTGTCCCGGTGGGCTCCTCACAGTTGGATTCCTTTGAAAATTCCAGCTTCTATTTAAGCCTATTATCCACAGGAATGGTGTGTATTTGCCTGACAAATGACTCAGTCTTACCTGGAAGAAGTTTTGAGTTGACCTATCCTTCTCACATTTACAGTCAAATTCTTTTCCTTGCTCAGTTTGACCTCTCTGTCACCTCTCAGGCTTGAATTTGATATCAGAGCTAATAAAATGTGTTGCCAATTAGGTATGGTGCCCATCCAAACCATACTGATATTGGGGACCCCCAAAGTGGGGCCTTACAGTTGTTTCTAATGTTTGGTCAGAACAGCCTTCCTTATCACTTGAATCCATTTGTTCACTTGGGAGAAGCAGAAAACAAGCTTGTTCCACTTTCCATATGGCAACCATTCAAATATTTAAAGATGGCTATCATATTTCCTTTCAATCTTCTCTTCTTCGGGCTAAGCATACCCATTTCTCTCCACAACTCCTCACAGGACTTCTCTGCCCTCCTTTGGATATATTTCAGGAATGACTATCTCCTCCTTCTCTCTCCACTTTTCTGAAACCAGGGATCATGAAGACTCAAGAAGTCTTTCTTATACTGTGGGGTCTAGAATAGGATCTAGTTTTCCAAAATACCCCAGGTTAGCTCTGAATAAGAGCAGAGTAATACTATTACAGACTGTCATAACTATTCTTCTATTTTTTCTGTGCATGTAATGAATTCCAAAAGTGAAAAGGCAAAACAGTTTGCTCCATTTGTTTTCTGTTTTCTCTCCCACTGAATTTTGAAAGCACTCAAGTTTACTAGATCAATGTCAGGGCTTGTGATACATTGAGAGTTAACAGAAATACTGGTTATTATTGTACAAACTGAGTAATTTTCAAATCTCACTAGCATCAGTCGTCTGCATTTGGAAGATACACCCACATGGTCAGTCTCAATGAGGAGTCAGGACCTTGTGGGCTTCCAGGTATTGTTGGAGTAACTTCTATCAGCATTCAGGAGCATAGCCACTGTTCAGGCATGATGGGAGTTATATAGTTCAGCAACATCTGTAGAACCACAAGTCCTCTATCCTTGACCTAATTCATTCCTATGGAATTGCACCATTCAGATGCAGCCTGAAAACATTTGAAGCAGCCTTCAGAAAACATGGGTCATATATAGCTGTGAAAAGTTCATCTGATTTTCCTCAGAATTGAAGTATCTCCAACATTATTAATGTTTTCTTTCTGAATGTGTTAGGCTTGAAATTTGGGGCTCTGTAACTTGCTGTAGAATTACTTGATAACAATTAGCTGTGATATTAATTGGAATTTTAGATACTCGGAGCTCATCAAACAACCTTGCTTTAGAATTATTTTTTTCTGCTCTGCTTCTGTTTATGACCAGTATGTACAAGCGAAGGACTCTTGAAACATCAGCAATATCTTTGAGAATGACATAGGATGTAACAGGATCATGTAGACTTGTAAAGTTAAGACTCAGATAGAATGTAACATGTACAAGCTGTGACTCTGCTAATGCTGATGTGTGAGTCTTTTATTTTCTGTAAGCATTCTTTAATATAAATATAAAAATGGTATAAGAAGGAAAGCCTGAAAGAATAATAATCATTCCTTGGATCCTTTGGTCAAAGTTATATGAGTGTGTGTGTTAGCTCTTTGTTCCACCTGAGGATACAAGGAGGTGTGGTTTGCTTAACTACCGAAACAAATAAATATCCTTGAAGTTTAATTCTGTTCCAAATACTAATGATTTTTTCCTACTTTTCGAAAAGCAAACACTTTCGATAAGTGAGTTTACATGCATGATCAAATTTTGCCCATTTATCTCCTTTTATTTGCACTACTAGGCACTGTTTTATATGGTGGTTAGTGAGTGTGAACTGAAATCTTAGATAACATCACTATGCATCAAGTGTTACATCACTTGTGTGTGAAACAACAACTTAAAAAGCAGACATACGGATAAAATCTCTCACATTAAAATATGACTTGCAATTCCACCGATATCATATATGCGATTAAATACCTGTACGCTGGAGAGCCAGCATGATGTAGTGATTTGAGTGTTAGACTATAACCCTATAGACCAGAGTTCAACTCCCTTCTTAGCCATGAGAACCCACTGTGTGTCCTTGGGTGTGTCACACACTCTCAGCCCCAGGAAACTCTTTGATAGGTTTGCTTTATGGTTATCGTAAATTGGAAATAACTTGAAGGCGCACAACAACAACCCTGGATGTAACCTGCAATATGTGGGGGGGAAACTACTACTGAACTTCACACAAGATTCAGGAACCATCGATAGCAACCCCCACCAAAAAGGTAGAACAACCTGTTGCAAAACATTTAAATTTTTGAGTGGTACAGCCTTGATCAAACCATGCTTGAGAAGACATATATACTGCTATACTTCCAGCAGAGAAGCCCATGACCAACCCATGCTTGAGGAGAGAAAAAAACTTCTGGATCTACAGGCTTCACATGGTGACACTCTATGGCTTTGATTAGAGGACAATACCAATCTTGCCTCTGGCACCATCTCTGAAATCCATGCTTAAATGTTGGAAAACATTTTATAACTGCCACTGGATGTTGTTTATATCTTCTGTTCCAATGACCATCACAAAGGAAGGCAAAAGCTGAAACTTCTTTTTTTTTTTATTAATTATATAACTAAATCACAAATACAAAACAAGAAAAAAAAATTAAACACCATGTGATATACATAATAGTGAATTAAAAAAAAATTTTTTTCTTTTTCTTTTTTTCTCTTCTCTTAAGCAATACTAACTTTCATTGTTATTTTGCACCTTTACCCTTAAATTTATAAATCTGTTCAACTGTTATAATTTCACATTTAATTCAATATTTTTCACATCCCCTTTAATCTATTTCTATTGTTAATTCTTTTAACTTTTTTTTTAAAAAAACATTGACATCACTTATCCATTTAAATCTATAAATCACAAGTTTAACACACACACCTACTAAGAATTACAAAATATACAACATAAAAGAAAAACAAAACTAAAACTAAAAAATACCCACCCCCCAGAGCCAACTTTTTATTTAATCCACTTTCCAAAATTGCCATTCTTCTTTTGACAGGGTAGTATTACTATCTCTTTTCAGAACTTTATCCAAAAATATTTTCCAAATTTCTTCAAAATCATTCCCTTTAACCAAACCTTTCATAAACCTAATTCTACATGTTAGTTTATCATTAATTGCAATTTTCCACACTTCGTTATACCATTCCTCTATTTGAAATTTTTCATTTGCTTTCCATTTTTTTGCTATTATTAATCTCGCTGCAGTTAACAAATTTGTTATTAATTCTTTCTTTACTTGAGTACACTCAACCTTATCATATATAGACAACAATGCAATATTTGGACATACTGGTATATCTGCTCCTATAATCTCTTTTATCTCTTTAAAAACCTTTTGCCAAAACTCCATTATCTTATTGCAATTCCACCACATATGCATATATGTACCAATTTCTTGACATCCTCTCCAACATAATCTTGAATATTTCTCATCTATTTGATTTAATTTCACTGGAGTCAAGTACCATTTCCACACTAATTTATAATAATTCTCTTTTATTCTTATTGATAATTTTTTTAAATGACGTTGTTTCCAAATTTTTCTCCATTCTTGTATATCTATATTTTGTACTATCTCTTCCTCCCACATTTTTCTAAGAAAATCCTCTTCTTGTTCTTTTGCTAATATTTTATATATTTCACTTGTAATACCTTTTAGTATTTCATTTTCTTGCATATTTTCTCTTTGAATAATAATTTGTTCAAATTTAGTATATTCTTTAAAATCCTTAACATATCTTTTCATACTCTTTGTCCATTGCTCTAATTGTATATAATTTAACCAGGATATTTTAGTTTCCTGCAATCTCTCTTTCATTCTATCTTTATTTATCATTATTTTCATCCATTCTTTTAATCTATAAATTTTTTGTTTTTTTAATTCTTTCTCTATTCTTTCTCTTAAATTTATTGGAAATTTTTCCATCATCACTATCGGAGTTAATATTGATATATTCGGTATTAATTTTCTTTTATTTTTTTTTCCATATTTCTATTATATTTTTTATAAAAGGATTTTCTATCTTCTCCATTTCTTTCTTTGAAAAATTCCTAAAAAATATATTTTCTAATTTTGTCTCAATATTCATATCTTCTATCTCTAACCAATCTAAATCACCCTTTCCTGAAACCCCCTCTATGATATATCTCAATTGATTTGCATAATAATACCATTTTAAATTTGGAAGTCCCAGGCCACCTTCTTTTTGACTTTTATACCAATATTTCTTGTTAATCCTCGATTTTTTATTTCCATTACAAAAATTATTTAATATCTTTTGCCACTCCTTTAATTCTTCCTCTGATATTTTTATTGGTAGCATTCTAAACAAAAAGTTAATTTTAGGTAAAATTTTCATTTTTACCACTGCTATTCTACCAAACCACGATAGCTTTATATTTTTGTAGTCCTCTAATTTCCTTTTTGTTTCTAATCTTAATTTCTTGAAATTTTTTTCCTGTAATTCTTGTAAATTTTTTGTAATCTCTATTCCTAAATATTTAATTGATTCTTTTATTTTAAGTAATCCTCTTTTACTACTTATAAATTTTTGTACTTCTTCTTTAGTATAATTAAATAACATTATTTCTGATTTGGCCCAATTTATTTCTAATCCCGTCTTCTCCCCAAACTCTATTAAATGTTTATCTATCCTATCTATCTTTTCAATTGGATCCTTAATTGTCAACAATGTGTCATCTGCAAATAAGCTTATTTTATTTTTTTCCTTAACTCCAATTCCTTCCAAATTCTCATCATTTCTTATCACATTCGCTAACATTTCTATAACTATTGCAAATAAAACTGGAGATAATGGACATCCTTGTCTCGTTCCTCTTGTTATTTGAATCTGTTCTGTAAATCCATCATTTACCATCACTACAGATGTATTATGTGAATACAATTGATTTATTAACCCTTTAAATCTCTCTCCTAATCCTATTTTATTTAAAATTGTTTTTAATGCCGGCCATTCCACACAATCAAAGGCTTTAAATATATCTAGGGCTAAAATTCCAGCTTTTTGTTTATCTCTGTCCATTATATTTATTTTATTTATCGTTTTCCCTATTAAATTTGCCATCTGTCTTCCTTGAATAAAACCACATTGATCTTTATGTATATACTTATAAATAAATTTATTTAACCTCTTCGCCATTATTGCTGTCAAGATTTTTGCATCTTGATTTATTAAAGATATTGGTCTATAAGAACCTGGATCCATAGGATCCTTATTTGGTTTTAAAATTAATATTATTAGTGACTGCTTCCATGATAATGGAATTTTTTCACCCCTCAATATACTATAATATAACACTTTTAGTTTAGGAATTAAACCTTTTTTAAATGTTTTATAATATTCTGGACCTAGTCCATCCAATCCTGGTGATTTTCCTCCTTTTAAATTATTTATTACTTCTTCTATTTCCTCTTCTGATATCATTTCTTCCATCAATCCTTTATCTTGTTCTGTTAGTCTTACTTTCCAATTTTCATTAATATACTCCTCTATGTTCTCTAAAGATTTATCTTCTGCTGAATACAATTCTGAAAAAATTCCTCAAATATTTTTAATTTCTCTTTCATCAACCTTTTTTCTTTACCAAATTTATCTTTAACTATGCCAATCATATTTCTAGTTTTTTTTTATTGTACTGATTTAGCCAGCATTTTAGAATTTTTATTCCTATATTCAAAGTATTCCCTTTCCAAGTATATTAGATTTTTCTGAACTTCGTCCATTTCTATCTTTTCTAATTCATCTCTTTTTGCTTGTAATATTATTAATTTCTGTTTAGTTCTATCTATTATATAATCATTCTCTAGTTCCTTTATTTCTTTTTCTAATTTTAATTTTTTTTCTCCTAATTGTCTCTTTAATTTGCTTGATTCTTTAATGCATAATCCTCTTACCACTGCCTTCATTGTATCCCACAATACATCTTGTGTTACTTCCTTATTGTTTATATCCCAAATTTCTTGCCACTCCTTCTCTATTTTATTTACTATCTCCTTATAATTAAATAATTTAGTATCCAGTCTCCACCTTTTTGCTTCTCTATAATTCCTTTTCATAGTTATATCCAAGTTCATCAGAGCATGATCTGTCACTTTTATTGTTTCAATTTCTGTATTTATTAATCTAGGTATCATATTCTTTGAAACAAAAATATAATCTATTCTTGAGTAATTTTTATGAACTGATGAATAATACGTATATTTCTTTTCTTCACCCTTTATTAGCCTCCAAACATCTATCAGTTCATTTCTACTCACTAATTTATTCAAAATTGTTATATTATTATATCTATCTCTAATTGATGGATCTGATTTATCTTTCCATCTATCCATCACCATATTAAAATCACCTGCGATTATTGTATAATCTCCTTTCATTTTTTTGATCTTATTAAATATTTCTTCATAAAACTCTTTTTGCTTCTCATTAGGTGCGTAAATATTCATTATGACATATGTTTCTCCATCTATTTCACCTTGTATAATTACATATCTACCTTTTTCATCTAACTCCACACTTATTACAATGAAATTGCATCTTTTAGAAATTATTATTGCAACTCCTCTTGATTTGGATGTACCAAATGCTTCCTCATAAATGGCTACCCAGTTCAATCTAAGCTCATTTTTTTTATCTCTTTTTCCATGTGTTTCTTGTAAAAAAATTATATCGGCCTTATCTTTTTTTAATATCGATTCTATCCTTTTTCTCTTTATTATTGACCCCAAACCTTTCACATTCAATGTTGATATTCTCAATCTATTCTCCATTTTTCATATTTTGAATTTTCTAATCCCACTCCCCATTGGCTCTTTAATGTGATGGTGCTCCCCTTCCCCTTCCCTTCCCCCCTCCCACTCCCCTCCCCCTTCCCACCCTCCCCTCCCCTCCCCACACAAACATTTGTCCCCCCCTCTTCCTCCAAAGCGCTTCTGCCTTGGAAACGACCAGCCATGGTCCTGGGGGTGTGTGTGAAGGTATGCCAACTCCCGGCATAGAGACCAATACCCTCTCCCGATTTATTTTCTTTCCCATATTTTTTTTCCCTCTCTTCCCCCTCCCTTCCCTCTCTCTACCCTCTTGCTTTATATATATAAATCTATCTCTATGCATTTATAATCTATAAGAATATATTTTACTCAGTAGTCATCTACCCTTCTCCTACTCTATGAAGTTCTCTTTCTTCTTCTTCTGTTATATCATATTGTTTCTTCCAGTCCTCCTCAGCCTCTGTCCTTTCGTTTATCTCCCGAAGTCTTCTTCTTTGCTCCTCCTGTTGCTCCTCCCGCTGCTCCTTCTTCAGTTACTCCTCCCAC
The DNA here is from genome assembly GCA_948474755.1 of Ctenosaura bakeri. Taxonomy (NCBI): domain Eukaryota; kingdom Metazoa; phylum Chordata; class Lepidosauria; order Squamata; family Iguanidae; genus Ctenosaura; species Ctenosaura bakeri. The sequence continues at coordinate 202,785 of CAOLHI010001210.1, forward strand.
TACTCCTTCCTCAGTTGCTCCTCCCGCTGCTCCTTCTTCAGTTGCTCCTCCCACTGCTCCTTCTTCCGCTCCTCCAACTGCACCTTCCTCTTCCTTTTCCTCTTGCTGGATCAGTTTCAGTTCTCTCAGGAGTTGCAATCCTTGTTCAAGAGAATTTATTCTGTGGTATTTGCCAGCATATTGGAATTTCAGAAAGATGGGATATCCCCAACTGTATCTTATCCCAACTCTCTGTAGAACTATGATGCAGGGTTTCATTTCCCTTCTCCAATTTATTGTTTCGCGGCATAAATCATTATATATTTCCACTGTGTTATCTCGATACTTCAATATTCCTGGATTCTTTCTAACAGCTCTCATCAAATCATCTTTCTTGTTGAAATTCACAATTCTCATTATAATATCTCTGGGAATTATTCCTCTTTTTGCAGCTGACACACGATGAATTCTCTCTATGTCATGATCTTCCCATAAAATCTCAGGAACAATGCTTTTTAGCCATTTTAAAACTTCCTCTTTCAAGGATTTTTGACTTTGTTGTGGCTGCTCTGCGAATCCACGAATCCTCACGTTGTTTCTTCTGTTCTGGTCTTGGAGCTGAATAATTTGTCTCTCTAACAAAGAAATCTTGCCATCATGTTCTGTTAGTTTGGTCTGCTGATTCCCTTGGGTTTTTTTTATATTATCCACTTTAAGGTCCAATGCTTTTAACTCCTGTGAGATTTTTTCCTGCAATTGCCCCATTTCTGCCCTTATATTAGATGTTATTGTAGTAACAAGAGCTTGATTAGACTCTGTAATAAGCTTGTGTATAAAAGTTTTTATCTCTTCATTAGCTCCGTTCGCAGCTTTCTTCGCCGCCATTTTAATGACTTTTTCGTCTCCGTTAGAGTTTAAGTTTATATTTTCAAAATCTCTAACTAGACGATTATATGTTTTATCTGTTGCTGTAGGTCGCTTCCAAACAGGGTGTTTATAGACCTTTTTTTAGGCGGCATATATCTCAAGGACCACAAAGGGGGAAAAAAAACTGTTTTGCTTTCGGTCCGTTTCAACAGTTATTTGCAGTTTAAACAGAGTCTTTTATTTTCCCTCCAGTTGGAGAAGAATCGAAACCAATCCACTATCTTATCTTACATTCTTTCCCACATTATTCGATTAATTACTCACATTCTTTCTTTGTTTTGAAAAAGGCTTCTGGAATTATTTTATAATCATCTGTTCCGGGAGTCGAATATTTAGCCTCTCTCTGCCATCGTAGTTGGCTCCTCCCCCCCAAAGCTGAAACTTCTAATGTTTTTATAGATACCTAATTTAAATCATTTTATAAAATATTATTAAATCAACTTCAACTTTATAGTACCTTTCTGAGTTCTACTGAAAATGCTGCTGTTCAGTTGCTTTTTCCAGCTATTGTGTACTGTACATATAATTGAAGTTTTGCCTTCCAAAAAGCATGTAATAATAGTAATTTAAGTCTGCTTTAATGTTGTTTTGTATGTTTTTAATTATATCATTTTAATTTGTAAGGTGTCATATGTTCCAATATTGGGGAAAAGGTGAGATATAGATGATGATGATGATGATGATGATGATGATGATGATGATGATGACGATCTTCATATCCCTACAAGCATATGGCTTAGATGATAATTTGGGGCCACAGAATGACTTCAAAAATATTTAACTGTATTGACTATGGGAGGAGAGCAATAAAGCATGCCTTTCTGACAAGCCTTCCTCTACAGCAGTGTTCTCATCAAATGCCCTTTGGATTGCTAATGCCAAAACAAACAAATCACCCACTTAAGTAGGGTTCAGTGTGCCGAGTACTGTTAAAGTACCATTATTTAAAGATGTTAGTGGGAGGCATGGCTTCTTACTCAGCCATGAAATTAAAATGAGACTTTGAAAAGGGGAGAGTTAAGCAGGCTCTGTTAAATAGCAGGCTTTATGCAAGAGCATCTCAGGAAGATTTGAAATATCTCCTAATCACAGTGCAGGCCAGGTAGAATCAATACCCTAGAAAGAAAAGACAGAGCGATGCATGAAGAAAACCATACACATAAAAGAAAATGCAAGATTTTGGGACCATTTTGTGCATAGGCCAACTTTGCCCAGCTGTGAGTTCCCTGTCGTTGTTGCAGTTGCCTGGAACTTCTGCCATTAAAGATCATTGGCCATGATGTCTAAGAGTGATGGAAATGTAGGCTCAAAACAGCTTTTCTGAGGTTGGAAACAAAAGCTTTAGACCAGAGAAAACTACGGTCCTTGTAATGATGTACTCCAGTTCCCAGCAGCCTCAGTCAGGACAATCATTGAGAAGGGGTGTTAGAACCTATAGACCCACAGTTTCAGGACCACACTTCCCTCAACCCTAGCAAAACATCTCAGAGATACCTCTAGGTTACCACACCCCATATTGTCAAAGCAATATTTGAGACAATTGTTGAATTTTTTTAACAGAGCAATAAGATTGAAGAATTTCAGGGCAAACCAAATAAGTTTTGATAAGTTGAATAACAACTTAAATTCCTTACGATTTCCTGCCACCCATTTTCACCTAAAGCTAGATTTGAAGGGGAAAGGTACAAAACTAGAGAATAATTTAAAGAAAGGTTAAAACTTTTCCCAAAAACTGAAGCAGTTTATCAGGGGTTACACAACTTCAACGAAGTCTCAAAAACTTAGAGGACACTTATCTACTACTAGACTATTTCTGCTCATGGGAAGCACAAAAATACTACAGGCTATATTATTGTCTGTAGATTTCAGCATCTTTTAAAAAGAGAAGGATTCCAATCCTAAACCTTGTGATTGTGAGAGTGTACTTGAAAATGAAGTTCCTGATAAGCTTTTTTGGGATCAAAGAGTGGGATTCCCAAAACTGATGGAGCTCATTGTCCTAAGAAATCTGGTTTTATTTTCCTAAATATATGTACATTATAAAGCAGGGAAGAGGAGTGTGTAATACTTCAGATAGTGTTGGAATCTAAGTCCCCACCATTCTTGCCAGCCCAGCTAATGGTGAGGCAAGATGAGATTTGCTCATTCCTCATCTCTGCTATATAGATTAATGTCCTTAGTTTTTGGCACAAAATCTGGTTATGTTTGTTTGGCTGGTTTCTCTTGCTCTCTCTTTTTTTTTCTTGTGTGCTGGCAATCAGTTTTGAGCATAAGCAATAAACCACTGTGTAGCACTCTTTCTGCTGTCATTGCTTTGGGTAGACTGCTGCAAAATACAATAGCTATAATGGTTTCCAACTAGTTGAGTAAATTTATCTCTTAAATATTCATGTGTGTGCGCGCGTGTGTGTGTGTGTATTATATGCATGCCTTTGTTCTGTTTTAAAACTTTCTCACCACCCCATGCTTTAGATCCAAGGAACACTTTCATTCTGCATTTGTTTTCTTTATATCTTTCTATATATGGCAGCAAGAGCTGTTTATTTTGTCCCCAGGGTAAACTGATTACCAACATTTATAATCCCTAATGATTCATCATTTACACTAGGAGAGAGAGCTCAGACAACTAAGATACTAATAGCTACCGGATAAATTCTTGGTGCTTATATTTTTAGCAACTCTCCCTTGATAACAGTAACTCACAAGAGGATGTTGACTCAAAAAGAATGCTAACATATCTGTTCTTCTCCTGTGTTATTTAAGAGCTTGTCCTGAGGGCTGTTTTTTCATGCTGTGGTCAACAGGAGAACCAAGGCCCGAAAACTCTTTTGAGAACTGCATGAGAGAAAAACTTTCACCTTCTAAGAAGCTGAAGCAACAGGAGAAGACATACTGGTGGGATCTTCCCTTTGATGCAATTCTTGAAAGCGTATCCTTGAACGGTTCAGAGAAAAAATCTAGGATACATGCAACCAAGCAACATCAGAGTGTGATCAAGATGGCAAAAGGTATTAATGAGGATGAACACACAAGCCAGGAGAAGCTACAGCAGTTTGCTTTTGCCTAAGTCTAGAGGGAAGGGCAAGATTCCTCACCGTCATCTGACCCTTGCTGAGTTAATGGGATGCCACTTCTTTTGCACTTTGAACTCAGTTTGTAGGAAGTGGAGAAAGAAACTATGACATTTTAAAAATAGCTGAAAGAGTGGGACAGCAGACAATTAATCAAGACTCTCCCTGCCAAATAAGGAGAGTTGCAGAGTGTGTAAAAGTGTGCTGCTCTCTTTGGGCTAGATTATAACATTAGGAGGTCTCACTTCATTACCAAAGGGTTATTATACTAACAATGATGCAAAATGTGAAATCTAACACTAGTAATTTTATATTCTGAGACTCATCTTAACCTGAAGCCCTAAGCTAAAATTTAGTAAATTTGTGCATGAATCCCTCACACTGCTTTCCCCAGGACTGCATTGGGTGACCTTAGTGGTCAATGAAGACCATAATGATTACCATACCAGCAGAATATAATAAGCAATAGAAGTGTTCTTCATTGCAATGGCCTGCAACTGGCCATTAATCACCTAAAACATAGTCCTCTCACTCTTTCTGCCTCACTCTTTGCGCCTGCTTCCAGGGAAACTCAAAACAATTAACTGGTCACTTAGGATGAACACATGCATAGGATGTGAAGGATAAGGATTCACGAGTATGAATTCACTTGGACTAAAATGCTTACATTTCTTTAGAACTATGTGCCTTGGTTTCAGGGACTTTGCTCCATGAAAACAAGCTAGAGTTACATCCAACATGTCTCTTCCATTCTGATATGTAGGGGTTAAAGGCCTTCTAATAGTAAAGAGTCTGAAAGTAGTCTATGGAAGACCAGTTTTCATGCCTAGCCTAGGAAGATGATTTGCACATCTGGTCAGGAATGTTAGTTGGATGGAAAGTTACCATTGCACATGAACAATGAAAATTGACCAGATACTTTCTCTATTAAAATGTATGAGTGCTGGTTCAGGGCCCCCATGCTGTTCAGATTCTGGTCTGTAGGAGAGAAATGCATTTCTTTCAATAAAGTTGGATCCTTGATTCACTAGCATGCTCCTCTAATTTCTTCTGGGATTTCTGGGGAAGGCAACTCTCCTTCAGCAGCTCACTTTCCAGGCAACCCAGTTGATGGACTGATTGATTGATGAGGGGAGATTCCATCACTTGCTCATGAAGGAAGAGGCCAGGCTAACTATATGGTAAGTACTCCCATGATATTCCTAAACTGGTTAGTTCTTGGCTCCCCAGCTGTCTGTAAATGGTGAGATATTTTAGAGATTCCTAGCCAAGTATGTTCATAATCCACCTTGCTGTAAGAAGCTGCTACTATCACGTGTCCAACTTGTCAAAGACAGTATGTATCTGTGCCAGGCCAACATTAACACAAGTGCTTCTAAACCTGTGGAGAATGTTGATTTTTGAGTTACCTCTCAATTATAGGATTTACAAATGGAGAAGAATGCTTACAATAAACGCTTGGAATTATGTTAAGTTCCTTTTTTGCGGGGTGATGGAAGGGTAGATAAATCAACTGCAGCAGAATTATTAACAATGAGAAAAATAAATGGGAGAGGAGTTATAACAACTTTTATTTTGCTTTTGAAAAGCATCCAAGAATCAGTACATTCTCAGTTCCATCTGAAAAGAAAAAAGGGAGATAAGAACATAATTGTGGTTATTGATGTGGGATACATAAAAACAGGCCAAGTAAGTCTATAAGTGAGATGCTATTCAGACAAAGGGAGAAAGAGAGAGAGGTACTTTTGAAAATAAAATCTTCCTGTTTCAAAAAAGGTGGGTTTATGAATTTTCCTTTCTGCTTAAGGAAGCATATATTAAGCCTGTTTGTTTACTCTAAAGATACAGTTATTTTAAATGACATTACATCACCAGGCATACACATTTTAATAACCAAAATGTGTCTGGAAGTCACCTAAGGAAAATTAAAAACTGTTGTTGCTTTAGTAAAGAGTCAGCAAATCATCATCACCATCATCCAGAGGATCAAGGACTTTGGCAAAAGTAGAGATGAGGAAATCTATCAGTTTCAGTTTCTGCTACCAGTTTTTAAAGTCTAATTCTTTCCACTGGAAACATCAAGAAACAAATGCTTCAACAGTGGTACTGAAATGGAAGTCTTCTCCTTCTGTGGCCCTGTCAACTGCAATAGGTGAAGCTACTCTCAGCATGGAAAGGGCCATGTTGAACCTCCATGCCATAGAGAGATTATAGTTGAGAATCTTGTCAGAGAAAACAGGTGGCAATCCTAATTCATCATGCCCAATGTGTCTGAATACAGAGAAATTGATTCACTGATTCTTAAGAATGATGCACTCTAAGCCTAAGTCCAGATAGATATTTGGTCAGTTTGAGTTTCGGTGACCTGTTGGGGTGGGGAACTCAGGCTCTTCCCATCCCTATTCTGAAGAAATATGAAGATTTTGGTAAACTCTGCTCAGAAGTGAACTGAATGCAAACTGTTGAAGTTTCACTGGCTTCTTCAACAGACAAAGACATTAAAATCATACAGGATTAAAATGGCAATGGTGTTCCATTCACAGGCTCCTGAAGCTTCAAAAGTTTGCATAATGTATTTTATTAGGCTGTTGGCCCAATAAAGGTATCATTTTTTGTGGATTTTTGTTGAATTTTGCTGCACGGTCAACATAGCTACACTCGAATATATTTATATCCTGGAAAGACCAGCAGCCCTCTGGATTTTCAGAGTAAATATGTTGGTGAAGGTTTATGTTTCACCAGCACTGCATAGGTTTTTACTTCAAGAAGAACCATTGTGCTTGATAGCTTTGAAAGGTCAAAGAAAGGAAAATAAGGCCATTTCCATATTACATTATTACAGTGCTATTATTCCAATTTCAACATCCTATGGAATCCTGGGTCTTGCAGTTTAGGGAGAGGCATTTAAAATTCTCAGCCAGAGAGCTCTTGGGCCCAGTAAACTGCAAACCCCAGAACTCCACAGGAGGCTGAAAGTGGTATAATAGCACTATAACAGGGTAGTGTGGAAATGGCTTAAGATTTTGATGGCTGCTGCCACTGCCGTCTCTTCTTCTGCTTCTTCCTCTTCTGCTGCCTTCTCCTCCTCATTCCCTTCCTCCTCTTCTTTTTCCTCCTCCTCCTTCTTCTTCCTTCTGAGAATAACTTGCTCTGGATAAAGCTACAATCTGTGTGTATACGAGGATAGAGAAAAGATTGATTGGCCTGATGAGGAAATAAGAGAAAATACCCAAATGCCCTGTTTTCACAATATTATATCACAAGAAGTGATTGTAACAGTGAAAATGTACTGCCATGAGGTTGTCAATAAAGCGGTTGATTTTATTATTTCAAGAATGTTGAATCAGTGGTATTAGTTTTATGTATTATTGGAATTAATAAGAGAGAGAGATGAAGTACCGTATGGTGACCTAATGCTGCACAATGAGGGGTTATGGCTATATCAACACATTATCTTTGGATTTCTTTTAAGCTCTTCTCTCAGCTCCTTCTTCACAGCAAGGGAGAGGGGGAGAAAGACTTCAGACTGAATAATTAAGCTGACACTTCTGACTGACATCATTGCCAGTTGACTGCGCTAAATCTCCAGTTGAAAGGGGAACAGAAACTTCCCGGTACTATGTTGTATGCTGTAATCGCTCTTCAGAACAAGATTGCAACATTATTCATTCCTGACAAGGTGTTTATTCACTTTCCCGAATTCAGAGCAGTTGCCTTTAAAAAACAAACAAACAAACAAACAAACAAACTCTGACCTTCTGAAACATTTAAAATACAATTCATTCCTGCAAGTGTTTAAAGAACTGTGAGGATGGGATTTGAGTCTAGATTCAGTGATGTAATGGAGTAGAAGGAGTTCTTTAAAATCATTCAGAACCCCTTCTGTCTATCAGTATAATCTGTGCTGCCGATATCTGTTCTTGTTAGTCTATATGGAAGCTGGTGTTTGGATTAGTATTACTAAAAAGAGAGAGAGATAGTCCTCAGTACAGAGAATAGTTATTAGGTAGTTATTAGGTAGTTACTCTAATGTACATACCTGGAGGAGAGAAATATTTTGTTCTCTTCGCATTGACTAAATGTCATTAAGAAAGGGAGAGAAAGAGATGCATAAGAGAAAATGAAATGAAGCCTGGGAGTATCAGCTTTGCACATATTTAAAGCAGTACTCCTTACTGATGAATACTATTTGTCCTAGCTTTGGCCCTTTTCGCAGCGCTGGTGCTCGCGCTACGGAGGAGGGCGGCTCGCGCAAGAAGCCTTCTCCGGGAGGCTGCCGCTTCCCCCTCCTTCCTTCCGCAGGTGAAGGAACGAGCGGGGAAGCGGTAGCCTCCCGGAGGCGGCGGCGGCTCGCGCGTCCGTCCATTCCCCCCTGCGCGCGCGAGAGAAAGAAGCCTGTCCCCTCCATCCCCCCCGTGCGCGAGAAAGGCACTTGTCACGTCCGCCCCCCGCGCGCGCGAGAAAGGCGCTTGTCACGTCTTCCCCCCGCACGCGCGTGAAGCAGGACGTGTTGCGTCCATCGCGCTAGCGCCCCGCCCCGTCCCTTCCTTCCGCAGGGGCAGAGGGAAGGAAGCGCGACCCGGCCGGCTCCGAATGCTCCGCACAAGAGGTAAGTGTGCGCGGGCGCTGGGAGCGTTGCGCGAGCGCGGGTGATTTTCGCTTGGAAGCGAAAATCAAAAAACCCGCGCTCACGCCGCTTCAGCCCCGTGAGCCCAGCGGAAGTGGGAGTGCGTCGTGCGGAGCGACGCTCCCACTCCCACGAGGCTCATGGGGCTGTCGCACGAGAAAAGGCCCGTGCGAAAAGGGCCTCTGTCTTACCTCTGTACCTTGGATTCCACTGCACTCTGCTTTACTGTAATCTAAACTCAGGCTTAATTTGCTGAGGGGAAAAATATGTGAATTGCTGGGAATGCACAATTTCCTTGATCTCTAGGTTTGTTTGTTTTTTTTTGTCCCTCCCTGCCCACAGTCTACAGGTAAGAAACCAACAGAGCAAACAGGGAAAAGCATCAAAGCATAAGGAAAACATGAGTGAATCTTTACTACCTGTCTCTACATCTATTGCCCTCTAGTGGTATATAGTGACACACTTTGCCACTTCCAGAAATTCTGAGGGTACTGAAGTGTGAATATGTAAGCTTCAGACAAGTTGCAAATTTATATGCTTAAAGTTTTCTTATGGTTTTGTTTTGACAAAATGGCTCCCACTTGAAACATAGTAAAAGAGCACTGCACTACAGTGTCAGAAAAAAGGACCAGAATCTTTTGTTATTCCCTGTAATCGGGGAAGTTACTTTATTGGAGTAAAACTTTGAGAATGCTTCAGTCAGTATGTCTAGTGATTCAAAAAAGTAGCTTTTCCAAACGTTGTCCATTATATCCAGAAGAACTAATATTGGCTGAAGTAGCGTATGATTAACATCGTGTGTGGGATGAACCTGCTGCTTGGAATCCCTATTCTGGCAGAATAAGTACCAGACAGCAAATATTGGTCATTTCTGCACTAGGCTGTTTATAGCACTATTATTTCACTTTCAACATCGGCCATTTCCATACTAGACTATTATAGTGCTATGTTTCTACTTTCAACATCCCAAGGAATCCCGGGGCTTGAAGTTTTGGGAGGGGCCAGCCGGCAAACCCCAGGATTCCAGAGGATGTTAAAAGTGGAATCATAGCACTATAACAGCCTAGTGTGGAAATGGCCATTGTTCGAAAACTGTACATTTTTAAAAGAATTTCTTATGGCAAGAAGAAAATTGCTAAAAATAATCATTATGTTCTTTGAAAAGGAAATTGGCAAAAAAACAGATCCTGAGGCTTATTACACAGCCTAAATACCTTAAAGGTACCAGATCCCATCTGATCTTAGAAGCTAAGCATGATCGGCCCTGGTTAGTCCTTGGATGAGAGACCACCAATGAATACCAGATGCTGTTGGATATCTTTCAGAGGAAGGAACAGGCAAAACCACCTCTGAGTGTTCCTTGTCTAAGAAAACCCTATGAAATTAATGGGATTGCCATGAGTTGACAGGAGACTTGAAGGCAGTTACACACACTGATTTACAAACAGATGCTAGCAACCAAAAAGTTTGGAAGGGGGGTTTAAGATAGATCATTATGTGCTTTCACTGGAGAACAAGGAGTTTCAGTTGTCCCTTTCTTTCAAAAAAACAGCATATTATTGAGGCATCTTTAATCGTTTCTTCCAGTCTTGACACCCTTGTTCTCCATTTTTGCTTTTCAAGGCCAAATAAATGCTGGCTTTTGGATGCTGTCTTCCTTTATCAAGATGTTTTTTGACATGCAGAATCAAGGGCAATTTGTGCCAAAACAAGATGATAAAGCTTTGTCACAAATAATGTAAACAAGGCAGTCCCTGAGAGGTAAAAATGAATTGCAGCCTGTCTGGTGATAGATCATTGCCATGCTATTAGCGGTATATCAAAAGTGCTGTCATGCCAGAGAAGTAAGATCAGGTTTTACATAGCTACAATGCAGCTTCTTGAACTTACTATAAATGTTTGTCCTGTCTCCTTCACTGTAACATTTTGAGTAGGGATGAGCCAACCGAATCCTCTAATCTTCGAATCCTGGGCAAGGATTTGAGATTTGCAAACCCGAATCCCTGCACCAAAATAGGCAAACCAAATCTTTTGAATCCACCAACCAAATAGTTTGTTGGAGACCGGGATGCCTGAAAACCTAGGAGACCAGACACAGAAAGGGAGATGGGAAGTAGGTGAGTTTTTCCCTTGGAGTAATAATGGCATTTGCTAACAATTTCAGAAATTACACCTGGGCTTGTATTCTAAGATATTTAAATTGAACATTTAATATTTAGGTTCAGCACTGGACTGGAAGGTACAGTTTTGAGATTTCAAGGAAAGCTGAAAGATGCTATGCAAAGAAAATCCAGTTTTGACCTGGATTATCTTTGTACTGTAGTATGTGGCCCTGTTTACACAGGCAGGAAAATGTGGGATTAATCCACATTTTCCTGCCTGTGTAGAAAGGGCCTTCGTGTCATTTTCAATCTGGGGAGATCCTGAGGCAAAACTATGACAATTGTCCTGGCCAGATTTCTTCAGAGAGAGGTTTGCCTTTGCCTAGGTTTTTGCTAAGGCTGAGAGAGTGTGTCTCGCTCAAGATTATCCTTCTTTCCTTTGCTTTTTAAAACCTTTTTTAAAAAACAAGGATTCAAAAGATTTGAGATTCATGAGATTTGTGGAGTCCCAGAACCTTCCAGGGATTCAGGTCTGGATTCAGAAAATTCTGGATTCATCTCATCCATAATTTTGAGTGGTTCAAGAATTAGAGAAGGCCCCTCCCATCGGTCCTAAAAGCTCTTTTTGTGTCTACAGGAATCCTATAGGCTCAGATTTTTCTGCTGTGATGCCTTGTTTGTGGAATTCTGTTTCTTTGGGAGCTCAGCTTCTCCTGATAACATTGTTGGCATCTCAGCACCAAATTAAAACTTATCTCTTTCTTTTTTATCTTTATTATTAAAGTACTTCTATCCCATCATTTATTGTGGGATTTTAGAGAAGGGTACATATAAAAGAATAATCAATTTTAAAAAGTTCCAGGTTAAAACAATAAAATAATTTAACAGAACAAAAACATTGTAAATATGACAGCAATTTGAAGGAGTTTAGTAGGTTACTAAAGGTTATTAAAAACTTTTGGAACCTTGGGATCATGGCCTAACCAGCTTATGAAGTTTTGCATCAGTACACTTGGTTTTAATGTGCTTGAACTTATTTTGATCCTTTTAAAGTTAAAATTTAAATCTTTTATATTTACATCTTTTAAATTGTTTTTAAATTGTTTTTATTTCCAGGTTTTCAGAGTGTTTAATGCATTTTAAAAAATGTTATCTATGTTAATAGCTATATATCCCCATGCTTGATATGGTTTAATGGGCTTACATCAAAATGGAGATAAAATATAAAAATACCATGCTATGATTGTATGGTCAGGCTGGCCAACAGGAAATCTGGCTGAACACATGTGTTACAAAATTAGGAGACAAAAACACCTTCTAGGTGTGGTGAGGTCGTAGTCAGGAAATCATGAGGAATCTCCAGAGATAATAGGCTGCTGTTAACCTTAACAACTCTGCTTTGTTAAACAATAGCAACTGGGAGGTTCCCATCAGACTGCTGGTTGTCTCAACTTCTCTTCTCTTCACCTTGCAATGTATCCCATTATCCTCAGAGCCATTCGCAAACCCTGAGCTATTGGACAACCATTAGCCCCTTGGTTACCTAATGCTAAAACCATCAGCTCATTTCAGACCACTCTGCAAACTCCATTGTTTACTCAACCAGAGAGCCATTCACACCCATGCCCTCAAGGCAGAAATTGTGTATTTTTAAAAAAACACTTTTGAGCAGCTAGCTCACAGTACATTGGTTGCTCTATCTCTCTGATTCCCAGTTGTACTGTCCTTAAATACAAATCTAAGGCACATTACAGCTTCTTCATTACTCTTCTGGATTTGTAAATATTACCCATTTCACCCAGCAATCTCACTATCTTAAAACCTTTTCCTCCCTTTACCTTTGGTTATCCTTCCATGAGTGTGTGACTGTTTGGATCTTGTGTGTGAGTGATTGAATCTTCCTCAATAAAACACCTTTTAGTTTAGTTTTAAATCTCTGGCTGGTTCTTCCCTGTAGAAGAGCCTGTTAACATTGATGTCAAAGATCTCATTAGTTTATCCCCCTCTCACAGGCCTCCTAATTTGAGTTAATAATTCCCTACTGTTTCACAGAAGTACTGGCATCATGGGTGGAGCTCTGAGTCACCCATGTTTTAGAGTAACACCTGCATCCCTCCATGAGATCACTAGATACAGAATGGGATTCAAACAAATGAATGAATAGATACATACACATATAGATAAATCTGTTTGGTATTGTCTATATATCTGGATACAGAGTTTCATGCAGGAGTCTGGTTTAAACTACATACCATGCTAAATTCAGGAAGGCAATTCTTCTTGAAGGAAGCAACAAGCAGTTTTAGCAATTTTCTTCCCACTATGAGGAAGTCCTCAACAAATAAATAAATAAATAAATTTTAAAGCATGTTAACAACTCATGGCTTATTCTGCTCAAAATTCACATGTGGTTGGTTTGTACAGAAGGCATCATTTTCTGTGCAGAAAATAATACACTTGGCCCTCCACATTCACTAGGGTTAGGGGCACAGGACCCTCACAAAAGTGAAAAATTTGCAAATAACAAAATTTGCATGTCTGTGGGAAGAGGGCTGAGGCACGAGTGAGGAAAGTGGGCATCCAGGGTCTAAACAAGATCAGGCAGAGGAGACGGTTGGCATGATGGTCCTGTACTTCCTCTCTCTTGCCCATCTCCTTCTTTGGTTGTGTGTGGGGCATGGGTACAGAGTTTGTGGTGCTGAGAATTTCGGCAGAGAGCCATCCTCAGCTACCCAGGCAGAGGCTGGTGGAGGAAGTGGAGGACCAGAGATGGATTTTTAAAGGGCTATGTGGCCTGATTGGAGACACCAAGAGGGAAGGTTCCCCCCAAGAAGAAGCACCTGAGGTGGGAGGGCAGGAGTTGGAGAAACTCGCAAATAATTAAATCTGTGAATGTCAAGCCTGCAAATGTGGAGGACTGACTGTATTCATTTGTAGAAATATTATTTTATGGCCAGAAAATTCGGTTTTCTTTGCAAATGACCCCTGTGTGATTTTTGCTTCTGATGATTTACCAATTGCAGGATTTTCTGAATAGGAAACTACTTTTTCTGTGGAAAATAATACTTCAGTGTAGAAATATTAGTTTCTGTATATATATAAAAATCTATTCCCTATACAAAACAGCCATGTGAAAGTTTTATGCAGAGTAAGTCCTGAACTGTGAAAATTCTCATCAGCCCAAATTTTTCTTGTCACAGTTTCCAAGCCAAAAAAAATATATTCATTTTTTTCTCCATCTCTACTTTAAAATATATGGCATATAATTTAATATATTTTCTTTTTAAAATCACCTTACATGTGAAGGAAACATCCAGACTGTTTTCTCCTTACATATTTTCCCTCTGTGTTCCATTGCTAAAAAAACAAAACACCAATGGAATTATTTTCTTTTGTTCCTAAAACACAGGCAGGAATGCTTGAATTTCTTGCACTTGTGTGGCATGGATTCAATCCACATCTGCCCCCTCATGAACTTCCTTGTTTTAGTTTTCTTTTTTAAACATTAATATTTATACACTTTAATTGGTTGCATTTATTAACATGTATTACAAGATTACAAGAAGCCATTACATAGTATAAGTGGATACTGTAAAAAGACCTGATTAGTTAAAAGTAACAAGCTTGTTAATTTAATTTGTTAAATTGAACTTCCTTGTTTTAGTTTAGGTTGCATGCTACTTGTTTAAGGTACCATGGTATTCTTCCCCAGTTGGTTGATGAGGCACTAGTGTTCCATTTTGAAATGCTGTGCTTTTCCCCTTTAACCAGCATATTTATTACCTGGAGTCTCACAGAACTGTCAATAAGTAATGAAAAATTAAAAGGCTGAGAATGACTTACAGATGATGTGTGGGACACAGAACTGAGATATTAATTCATATCCCTCTGCCCCCAATGGAACTTATTGAATCATGTAATTTCAAGCAGTAATCCCATATAGATCCAACGCCCACTTTTCTGTGAATGGGATCTCCTTCTGAATAGACAAGTACAGCTGTGCTTTCAGCATAACCATATGGTTGCACAGCAGATACAGAAAGTTACACCAGTCAATACTGCCTTTAGCTCCTTGGAGAAAAGTTGGATGCAGCTTTATCCCCTCCTAGAGAGTTCCAGAAACCTTTTTCTCCATCCATTATCTCTGTCACTGAGATGGTAAGAAGAAATGTTGATCTGCAGTTTCTGAGATTTCTGCTTCACTGTATATCAGTGGGGCAAAAATCAGGACCAGTTTATACATACTGTGATCATCTCCTAGGACATGCAGAATTATGGCTAGGGTCAACGACTTGGCTCAGTTGGAGGAGTACTCGAGAATGGACAAAATGTTACTGGAAAGGTAGTGTATTTCAAGGTTACCTATGAATAGTAAGGGAATTATAAATTGATCTTAATTCTCTAGATAGATTTATACAGCATAAGTGACTTATGTGGACATGTGAAAAAATGAACTGTAAATAGTATGTTTGCTGATGAATGGAAAGTTAAATTTAATATTAGTCCTACCTAGAATATACCTATTGAAATGAATAGGACTTTTTAGTCATATACAGTGTGGGAATCATGGAGTCCTTCAGATGCTGGACTGCAACTTCCAGCAGGCCTAGACAGAATAGGAAATAGTGGGGCATATAAGAGTTGCCATTCAGTAGCCTCTGGAGGACCACATGACTCCCATCCTAATTGTGACTAACAAGACCCATTCATTTCAGTGAATCTGCTTTAGGTAGGACTAATGTTGGATTTCACTAGCCAAAAGCAATTAGGCTCTTGCACTGTGGCAATAAATGTTAAGGTAAGGGCATCTTTAGAAGGAAAGTGCCACTAGGAAGAGCCCACAACTACCATGCAGAGACCTGGGGAAGAGTGTCTCTAGTTCTCCTTGGAGTGACTAGTGGATCTGTTGCCATGGGGCTGGAGAACCTACTCTCAGTTTCATGTCTGCTTCTGAAGTGTCTGGTCTAAGGAGTCCAGGAGCTATCCTGACAGAGATTCAGTACCAGAAGAATTCTCATATAACTCAGAGGAGCTGCAGGGAGAGTGGCTGTAAAATTGTGGGTGGATTTACTATCCCTGCAGATAGACATTCACCACAGGACTGCATGGTAGCAGTGGTGTTTAATTCATCACAATGTGTCACGTGGTTCTGCTGGTGCTCCAGCTCACCAATGTTGCCCTCTGTCCTTGTGACTGCTTCACACTCAGACCCACATTGCAGCCCACATACTCAGACCTACATCCAGTAAGGGAATATAATCCCTGTCCCTAAGCATTGTTCAGCGGCAACCACCTCTTCCTAAATGAAAATTAGCTTCATTTAGGTTTCAGCTTAATGAACACTTCCATTGAGAATTGCTTGTTTTAGGTTTTTTTTTTCATATTTCAATGTTTATTAAACACACAAAATATGTAACTAAACTACAACTGACTACCAAAAAATGCAGCTATTTAAAAATTGGTTCCCTCCTTTGTTGCAAAGAGCTCCTACTAAATAATTGCACTTAACTTTTAAATCATTACATAAAATCTAAGTTAATTTTGTTGCTAATAGCATTATACCCTTAACCAAGTACTCACAAAAGAAAAAAAGGAGATTACAACAAAAAGAACTAACAATTATTATTGGTTGTAGTAATATTGAATTGTTAATATAATTTTATTATTTTAAATTAAATGTGTCCTAAATATTAATATCAAAGTTCTGTATTGGTAACACAACTAATAAAAATCATACTATTTAAACTAGAAATTATTTCAGTAATACAATAATATGCAATAATGATTAAAATAATACTTCTTAAATGTTATTAATAAATTTTAGAAAATATTCTTTTAACTAAATATGGAAAGTGATGTAAATATCCTAGAATAGCAGCAAATCAGTCATCTAATGTTTTCATGATACAGTTCTCATGATACAGTAGAAAAAAAGATATAAACTTAAAACAAAATGCAAGCTCAGAAATCTATTATCAATTCACCCTCATTTTTCTTTAAATAACCAAACAAGCATTTCCAGTTGGAAACAAATTCTGTTTGACCTTTTAACCGACTGTAAGCTTATCCATTTCAACTATTCAATCTATTGAACCATTCAGTCATCAAAAAAATTTCTCTTCTTCCCCTAATACTTTGCATATACTAATCTCACTACCAGTAACATATATTCTATCAGTTTCTACTGTCATTTGTTGACAGCAATATCTTCTTCCCAAATTCCTAGTAAGAATAATTCAGGATTTTATACAAATATGGCATTTCAGAATCTTTTGCATAGCATTCTGTATTTTCATATGGAATTGCTTGGCTTTTTTACAAGTCCGCTACATGTAATATTGAGATCCAACATGCTCTTGACTTTTCCAACAATTATTCATCATATCTTTAGGCATCTTAGTAAGCTTTTCTGGGGTAAGGTACCAGTGAAACATCATTTTATAATAATTTTCTTGAAGATCATAGCGAAGTACATTTTTAATTTCTTTTGTCAGTTTTTCCCATTGGTTTATATGTATTATATCTAAAATTCCTCACCCAACTAACCATGTATTAGGTATTTTGTATCAAAAACTGAACTGTCACTATTTCCTGCTGAGAAACGTTAGCTCAGCACACACTGATCTCCTGTGAAATCAATTATGTGCATCATTTGTCTGTGCACATGTCACAAAGAGCAAGCGATCCATTCATCATCATTGTTAATGGTGTTCATGGGCATTCTTGATGTCTCAGGGGCCAAGACCAACTCCTGATTTGCTCTTGGGAAGTCTGTTCTTGTGTATAACTATTTTTGTCATTGCATAGCTTTGTCTGGAAGCCAGTGTGTCTGGAATGTTAAAATATCTGCTCCAATCCTCTTTCTGTAGACAAGATTCTTGAATTGCTTGTGAGGTTGATTTTCTCTGAGTCTTGTAATCATACAAGTCCATTGCAAAGTCTAGTCAGCTAGATACAGCTACAATTTATTCTCAAAGAAGTCTTATAGCGTAGTGTATACTGGAGATTTCAAAAGACTTTTTTTCCCACAGCCAGAACATCTTACCACCCCAGTTTTGTTCATCATCAAAGATTTACAGCACTTTGTCATAGGCATGTTTGTATTCTGCTTGTTCATACAGTACTGACCTTCAAACAATTTTGAGAGGGGAAAAGGGATTACCCAGATGATATCACCCACTATGACCCATGATTGTCTCCCTCCCTGGCTGCATTCCTCTGCTGGCCAATCAGCATCGAAGGCAGACTTACACATGAACACACTGAACATGTGCCCAGCAGCTGCACAAGAGAAATGGGACTGATGGACATGGTACTCCAGGGATCATGGTGGTAGCAATTGTGCTTGAGTGCATAGAGTATGTACAGAGGGAGTTTAACTCATCCCCATTGACCCAACAAATTATGGCATACCTGAGTCATGATTTGCCTTAAAAGAGTGACTGACATTGTTGCATACCCTCCGTTAATCATGGTCCCAGCAAATACAATGTTCCTCGGAGGTAGTGTTCATATCTTGAGGAAAGATTTGTTCCTTTTCAGTTGGTATGTTGCTCCAAATCACAATTATATTGGGGAAGGCACTTGTTCCCAGGACACACTTTTTTCTAGGAGTATCCCTCCTGGTACTACCAGCAGGCTCAAACCAAGTATCATTACATTTGGAAGAGAAAAAAAAAAAAATAATTCATTTATAAAGAGATGCATATGCCATTTCATGTAATTTGACCATAAAGAAAGTGGGAATCCATTAAGTTCAAGTTCATCATGGTTATCATTTTGTACTGTACAAAGGTCCTTTTGACTTGTCTCTGCACTGGATTCAGAGTGGCGAGGTGCCCACACTGAAATTTGTACATATTTTCTGCACATTTTCCAGGATGTGGACATATTTTTGTGTACATGTAAAAGAGACACATTCTTATATGGCTTTAGGTATTGAGTAAAATGTGCTTGTGTTTTTCAAAATACACATTTTCAATCCTCTCTTTCCAATCTGTACATCTTCTGAACACTTTTTTCAGGAGAGGGGCAAAGCTACCTCACAAGATTGGGATTGTGTTGATTTGTAACTATAAATGGTATTCAGATGTGCATTTGTTTCTGAGTATGAATTGCTTAATCTCATATAAAAATGTGAACCATATGAATTTATTTTGTCCATTCCCTTTCCTGACATGAACAGTAATAATAGTCAAGAGTCTGAAAGTTTGGTGTGTGTGTGTGTTCTACTTAGACAGCTTGATTCTCCTGTGCAATGCCTGTGATATTCTCTAGCTGTGGGCAACAAGCACGCTGAATCACAGAGCCACCTGAGGGAAAATAATATCAACTAAGATTAACAGAGGACAAATTAGAAATCAGAAGTGAATTATACTTTCAAAAAGTGAAGGCATAGCTCTCTGCCTGCAAGTATTGGGGGTGAGCTGGAAGTACCCTATCACTAAATCATTTAAGTTTTGATCAGGGCTGAAAATTACTCTGTATGTGTTAGGTAACAGACAGCTCTCTCCATCTGGGCAAATATAATAGAATTTGTGAACAGAGCCCCTGAACGTGCTTGATAACAACTGAAAAGGACGTGCACTAGAGATGGGCATCAGACCCATATCCAAAGTCTGTGAAGAAGCAAGTCCATTTTAGAGTCTTCTTGAGGTAAAGCAGGTATCTCTCCTAACTAACAGAACCAAATCTTGACCTCGCTCCAAGTTTGGTTCAGACTTCAGATGGGCAGACACTATCATCAAAGCTATCCAGGATGTAGGATACCAGAAGGACAAGAGTGGAGTTGACTGACTGATAGGACCACCTTCTAGTTCTAGGGCACTTTTAACCAAAACCAGAGTGGCGTAGCAGTTTGGCTGCTGGGCTGTGACTGGAGATTAGGGTTTGAATCCCTATTCAGCCATGGAAACCAATCTTGGGCAAGTTACACTCTCTCAGCCTCATAGGAAAGAAAATGAAAATCCCCTCTGAACAAATCTTGCCAAGAAAACCCCAGGATAGGTTTCCCTTAGGGTCACCATTAGGCGGAAATGACTTGAAGGCACACAAAAATAGCAACTCTTCTATCACTGTACATTAGGGTGTAATTGTGTTCCCTTCTTCACTGTTTTTATTTTGAATAAGCTGCTTTAAGCTGGTTCCCAAGTATCTCAAGTCCCTTAGCCTTTGTGCATATGCGTCTGAAATTATGTGATTTTCTTGTTGGGGGAGACACTCCTGTGCTATGTTCTACCTTCATAGAACTGAAGAGCTGAAGGTGAAAGACCTTGTTAGCTTACTTTTCAGAGCTATCATATTCCAGGACCTGCTATGCTAAAGATCTTACCAGGGTCCCACTTTTTAATGTTCAAAAGCATTTCTACACACACCAGCTTCTTTTGCAGCTCTCTCCTCTGAAGTCCTCCCCTGCATACTTTTTGTCATGTATTTGTACGATGGGAAAGCTTAATGCTATTTTAAACCAGTTTGCAAATGGGAGTCCACCCATTTTTCTGCCTGACCCCTTCAACTCAAGCCTCAAATTTTAATTGAAGTTGCTTTACTTAAGATGTGGAAAATGTGGGGTATGCCAAACCGTGCTTGAAGCATTGTGCTTTTTGAGTTGTTTTGAACAGTTTTATGTCTATGGATTTTACACACACGTGGATCTGCTTCATTTTATCCTCTTTATTTGAGCTAATTAATTTTCTAGTGGAAGTTTTCAATTCCTCCAAAAAGTTATTGGCATTTCTCTCTTTAAATCAGTCAGTCAGTCAGTCAATTAGTGTAAAGTAAAAGGTTAACAAAAAGCTCCTTTCAGCTCCTATTCCTCTGAAATTTGACTTCTGCAACCTCTTCCTATAGGCAATCATAGTGTAGTGGTTTGAGTATTGGGCTATGATTCTTGTGACACCAGGATTCAAATCTCTGCTTGGACATTGGAATCCACTGGCTTACCTTGGATAAGTCATACTCTCTAAGTCTCAGAGGAAGGCAATAGAAAAACCCCTCTGAATAAGACTTGCCAAGAAAACCCCATGATATGGCCTTAAGTTTTCCATAGGTTGGAAAGGACTTGTCACGACTTGAAAGCACATAACAAATGATCACTTCCTAAGAGACCACTAGAGACCCTGTTTGGAAAATGAGAGTAAATGTTACAGTTATTTTTGTATTTCTTATGATGGTCAATGGGAGATGTGAACATCTGGGCATTAGCCATCATCCTAACTCTGAATTTCAGCTCAGGCTTCAGATCTCAGTCAAAGTCAACTGACTCCAAGTAGGTCCCAAAAGATGCAGGTTATTTCCTAAAACACTGAATTGGGGGATGAAATAAATCTGGGATCTGCACACTATTCCTGACTTCCATACAACCCAATGTACTTTTTCAGCAATAAGGCATAGATCTTATGGTCTTTTCTTACTGGATCTGTGGATGACACTGTTGGTCTGATATAATGAAAGAAGAAGAGGAAGAAGAGGAAGAAGAAGGAGGACAAGAAGGAGAAAAAGTAATAATTGTTCAGGAAAACAGTGAATACATGAGATAATACATATGCTTGCATATGGTAATTTCAAGGATTTAAAAGTCACATGTTATGCAAGCACAAATAGACAACTTCTAAATTAATGGTTTAAATTAAATTTCTTATCAGATGTTATTTTTGCTTTGTTATTTCTTATTTATTTTGTATTTTTCCCCCTTTGCTTGGTGTCTACAACATCATAAAGCCCATGTTCCTGAGGTAGTTTTAAGAACACTTTTAAACTGATTTTTTAAAGCTGCTCTTGAGTTAATGTTAAAATGTATAAATAAGCACCATTTTTAAAGTTAGGAAGACATTGAATTATTATGCAATGATTAATGAAACAAAAATTAATTTAGAAAACAAATGTAAAAATGCAGCTAGTAAGAAATCACAGGAGACCAAGAGGCAGTTTGAGGATTAAAATGTAGAATTAAGTAGTTTCTGGCGTTATTCTTCTATTACTTGACTTTTAAATTCTCTAGTTCTAGGGGCATTTGTGATATTGATAACATCTGTAAACATGTTGTTAAGGTACACATACTATTTCCCACCCTAAGATGCTCTACGTAGCCTCTTGAACAGATTGCCAAAAATATCAAAAAATGCAAACTAACAATGACAGGAAGTTAGTAAAACATGCACACAGACACACAGACACACATTGAGGTTTTGAAAACCTTTTTTTCTTTTTTTAATTAGTGTTTGAGCAGTTTCAAGAGAGGCAATCCACCTTTTTATTTGGCCAGTAAAAAGGTACTCTGCAGGAATACTCTGAAGGGGTAGAAGGCTGAGGTCCAGGAAAAGAGGCTTGGGAAGCCCCATGAAGCTCCACAATGACATTTGCCCATCCCCAGTTACAGCCTTTATGCTAGAAAGCCAGAGAGTTGTTAGACATATGGCTCACAAGAGGTCTAATCCCAGTGCATGAAAGTGTTCAATGGAATCATGTTTGCTAATGAAAACCCTTTACTCCCTATCAATGCTTACTAAATACAAACATCAAGTTGACAAGTAACTGAGTAGATAGCAATTGAATGGAGCCAAGAGGCCTAGTGCCAAGGTTGGAGTCTCATTTATCTTCTTTGAGGGAGCTGTACTGAGAAAGATTGATTAATACAATTACTGTTTTTTTTAAAAATAAAGTAATAGGGTTAGATTAACAGGCATGTGCTTGGAGTCTTAGCACAGTTCTGAAAAGTGCAAAGAAATGTTGTCTATTGTGGTAACAGAACTCACAATGAAGCTGAGGACAAAAAGGCAAACACACAAAGCAGAGACTTTCTTTTACAGCAGTCTGGAAAACAAAATGGCAGCCTGGATTGAGAAGGCCTTATCTGACTAGAAATAAAAAGTGCAATAGGAGGATGAGGTGAGGTGTAACCTCTCTTGAAATAGACATATCATTTCTATTTCCAGACCAGGATGTTGTTGTTGTTGTTGTTTGCTTATATTAAGTGAAACATCTGTTTTGTTTAAGTTCATAATCACTTTGCACTTTTTTTTAAAGAGCAAAAATGTAAATCCTCTTGAATAAGCATTTTTTGGTCTAAAGTCAATATTGTAATGGGAATACAGGGCCAGAACTTGATTTCCTTTGTCTTTCCCTTAGCACCATCTTTGCCACCCAAAAGGTTTTCCTGATGCTTCAGAGGTGTATGGAGATGAATGGCATGGGGAAATCACCACGGCCCTTTTCACATGGCATTTTCCATGTGAAAGGGCACCTGGAGCGCTGCGTGATTGTGAGGAGCAATCTGCACAATGCACTCACAATCACGCGATGCTCCAGGGGCCAGCAGGCTCCAATCACACATGTTTTCATTTTTGGCTAGAAGCTGAAAATGGTGAGCGATCGTGCATTGCTCCTGGGCCCCGCATGCACTTACCTGGCGTGCGGAGCCTCTGGAGCCATGCTGGTCGCGCTTCCTGCCCCAGCACAGCCTGTGGAAGGAAGAGGAGGGGCTCTCGTGTGAGCAGGCAGCTTGTGCGGAGCCGATGGATCCCGGACATGAGAGCCTCTCGCCAGAGGCTGCTTGTGCGGTCCCCGCGCCCCAGCACCGGAAAAAGGTAAGGTGTGGAAAGGGCCCACCAGAAATTCTGCTGGTTGCTTCATGTCAGCTTTGGGCAACACCATGAATTTTATAGGATTTTCTTAGAATACTCAGAGATAGGTTTCCATTGCCTTTCTAAGAGAAAAATAGCCTACAACATCTGTTATTACGTGCCGGTCCACCATCCAAGGACTAACAAAGGCCTGCTTAACTTCTGTGATAAGATGGGATCTGATGCCTTCAGGGCTTTTAGGCCAGCCATGTATATGTACACATGCACACCCCCCCCCATGTATCCATGTACTTTATTTGTGAGCTAAGAAATTCAGAGTAATATTTTATCCAAAATTTCAGGACACTTAAAAAAAATGACACTAGGAGGGAAATCTGTGGTGCTCTTTGGCTTGGCTGGCTGGCCTCCCTTCCATCAGGAAATGATAGGTTGTCCAAGAGACTCCTGGAATGAACTCTATCCCAAGGAGAGGGGCACCTTGTGAGTTGAAAGCTGCAAATGCTTCTCTTGCACCATTTCACACAGTTTTAACAAGTCAGCACCATTTTCTGAGCCTTTCCTTAGAGGACAATGCTGAGGTGGCCAAAATATAAATAGTCAAAAAGTGATGAAAATATATATAAAATATCAAAAGGTGGCTAAAATATAAATAACTAAAATATGCCCTCAAAAGAGAAGCCAAAGAAAATAATCCACCCACCCAGTTTACAAGTTAAACCATCTTTTTCTGAAATATCACTTGGTAGGAAATACCTAAACAGCCTTTAAAGAATAGTGAGACATTTGTCTTTTTCTCTAGAGGTTTAGTAAAGAATAGGAGAAGATTACTTTGCATTCCCTGCCTCTGGTTTAATCATTCAAAAGTTGAAGTTTACTTTGTTTGCAGCATGCATATGTTTGCTCTATGGATTAACATTGCTGAGGCTTTCCTCCCCTTTCTTAATTGAGGATCTAGTATTAATATAAAATATTGCATGCATAACTGTAGTTTTTGGTATGGTTCAAAAAATGATACGTGGATGCTGTACTGAACAGCATCATCATGATGCAGCTCCAGATGGAAGTGCTTAGGTGTTTCATTGGTTTTAGCTAGAAAGAAGTGAGCAAGCATGAGCTTAAGTTATTGACTGACATGGATTAAATTTCCAAGAGCTTCATTTTAACTGGATTGGCACACTTTTACAGAATGGGTGGTAGGGGATTTCAGGCAGAATCAGTCACATGTAGTTTGAAAGGCTGGTGGTGGAAATAAAATATAAATATAAAATAGCAATATATAATAGAAGCCATAGAATGCAGATATAAGATGTGATGTGGAAAGTGCCATAGAACAAATCCAGAAGCTGATAGACACATTTATTTTGTTAAATTAATGTATATATAGAGTAGAGGAACAGAGTTATGTGTGCTGTCCTCTATTATATTATTTATTTTGGCATATAGATGCAAAGAATATGTGGAGAAATAATATCAGGTATAATATTCCATTGGTTATACAAGCAGACATAACAGACTAATCTTATCTCTTTTTATGATAGAGTTACAAGCTTGATGGATGAAGGGAATGCTGTGGATGTAGCATTTCTTGACTTCAATAGGTCCTTTGACAAAGTTCCCCATGATATTCTTCTAAAGAAGCTAGTAAAATACAGGCTCGACAGCACTACTGTTAGGTGGATTTGTAATTGGTTGACTGACCAATCCCAAAGAGTGTTCGCCAATGGTTGCTTTTCATTCTGGAAAGAAGTGATTAATGGGGTGCCACAGGGTTCTGTCCTGGGCCCAGTGCTGTTCAACATCTTTATCAATGACTTGGATGAAGGAATAGAGAGCATGCTGATCAAATTTGCAGATGACACCAAATTGGGAGAGGATCTAGAAGACATGATCAAAATTCAAAATGACCGTGACAGCTTGGATTGCTGGGCCAAGACTAACAACATGAATTTCAATGGAGAGAAATGTAAGGTCCTACACTTAGGCAGAAAAATAAAATAAAATAAAATGCACAAGTATAGGACGGGAGATATCTGGCTGGACAACAGTACATGTGAAAAGGATCTAGAATTCTTAGTAGATCACAAGCTGAGCATGAGTCGACAATGTGATGCCACAGTCAAGAAAGCCAACGCAATTCTTGGTTGCATCAATAGGTGTATGGTATCCAGATCATGGAAAGTAACAGTACTCATTCTATTCTACTTGTTGGGGAAATTTAAAAAAATATATTTGAATATTGAGAGACCTTGGTAATGAGACTCTCAATCAGCAGAATATTTTAGTAATTGCACAAAAACAGAAGTTGAACAGATTACCAGTTCTGTAACACCACCCCAAACACACTTAATCTAGCTCAAAATAAACACAAAAGCAGTTTGGTTAAAAATATAAAAGAGTTTACTCACAAAATCTTGTACATAGTCTATACAGGTTCAATTCTTGAAGAAGGTAGGAAGAAAATCAAGCACTCGCATGCTTGCTGGCAACAATCCCTGTTGGGAGATCTCAGAGCATGCTTTCAGGTCAAAAGGCGAAGACAAAAAGGGGGGAGTAAATGGCAAGAGAACCTTTTAAAAATGAAGAATGTATACGTGCTTGAGGAAGAGGTGTTAACCAACAAACAGGAAGGTCTCTCTAGGCTATCTCTCTGTGCTTACAATAGACATGCAAACAAACTAGCCAGTTAATTAAGCATGCAAAGGTTGCCACTCTCAACACTACTTTGGTCAGACTTCATCTAGAATCCTGTGTCCAGTTCATTTCAAGAGGGATATTGGCAAGCTAGAACATGTCCAGAGGAGGGTGACCAAAATGGTGAAGGGTCTGGACGCCATGCACTATGAGGAGCATCCTGGGGAGCTGGATATGTTTAGTCTGAAGGACAGAAGGTTAAGACGAGACATGATAGCCATGTTTAAAAATTTGAAAGGATGTCATATTGAAGATGGTGCAAGCTTGTTTTCTGCTGCTCCAGAAACTAGGACACAGAGCAATGCATTCAAACTACAGGAAAAGAGATTCCACCTGAACATTAGGAAGAACTTCCTGACAGTCAGAGCTATCTGGCAGTGGAATATACTGCCTCGGAGTGTGGTGGGATATCCTTCTTTGGAGGTTTTTAAGCAGAGGCTGGATGGCCATCTTTTGGGAGTTTTTTTGATGTGGGTTCCTGCATGGTAGGAGGTTGGACTGGGTGGCCCCGTGGTCTCTTCGAACTCTATGATTCTATGATTCTAATTACCATGGTTACTACTGTTCACAGAGTTCCTTCCACACTAGAAACAATATAGAAGTTCAGGGTTTTTGTGCAGTTTCTAGAATGCATGTATGGAATTAAATGTATTGGGATCTGGAATCCTTTGTAACATAGCTGGAAAGCACAAAAGAACAGAAAGATCTTTCAAATGGGCAAAGCAAAGATTCAAAAAGATGCAGCATTAGGATTTCAAGAGTTGATAGTCAAAGGCCTCTGAAAACAGGGTCTGGAATCCTGTTTGGGGTGTGTTACCCTGATTTCTGGGGGTCCTGGGAGAGACACCTAAGTGCACTCCAAATATTACTAAGTTGGGGGAATTAGCAAGGACCACAAGCTAGCAATATGAGAGGCAGGGTAATGTAGTGAGATCTTTAACCCTATGTATACGGGGTCAGGCTGCAAGAAGAACTAGGCAAGTTGTTCAATTAAAAGATTTTATTAAACTCTCCTTAATTAAGCAAACAATGACACACGCACTCACACACTCATCCAAGAACTATAGAAGCAGGAAGTGAGGAAAATTGATAGGGGTTTTCAGAGGGTTTCTGGGGTGATACTCCACCTGATCCTGCAGTCCAGTAAAAGAGAAGATAGAGATCGAGGCTTGGGTTCATGGTTTCCCAGCACGTGGAGGCTGAGGGGAGGCTCGCTGAACAGGGCGGCAACAGTTTGGGATGCAAGGCATGAGCGTTCTGACAAGGAGCTCAAACTTGGGGTTTTTATAGGGAAGATTGTACCTCGAGGCTAGTCTCCCGAGGACAACAATAGGGATTTTAGTGGAGACAAAGCCTCCGAAAGGTCAAAATCAGAATTGATGAGATTTAGCCAGCATTGCCAATTGTTAGAACAGTATACAGATGAGGACCACTTAGCGTTTGTATAGAGCAAGCAGTTCAGGGCTGAGAGCCCTTGCATTTGCTTAATGGTTGGCTGTGTCCGGGGGGCACTACTGGCTGTGCGGCAAATGGTTGTTTACTGGCCTAGACCTAGCATGCATAATTAAGGCCATGCGGCCATGCCTGCCTACACAGGCTTTTCGTGACCCTTTCAGACATGTGGAGTTCATCTTATGGAGTGCCATGTGGAAATATTCAACATAACCAATATGAAATTGTAGACCTCGGGCTTGGGCCAGATAACCACAGTAACAGGTGTTATGGTAGCATAATTCCAGGTAACACCATTGGTTTTACTTTTTACATGCTTCTGTAAGGACGTATCCAGTTCTTCCTTGCATGAACAGTTCATGTTTGCCATACAGCACAAGTCATCTGAAGAGGCAGTTAGTGCTCAAGCACAGTTCTGTCCTCCCTCCAAAACACTTCTAGAATGTTGTCCTTTGTTCCAAAGCATAACCCAAGTACACTGGTGTAACTTTATACATCACCATCATTGAAAATAATCACAAACTGACCAACAGGACATGAAAGTGATCAGTAATTGCTAAACCTTGACATCTTGTTTTCAAGAATTTGCTGATTCTGAACCTGATACTATACAGATTATGTTCTACCTTTGATGGACAAAGGATAAAACCAAACATCTCCTCCCCAAAGCCTTGAGTCTGTTGTGGAAATAGAACATATATTCTCATTAGAATTGTTCTGTCTAAGAAGATTTTCAGGATTTCATTAATAAACCCAAGACAGATAGTGTCAGGAGTCCTCCATGTTTGTTGTTTTAGGATAGCAGTAGCCTGGGGAAATAGTGATAGTAGGCTGTTAACTTTCCCAGGTGCCAACCATTCCTTCCGGCTGGAATTTCAAAGGAACCATTTGGCATGATGACGTTCGTCCTTTTACAACTATCTCAGGAGAAACTTGCTGTTTAAGTGTAAGGCGGGGGGAAAGCATTCCATTCTCGAGCTTTAACGTCTGATAGACAGTATCATTCACTATGTTTCAATAAATCTTCTACTAAAGTTTATTGCTATGTTTGAGGGTGAATCTGTTCCTGACAGAAAGCTCGAGAATCTTTTTTTTCCTAAAATGCATCAAGTAGTGGATCAGTTAATTACTGAAGAAGAACGAGGATCTGCAGAATCTGATGGAACTGCAGAGACCGAAGCGTCCATGGATACCAAGGCAAATTTACCGCTGAGCGAGGCTATGAAAACCCCCACAAGCGGCCAAACCTGGGTCTGGGGAGAGAAGCCGCTTATGTCGGTAAGACAACGCAGAAGGGCTGCTAGATGGGACACATCAGCCAAAGACCTTTCCTTTCTGGCGGAAATGGCACGAATGGAAACAGAACTGGAGAGAAAAGATGAGGAGATACTCGAACTCAAGACCATGTTACGTGAGATGAGCATCCGTCCCTCGCAGACATTGAGAACACCAGCACGCGAACCACGAGCGGCTGTGCCAGCGGCAGGCACCCCTGGTCCGCCCCAGCAACCAGCAGGGCAAGCTCCAGCGCCACCGCTACTCAGAAACGTGGGAGACCTGAAAGCGTCCTTCAACGGGAAGGGTGAGAAACTCTCTTTCTTTATGACTATGGCAAATAATTTCATGGTCGATCATGGCCACCTCTTTCGGGATGATGCAGCCCGAATTAGATACCTCAGCCAGAGAATGAAAGGACTGGCAGCTGACTGGGTAGCGAACCTATATGACACCCGCGCCCCCGAAACCGAAAATCTGCAACTCTTCATGAACCATTTGCGTGAACGGTTTGAAGACCCCCATCTACTAGAAAAAACTAAATATCAACTAAAACAAATGAAACAAGGCAGGAACGACGTGGGAACATATTCACGTGAATTTAGAAACCTGGCCACCAAAGTGCAGTGGAATGATGAGATTCTTATCGAGTTATACAAAGATGGACTAGATCCTGATATCTTACACGGGTGCCTAATGCAGGCCAACCCACAAACCCTGCTAGGTTGGATCAGACTAGCTACTGAAGTGGAGGGTATAACCCACACTGTTCAGTTGAACCGACAACGACAAGACTTAACAAAACGACAACCTCGCCGTCCCACCATCCTCAATGTTGAGGAACGAAACAAACGCCTCCGTTTGGGCATGTGTTTCACCTGTGGGAAACCGGGTCACCTTGCCAACAACTGCACCAGTAACCAAGCCACGGTGGGGACTAAAGGAGCACGAGCAGACCCCAGGAATAAAGAATCTACACGTCAGACAACGGCCATCAAACAACCGCTCAGACGCACTCATAAGGACCCTGCAGCAGCGACAGGAGACTCCGCTCCCGACGGTGAAACCTCTTCTTCGTATTCCTCGGACACAGATGGGGATTCTGAACCCGACGGTGGCGGTTTGAAAGCAGCGGGAACAGCTGTAAGTACTCCTAAAATTCCCCATTTCTATACCACGGTTACGATTACTGGCGGAGATGGGACCTTGCATGTACATAGGGCACTAATTGACTCTGGCTGCTCCAGAAGTTTGTTACACCCCAAATTGGCCAAGACCCTTAAAACTCTATATGAGCCTTTGGAACGCCCCATCAAGTTAACTCAAATGGATGGGACCTCAATGACTGGAGGAGCAATAAGCGAAATCACCATGCCCATCTCATTTCAAATGGACCAAAATAATTATAGCATGCGGTTCCTAGTTCCCAAGGAGGTGCAGTTCGAATTGGTCTTGGGAATCGACTGGCTCCGTAAATATAATCCCCAAATAGACTGGACCGCTGGCACTCTATCCTCTTCCGAGGCAAGCTTCTCTATTGGCCATGAAGAATTGCAACAAATTCCTTCGCACTACCGTGATTTACAGAAGGCCTTTCATGAGAGGGAGGCTGACAAATTGCCCCCCACACTGAATTTGACTGTAAATTGGAATTGATTGACGGAGCCTCGCTGCCTAAACCAAAAATCTACCCCATGAGCCAGCAAGAACTCCTTGCCCTCAAAAAGTTCCTTAATAAAAATTTGGCTCGTGGCTTTATCAAGCCTTCTACAGCCCCTACGGCGAGTCCTGTCTTCTTCCGAAAGAGAAAAGATCCCGGAGCGGATCCGAGGCTGATAGTTAACTACTCTGCTATTAACCAGGTTATCTCTTCCAATTGTTATCCCATTCCCCTGATACGGACCGTTTTAGACCATCTTGTTCAAGGAAAATATTTCACTAAGCTTGATCTTAAAGAAGCATTTCATAGGATTCGGATGGACCCAGACTCTGAATGGCTCACCACCTTTGCAACCCCACTGGGGAATTTTAAATGGACGGTTCTCCCCTTTGGATTACAATCTGGACCATCTGTGTTTCAGATGTTTTTGAACACCATTTTCCACGACTTATTGTATCAGGGGGTTCTGATTTATTTGGATGACATTTTAATTTATGCAGACTCCATGGAATCTCATGTATCATTGGTTCGGGAAGTGCTTCGACGGCTGATAGATAATAACCTCGTAGTTAATCTGTCTAAGTGCCAATTTGACACCCAAACCTTTGATTACTTGGGTTATAGGATTCAAGATTGTTCACTTAAAATGGACCCTTCGAAAATTAACTCTATTTTGCAATGGCCCGTCCCCAAAACTTTGAAGCAACTGCAGCAATTTCTTGGCTTTGCAAACTTTTACCGGAACTTTATCGAACTTTTTTGCAGCCATAGCGCTTCCGCTTACTAACCTGTTACGGAAACCTAAAGGCGAATCTACATGTAAGTCGCACAAACTTCGTTGGTCCCCTGAATGTCAGTCGGCGTTTGAACATTTGAAATCTAAATTCACTACAGAGCCATTGCTACTTTTCCCCGACAGTGCTAAGCAATTCATTGTGCAAACAGATGCTTCTGACTTTGCCATGGCCGCTGTTCTTTTGCAACATGACTCTGAGGGAGCACTCAAGCCTTGTGCTTTCATTTCAAAGAAATTTTCTCATCAACAAGCTAATTGGCCTATTTGGGAGAAAGAAGCCAAGGCTATTCATTTTGCGCTGACCACTTGGCGACATTTACTTGAAGGGGCCCGACTCCCCTTTGAAGTCTGGACTGATCATAGAAATTTGCAAGCCTTGCAGTCGGTTAAGAAACTCTCCCCCTAAGCAGGCGAGATGGGCTGAATTTTTCCAGAGGTTCCGGTTTAAAATTGTTTTCAAAC
The DNA here is from genome assembly GCA_948474755.1 of Ctenosaura bakeri. Taxonomy (NCBI): domain Eukaryota; kingdom Metazoa; phylum Chordata; class Lepidosauria; order Squamata; family Iguanidae; genus Ctenosaura; species Ctenosaura bakeri. The sequence goes on from CAOLHI010001210.1 coordinate 234,408, forward strand.
CTGGCCGTTCCAACCAATTGGCGGACCCTCTATCTCGCCTTCCCTGTTTTGAGGGACCTTCTGCTACGTCCCCCCCTCCAAAGCCTTATTTCCTGCCTCCTCCCTGGCTTCTCAAGTAACTACTCGCACATTAGCAAAAACAAGGCTTTCTGCCTCCTCCCTCTGTGACTCCGCTCTCCGCGATGCTATCGTTCATGCAGCGCATGCCAACTCATGGCTCCCGGCAAATAAGGACAAAATTGAGTGGGTTGACAATCTCCCTTTCTATGGCACCAAGGTCTACGTCCCCCCTGCTGCCCGTGAGCATGTACTTCATCGTCATCACGATTCCAAACCTGCTGGACATTTTGGGTTTTTGATGACATTGCATGCGATTCGCCGCCTTTTTTGGTGGCCTGGACTAAACTCCTCCGTGCAAACTTACATTAAACAGTGTGCTACTTGCAACGTTTCTAAATCGCCCACATCTAAGCCTCAAGGGCTCCTACAACCTCTGCCTGCTCCTTGTAGCCCCTGGTCGGTTATCGCATGGGATTTTATCGTCTCTCTCCCCTCTTCACATGGCTTTCATGTTATTTGGGTTGTTACTGATCACTTTTCCAAGCAATGTCATTTTGTTCCTCTAAAGAAAGTACCCAATGCTGAACGACTTGCTGACCTATTCGTTCATCATGTATGGAAACTTCACGGACTACCTTCGGTGATCATTTCGGACAGGGATCCAATTTTCACTTCCAAGTTTTGGACCTGCCTCTTGAAAACCCTGGGAATCACTCAGAAACTCAGCAGTGCTTATCACCCCCAAACAGATGGCCAATCTGAGCGTGCTAACAAATCTCTTGAACAATTTCTTAGGTGCTTTGTTTCTGAAAACCAGAACGATTGGGTTTCGCTTCTCCCGTTTGCTGAGTTTGCTGTAAACCATGCTGTTCATGCTTCTACTGGGAAACCCCCGTTTGAAATAGTTTACGGCTTTCTTCCTTCTCCTTTTCCCCCCCTCACCCTCCCTTCCTCTGCTCCTCCTTCTGTTTCTGCTTGGGTCTCTAAATTTTCGGGCATTTGGCAATCCGTTTCGGATGCTATAGCATCTGCAAAAGCTTCTCACAAACGCTTTGCCGACCGCAAACGGCAGCCTAACCCCTCTTACAAACCCGGGGATCTGGTCTTTCTTTCCTCTAAGCACATTTCGTCTACTTCTCCTTCTAAAAAACTTTCCCCTCGATTTCTCGGTCCTTTTCCTGTGAAAAGAGCTATTAACGATGTTTCTTTTGAACTGGATCTCCCTTCTTCCCTCAAGGCAATTCATCCTGTCTTTCATTCCAGTTTGCTGAAGAGAGCCCCTTCGCTGGATTCTTCGCCGACTGATGTTCCTCAACGCCCCGATTGACTTTGTTATTACTGCATGGGTTTCTTGTATTTCTGTTGTTCTGTAATATTTTACTTGTTTTGCGTATCTATATGTATATGAATTTTTTTTAAAAAAAAAAAAGTGGGGCAGGATGTCAGGAGTCCTCCATGTTTGTTGTTTTAGGATAGCAGTAGCCTGTGGAAATAGTGATAGTAGGCTGTTAACTTTCCCAGGTGCCAACCATTCCTTCCGGCTGGAATTTCAAAGGAACCATTTGGCATGATGACGTTCGTCCTTTTACAACTATCTCAGGAGAAACTTGCTGTTTAAGTGTAAGGCGGGGGGAAAGCATTCCATTCTCGAGCTTTAACGTCTGATAGACAGTATCATTCACTATGTTTCAATAAATCTTCTACTAAAGTTTATTGCTACGTTTGAGGGTGAATCTGTTCCTGACAGATAGGGCATTATTGGTGGTCCAGAATGTTAGCACAAACCAGAGATTATCCAGTCTATACTGAAGACAAAAAGTAGTAAATCTACTATTTTCCCCTCCCTCTTCCTGGTACTCAGATCCAAACAACTGTTTAGATTGATGCATCTGTTGAGCATTACAAGATATGGTGTATTGCAAGAGATTCACACTGTGATGATAAGGTAAGAGATAAAAATTCTGTGAAAAGGGATTCTAGTGAGAAAAATAGTGTGGCTAGAGCATTTAGAAGAGCTGTTTAAAATGTCCTGTGCCTTTTCAGCAACCAAAGATTTGCTCACAAAGTACATTTTATGGGGAAGAAGTACTCACAAATGAGTTTCCTGAAAACCTTGATGGGTTCCCTTGAGAGTTCATTTCCAAACCAATTTCAGTTCCTGTTTAAGTGTCTAACAAAATCATTCTTTATTTGCTAGCTCTCAAGTCATAGATCATCTTATCACTTTAATTCACAGGACCTAGTACATAGCTGGTTTACTGTGCATGTGTGTACCTCAGCTGTTACCATCTTATAAGTGAGTCAGCAATCATGGTCCTAAATCCAATTGCTAGTCTCAACCAAAGTAAATACACTGAATCAATGGGATGAATGTAAATGTCAGTTTCCTCATCCAGCAGTTAAAATTTGAACTCTGACATCGCTGTGGTAGTTATGTGTGTGTGTTTCTTAGACATATTTTTTCTATTGCATCTATTGCAATGTTGGAGCTACAAAGCGATGACCCACCAATCTGCAGTCCTCCTGCAATGCCTCTATGTCACGGTGCCATGTCATTTCAGAGACATGGGGGAGATAAGTCCTTTGGGGGCCCATGAATAGCACGGGAGAGAGCATGATCCATATAGGCAAAAGGAATTGCAGTCCCTGTTGTGAACCTAATTATTTTAGGTAGGACCATGCCTACAAATATGACCAGTATTTCAAATACTAGAGGCAGAGATAACTTATTAAAAGCTTTTGTTTTTTTTTTAAATGACATCTTCTTCAAGATTATATGAACTCAGACTGAGGTCATTTCCACATGACATCACTGTCTCATGATGGGGACATATTGATAGTAGTCTGTGAGTTGTGCTTTCATGCAGCATTGTTGCAGTCCCACTGCCAATGCATCCCCACCCATTGTGATCCCGTAATGGTCCCCGATCACATGATGCTTCCACCAATGGCAGCCCTGCAGAAAGAGAGGAAGCATGATTTAGGTGCTTTCTTCCCCAGTGCAGCACAGGAAGTGACTGGCTACACTGTAGAAGGAAGGAACATGTTGCTTGCACTACCCTTCCGCAGACAGCCTGCTAGGGCAGAGGGGAGTATTCACATCATGCTCCCATCTCAGCAGTGGCACTGCAAGGATCATGACAGGATGATGATGGAGACAGATAAGGTGCAGAAATGCCCTCTGAAACCTCTATTTGTGCTTTATAGTCAAATCTGGACTGATTCTGACGAGGTCATTTTTATGCAAGCTTTGGGCTAAAACATTATTTTTTTCACAAAGGCAATCAATGAAATCCAAAGCAAAAATCAGTTTGAGGAGGGCATTATAGAAGCTTCTTGGACTCAGAAATTTCTCAAGTTTTATTTTGTTGCTTGGGATATATAATCTGATGTTTCATGACAAATAGCAAAATGCCTTCAGAACTTCTTTGAAGCAAGCAGTAGATTAGCTGAAATACATTTCTTTCCTTCTTTGTAGAAAAATCACCTAGTTGAATGAATGAGGCCAGGATTTCCTGTTTTCTGTAGCCATTTCTAGTCCTCTCCCACTGCAATTCATCAGGTCAGTCTGGCACAGCACAGGGACTCCTGAAGCTAATTTATAGAAAACATGTGGTAACTAGTTGCTTTGTTGACTACCTGAGTTTACACTATTCCTAGTATTCTGATAATTATGTACCTTATGTACTGCTTAGCATCATTAAAATCTGCCCCAAGGGAGATTTTACACTATATAAAACTAAGATTGGAACAAGCAATACACTTTTAAGCAGATGTAGGTGAAGTGTGATCCTTGGGTTACAGGTGCCCACCCAAATCCTTTTTGTGTGTGTGAGAGAGAGACTGCATTCCCCACGATTCTTGGTGTATTTCCAGGTCAAATATATCAACAGTTTCCCAGAACCAGTAGTATGCTTCTCATTTCTACCCCTGGAATCAATGGAATTAAAAAGTGTCTAATTTCAGATGAATGCTGGTGTAATTATTAATCTGTCTACTGTTGATCTACTTTCTAATACTGCAATTTGCCTACCCTCCTCTGTCACACTTGTGCCAGAGGGAAGGCAGGTTTGCTAGCCTCATGGAAGAAGAAGCCATGCTAGACAGTGTCACAGAACACTGAGCCATGATGGACAGTGTCTGGGGGGGGGAGTTGGGGATCTTTAAGGCTCTGCCACCCCACCCCACCCCAGCTCTTCCTTTTTGCCTTTCTAGCTTTGAGGTGAACACTTGCAGGTAGTACCTAAATATTTTGTTCAATTTTAAAACCTGATTTATCCATTGAATTTGATCCTCTTTTCTTGTATTTTTCATTAAAGCCATTTCTGCACTACACTGTTGCACTGCTATTATTCCACTTTCAACGTCCTGTGGAATTCTGCGGTTTGTAGTTTACTGAGGCCAAAGAGCTCTTGCTGAGAATTCTAAATGCCCCTCCCTAGACTGCAAACCCCAGGATTCCACAGGATGTTGAAAGCAGACTAATAGCACTGTAACAGTGTGGTGTGGAAAGGCCCTGAGACTCAGTTTAAGATAAGTAAAATAAGACAAACTGTAGTGCAGAAATGGCCTAACATCACCGTCATTTACTTGTTATTCTTGAATCCAGCCAGCTCTCCAAATTATTATAAGGTCTCTGGCAATGCCTCTATATTCTCCAAAGAGTTCTCTAATGTAATCACTAAGGCCCTTTTCACACCTTACCTTTTTGCGGTGCTGGGCTTCAGGGATCATGCGAGCAGCCTCTTGCGAGAGGCTCTCACATCTCCGCTGCTTCAGCTCTGCAGCTGCTGCCTGCTAGTGAGCAGGCAGCATGAGAGCTCCTCCTCTTCCTTCCACAGCACAGCCTGGGATTTTCCTAGGCTGTGCAGGGGCAGGAAGCATGAGCGCCACAGCTTCAGAGGCTCTGCACACAGAATAACTGTGCACAGAGCCCTGGAGTGATTAGCGATCGTGCACCATTTTTAGCTAGAAGCTGAAAATGAAATAGTGCGCTTCGGTGCCTGCCGGCCCCGGCAGCATTGTGCAATTTCAAGGACATCATGTGGATGGCTCCTCGTAATTGTGGCAAATAATACTTTAGCTTACTTTGATAAAAACCACAGATTCCAAGTCAAGGGAATTGATACTCCCACTGTGTCCTGCGCTAGTCAGGCCTCATCTGGAACACGTTCTGGGCATCTCATTTTAAGAAGGATATAAATAAGTTGGGATGGGTTGAGAGAAGGGCCAAAAGGATGAGAAGAGGTATGGAGAACAAAACTTAGAAGGAATGTTTGTAGGAGCTGGGCACATGCAGGCTGGCAAAGAAAAGACTGAGCTGTAACATAGGACCTTTCCGCACTACCCTGTTATAGCACTATGATTCCACTTCCAACCTCCTGTGGAATTCTGGGGTTTGTGGTTTTCTGACGCCAAAGAGCTCTCTGGCTGGGAATCCTAAATGCTCCTCCCTAAACTGCAAACCCCAGGATTCCATAGGAGGCTGAAAGTGGAATAATAGCGCTATAACAGGGTAGTGCAGAAAGGCCTATAATTGCATTCTTAAAATACCTAAAGGCCTGTCACAGACAGGAGAGAGTAGGCTTTTCTCTGCTGCCCAAAAGGATGGGAACAGGTCTAATGGTTTTAGGTGTTTAGATTTCATTTGAACATAAGAAGAAAGTTCTTGATGGTAAGAGTGATTTGGTAATGGAACCAATTACCTACAGAAACTATGAGGTCTCTTTCTCTGCGTGTCCTCAGAAAGATATTAGAGAGATAACTTTTGGGATTGTCCTACCTTGGACTCAATGGTATCTGGAACCCCTTTCAACTCTATGATTCATTTGTTGCCTCTTCAGCAACGAAACAAAAAATCTACTAATATAAATAAGCTTTGGTTCTCCTTTGCTTATTTGGAAATTATTGCTACATTTTGTAATAGAGATAATAACCAGAAAGTGTCACAGTGAACCATTTCTCATTTATTCAGGGTTTATGTAGGTTGAACTCATTACTTTTGCTTCTTGCTTCCATTTTGAGTTCTGCAAATTCATATCAATTTTATTATTGTCTCCATTTCAAGGATACCTTAAAACTAATTTTCTTCTGGCCCCAGGAAGACATATGAGTCTATTTGTGTATTAACAATGTTATAATTGCTTAGATGCTCCCCCCTCTTATAAATGCTTAGAAGAAAGCCCCTGCTAATGTCTCTGTGTGGGCTTTGCAAATATAATGAATTCAAAAGGAAGAATAAAGGAGGTTATGTTTGTTCCCAAGATATATGCATGCCTTTTATCTCCTGTAAGCTATAAAAATGCATCAGTAGATTCAGCCTGTGGCTTTTCCCCTTCTCAAAGGGAAGGAAGGTACATTTTTAACATTATTCTCTTTTACCACAGAGTGACAAATGGCTTTTTGCCTCAGCACCATTTTCCTAGCTTTCACTGTAAATTAAAGACAGTTTTGTCAGCAAAAGCAGAACTTGAGCCTCCCTACCAGAAGGGCAAGTTGAAGGTCAAAAGATGTGTCTCACTTATTTTGAAGTTTTCAAAAGCAGCGACTAAACTATACCATAGAAAAGTAGTTCAAAAGGAAGAGAACCCCATCCCCATGCCAAAAATAGACTGTCTAGTTCTATAGTCCTATTGCAAAGATGTCCCTACTGGAATACACTAGAACTAGGTAAATGTTCTTCTACTGGGAAAAAAAAAAACCTCTTCTGTCAGCAGGTTCAGATATCTGTCAACAAACTGCTGGAAGAAGTGATCTCCTGACTGAAATGTGCTGGGTAGAAGAGTGGAAAAAAAAGGCAGAGAAGGAAAAAGAGAAGGAGCACAGCAAGGGACTACAGTCAATCCCTTCCAGTCCAGGAACAAATGCCACCATGTTAGCAGAAAGTCCAAGTAATTTTCAACATTCCTACTTTGGGAAGGGTTTGGCTTTGGCTTTGGGTCAGCTGGCCTAGTAATCTCAACTGACCCTTGAGCAACTTGGTCAGTTAGACTGCAATTCCTTATTCTTTGGAAGGATTTTACACTATCTGCCTTCTCTGAAGACAGAGTTAGAGGTCAGTCCTTGAAAGAGGATATACAACATTGTAAATCTCCTTCCAAATGGCAGGGAAGTTTCTTTGGCCCTTGCCTCTCTAGTGTTTGAGCTCCTGAACTGGTAGAGACAAAAGAAGATTCTTTGGACATGTCAGATGTGGATCAAGGGATCACTACAAGCTTTCTGTTCACTTTTTCCCTCATAATTGGAAAAATTGTACCTGATGTATACATTATGGAGAAAGCCAGCATGGAATCTTATATGAATATAACTACTCAAAGGGACAACAAGGAAGACCAAGACCTAGGAAGAAAGGTAGCTGATGATATCCATCACAGTCCGCAGATATGGCATTTATGACTGCAGAGGCTGAGGTGATTAGATTTATTTTTGAAAGAGAAAGACTTTTGTTAAAATAATAAGAAAATGATGTGATTACTGATAAAGGTTGCTGACAAGTATGGGCACAAGAACTGCAAATAAACATTAATAAGGTCATCTTGATTTCATATGGGTTTGATTAGATATGAGTTAAATCTGCAATTTTTAAAGATTCCACTCCCTCCCTCCCTCCATCTCTCTGTCTCTCTCATTAGGAGTTCCAAAATTCCCTTGAATTTTAGGACCTGGGCTCTTTTCTCCACCACTCGGAGCAAGAATGAAATATCTCTGGATAAGCTCACTGCCTTGAAAAGTGTGTTAGCAGCCATACAGCTCCATGCTTTGATATAGTCTAATTGGTGAATATTAATTGGCATGAAATTAAGTTACACTTATGGCTGAAAGGTCATGTGGAGAAGGGATGCTCGCTGGGAATATGTTCAAAAGTAGGATAGATCTCAGCATGGCCAGATCATAAGTTCACTGTGTATTAGCTGGGAAAGCCTGACTTAATGACTCTAAGCTAATCCTCTCAACTGCCCAACCTCAGAAAACAATAGTCAAAGAAAACTGCTGAAGTGCAGCAGGCCAGCACCACTGCTGTGTCCATTTCTTACTGAAACCTTGCCCAGTGACATTACCCAACCAAGACATTGAGACAATGGCCTTTTCTGCACCTTACCTTTTTCCAGTGCTGGGGTGCAGGGATCGCGCGAGCAGCTCTTGCATCCCTGCTGCTTCACCTCCACACGAGCTGCCTGCTTGTGCAAGAGCCCTGCCTCTTCCTTCCACAGTGCAGTGCTGGGGCAGGAAGCGCGACTGGCGCAGGTCTGGAGGCTCTACACTCCAGGTAAGTGCGCGCGGGGCCTGGGAGCAATACGCAATCAGGCACCATTTTCAGCTTCTAGCCAAAAATGAAAAGGTGTGCAATTGGCCCCTGCCGGCCCCTGGAGCATCGCACAATTGGGAGTGCATCATGCAGATAGCTCCTCGCAATCGCGCAACACTTCAGGCCCCCTTTCGCATGGCAAATGCCATGGGAAAGGGGCCTCTGCTATGAACAACTTTCCTCCATTTATTCTTGGACTAGCTCTTGTGTGAGTGTTTGGATCTTTGGAGTATGTGACTGAATTCTCTAATAAAATACATTTTACTTTATTTTGGAATCTCTGGCTGGTTCTTTTCTGTGGAGAGCCCTTAAACATTCCTGGAAGAGCCCATTAGATTACTCCCCCTACCAGACCTCTTAACTGAGCTAATTAATTTCCCATTGTCATGTGGAGGTACTAGCATTGTGGGTGGATCCCTGAGTCACCAATGTTTTGAGGTAACAACTGCATACACTTTTTTTTTTTTTTAATGAGTGGCATACTCATTGCTATTGTGGTTTCTGCTTCATAGCATCACCCTTGTAACCCAAGTCTCTGAAATGTCACCAGGTCCTACCTCCTAATTTATATCCCATCTTTCTCCCAAGATGGAATTCATGACACTAGAAGGTAGTCATCTATAGATTTCAGATCCTGTGGCCTTAAAATTTCTAGGCCTGGGATAGTCCTGATCAGACAGCTTTATATACATGTATGAAAACTATAATTAAATGTTGATGGAGTGGTCCTCATGTATGTATGTATGACCATCCTGTGGAACTCCTGACTTCTAGAATCATGCTCTCAACAATTCCATGTGGGAACTGTAGTATACCAATCAGCCAAAAGTCCACTAACATTCTCTATTAAAATGAAATAAAGTAGACAGTGGCATTTACCAGTGGTATAAATATTTGCATTCTTTAAACTTGCATACAGTTGTGTCTACCCAAGCTGAATAGTTTCTCTTTTCTTCCCCTCACAGGAGAAAATGAGGAGTTTTGCACTTTTATCAAGAGGTATTCACATTTTGCAAATTCAGAGTTATGCTGTGCAGATTTTTTCTGTGCAAAAATATTGGTTGATTTGCATGAAAAATGTGCTTCCTGTTCATGAAGCAGTATTTTCTATGAAAAAAAATACACCGTTTATTGTGCAAGAAACATTCTTTCTTTGCAAATGAACAAACAGTTAGAGACACCTGTGATTTCTATGCGGTGGGGGGAACCTACTTGCCTTTTCCCCTTTTTTTGGTAGAATAAATCCCTGAGAGACACCATGAAGTATATAGAACTTTCCTGCAGTATTATTCCTCTTGGTAGTGTCTCCCAAATTCTGATCATTATTTTGCTGGGAAATTAACAGTGGTAAATATTCTTTCTAGCCATATGGATCTTACACACACAGGGCATACTCTTGGATACTTAAGTTTCTATGAGGTTTGACTTCATATGCTTAAATTATTCCAGTAGGGTATGATCCAGTGACCTCATATAGGTTTTATTATGATGATATTAAAACAAAGAAGCTAAGAATAGTTTCATTTGGCACAAAGGTTGTAACAACTAATACAGTGGTATTCTCAGTGGTCAACTGGCCTGGATGTGGGTTTATCATCTTTATCTTGTGGTTCTTAAAATTTTGATGAGAAAAGAATTGCAGTGGAGCAGATCCAGATGTTTCTTCTTCATATCTCTCCCCCACCCAACAATGAGGTGTCAGGGAAAAAGAATGTGCTGAAACAGCATCCTGAGAAAAGAATTGAGTCAAGCTGTTGTAGCTCTGCTAATGGAATTCATAGCCTGCAATTGAGAAGGTCAGCTTATGATAGCAAGCAACAAATAAAGATCTAATATCTGAGCCAGCTTAAATAACATTTCTTCTTACCATTCAGTTGGGTGGAGGGATGCAGAGCAAAAGCTATGTGGAGCTGATGAATACGGCCTTTTCACACTCCTGCCCTTAGTAGTGTCAGAACAGAAATAACATTTACATATCATCTGAAGAAATTTATTCATTACCAGGAGCTAGCCTGGAACAAATCCATGAACCAGTGGTCCAGAACTAATTTGCACATAGAGCTACATGCAATTTAACACAATTTTGCCTGTCATTAACATGAAACAGGTGGCTGCAAAGCAAAGGCTAGGAGGCATGGCCTATTTGGGCTAAAATCCTGTGCAAGACATCCTTGCAAATACACCTCTTTACTCAGAGGAGATATTCAGCAAAAAATGTGTACAGACTGTTCAGACAGTTTGTAATATTCTCTATAATATTCTAAAGCTATGGAACTATATATCAGTGTGAGAAGTGTCTGGCCCTCCAGTTGTCTTGGATTACATCTACCAGTGCTCATAATAATTGACAACAGTGTCTATGGGTGATGGGAGTTGTAATTCAACAACATCTGCAGGGACACACAATTTCCACCCTTATATATCTATGTCTATACCTATCTATCTTTAGATCAATAGACAGAGGGACAGACACACAGGTAAGTGTCATTGAATCCAATGGAGCTTGTCTGTGTGCATGAGTCTTCAAGTCACCTGTCTACCGATGGCAATCCCATGATTTTCATAGAATTTTCTTAGGTAAGAAATACTCAGAGTTGGTTTTGCTATTTTCTTCCCCTGAAATATAGACTACAGCACCTCATATGCATTGGTGGTCTCCCATCTAAATGCTAACCAGGGTTGAACCTGCTTACCTTCCAAGATCAGACAGGATCTGTTGCCTTTAGTGTAAGCACTACAGAGCTTACTCCCAGGAAAATAGGAATAGGATTGCATCCTGATTCCTTAGAAATATGAATAAGTCACTCTACCCTGACTGTGATGGTCTTCTAGCACAAATTTAGCAGAATCCACGATGTAATTTTTGGTGGCGCAGTGGTTAAATGCCAGTACTGCAAGCCACAAGGTTGTGAGTTCGATCCTGCCTGGCTCCAAGGTTGACTCAGCCTTCCATCCTTTCGCAGGTCGGTAAAATGAGTACCCAGCTTGTTGGGGGCATGTATAGAAATGTTTCAAAATACATGCTATCTGTAAGTTGTTCATCGCCTTGATCCATATGGAGGGGCGGGATACAAATAAATAAATAAATAAATAAATAAAGCCCAGATGATATTTGTAATGTAAACTGTAAATTAAAAGGTGACACAAGATTTTACATCAGACTCAGTGTTACTTAAAAATTCAAAGAGAAAATTAACTTCCATGAGTCAAGGCTCTTCTACACATTGTTTCATTCTTAGGATAACATGGGAGAATTGGAAGGCACTGTTGCTTGTACATCTAGGGATGATTCCATAAAAGTTGAAGAACTATCATATGCAAAATTTAATAGTTAATTAAGGCTTCAAGACTATGTAGACCTACCTGGAAACAGAAATATAATTTGCCACCAATTTACTTCCCAAGGGAAGCAACAAGCAATTTTAGCAATTTTCTTCTGGCTGCAAGAAAGATTTCAAACCTACACATTTTATTTAAAAATCAGGACTTACTCTATGCAAAATTTGCACATAGTTGTTTTACACTGAAAATATCACTTCCTGGATAGAAAATAATATTTTTATGCAGAATTTGTATCACCTCCTAGGCTATGATCAGGGAGACAGCATACCATAATGCACAGCATAGGTGGCAGAATTGAAAGCTATAAGCTCCTCTCATCCCTTCCTCTTCCTCTTTGGTTGAATGTCATCTAAACCAGCTTTGCGGGAATAATCCTGAGCAGGGAAGTGAGCAGAAAGTGGCAGTGAATGGTGGAGGAGAAGCAGATCATAGGAGAACGGCAAACACAATTAACAGATAGTAGAATAGTTTTGTGTCAATCAGCAGCCTGGAGATCTGGGTCATGCTGTGGTAAGGATCTGTAGGCATCACCACCATGCAACTGGACAACCTGCAGTCTCCTGGTCTGAGGCCCTTTTTGCACCTTACCTGGATCGTGTGAAAAGCCTTGTCCGGGAGACACTTGTGTCCCCTCTGTTTCTCCTCCGCACCAACTCTATGCTGGCCAGAAGGAAGTGTGAGGGCTCTGCCCCTTCCTTCCGCAGCACAGCCAGGCACTTTCCCAGGCTGCGCTGGGGGAGGAAACACAGTGGCCTCATGTCTGGAGCCTCTGCACGCAAGGTAGGTGCGTGTGGGGCCCAGGAGGGACGTGTGATCATGCATCATTTTCAACAACAAGCCGAAAATGATATAATGCATGATTGCCGCCTACTGGCCTTGGGAGCCTTGCACAATTGCAAGGACGTCATGCAAAACGGTCCTCACAATCGCGTGAGGCCATTTTGCAACATGACTGGCGTGCGAAAAGGGCCTAAGAGTTAGGGGTGCTGGACTTTTCAAGTGGCTAAGTATCTGGTGATCGAAGTGGTCTTGGTGGTGTCTGGGTGAATAGGCCTCATCAGTCCTGGGATGATTTCACCATCCCAGGTTCAGTTAAGCCAGTAGGCCTCTGTTGAGCAGATAGGCCTTGCTTAGGATGCAACATATCACCCTTCGACTGAGTGGGCATAGGCCAAGATCGTAGTCTGTGATTTCCCTGCAAGGCTCTTTTGGCTGGTCTTTGGGCTTCTATTGGACCTACTGCCCCTGTTGAGCACTATATAGGCCTCTTTGCTATGCTTGTAGGTGTCTGTTGAGCCTGTAAGCTCCTGTCAGGTCACCATGTATCCAGAAGGTCATAAGTAGGCCTTTAGTCCTCATTTAGGCATTTAGTCCCACTACTCAGGCCCTTTCCACATCCTATCTTTTCTCAGCACCGGAGTGTGGTGCTCGTGTGAGCAGCCTCTTCTGAGAGGCCCGTGCATCCAGGTTTCTTCAGCTCCGCACAAGCTTCCTGCTCACACGAGAGCCCTGCCTCTTCCTTTTGCAATGCAGCCTGCGACCTTCCCAGGTTGCACTGAGACAGGAAGCATGGCTGGTCCGGCTTCTGAGGTTCTGCATGCCAGGTAAGTGCATGTGGAACCCAGGAGCAATGTATGATCGCCCAGTATTTTTGGATTTCAAAGGTGCATGATCATTGCCTGCCAGCCCCTGGAGCCTTGTGTAATTGCGAGGGCATCACGTAGATCACTCCTTGCAATCACACAAGGCTCTAGGCCCTCTTTTGCATGGCAGATGCCATGCCAAAAGGGCCTCGGTCTATCCAGGCACCAGTTGGGCCTGCCAGACTTCTTAAGATTGCAACAGGCCTGTAGTCCTCTCATAAGGCCTTTGGGGCTCTGTCAGGCCTGTATCATTGTTGGCTGATTAGGCACCAGTCAGGTCTATTAGCCTTCATGAGTTATGTCAGGCCTTTAGGCCTCTGCTAAGTCTTGGTGGGGATACAGGCCTCACTAGGCTGTTGCCGGCCCCACTGGCCCCACTTTTGGTTCATATCCTGGTTAGGATAGTAAGCTGCTGTAGGTTTGGTTGTAGGGTTTGGTTGTTTTGTTTTGTTTTTTGATGGGGGAGGACAAATAGGTCTGATTTGGGTTAGTTAGGTCCTACTTGTCCCACCCACCCACCCACTGGCTGGACTTGTGTCAGGGCTTAGTTGGGCTGGTTAAACTCAACAAGCAGGTAGTCCCAGCATATTTTGAGCATTGGACTAGGATTATTGTTCTGGTGAAGGACCGGTTATGGGCTCAAGAAAGATATTGGGAGATCAAAAGGTAGGACTCTAGAAAAAGACAAGGACTGAATTATCCACTTCTGGAGGTAGATGAAGCACATGGTGATACTTTGGTGGCCATTCTGGCCAGGCTGGAAGCTTTAGAGAAGATCAACACTCCCTTGAAGCAGCCACTTCCACCTCCCCAAAAATATGCCTAAGGTACCTAATAAGGAGAAAGTCACTTATCAAATCTTGTCTTGATGCCCTAGAGAGACAGAGAAGTCAGAAGAACCTGCAGGATGTCCTATGGCTATTAATGGCCGTGGCTTCATCAAGTAACCTTGGGAGATCTGCAGAGACCTCAGTAGCTCAAGTGGCTTTGAGTGAGGCTCTGACATGGTTAGTAGGATCTCAGGAGGTTATAGTTTGCATTTGGGGATGTGGGAGTGCCCTGGTTGGACACCCTAGTAGTTCAGGAGCTGTGAGGATCAGGCTAATTACTCAACCTGCACCAGCATGGGTTCAACTGCAATGGGGGTGTTGGTTGAAAGATCCCCTTAGTTCAGTAACCCAAACACAGCAGGGCAGGAAATGGGAACCTATGGATGTTTCATCCAGTGGCGTTTGTAAAGCAGTTCCCTATTTGGCCATTCCTTATGGGGAGCAGTCACTCTCTTTGGTTGATCATCTCCTCCAATCAACAAAGGATAAAATACTGCAGAGTAAATACATGGATATGTTCATTCTGCTTTATCATATTTGGAGAAGAAGGACAAGGAGAAGATAGATGACAAGGAAAGGAAGAAGCTAATGAAACACAAGGTTGATAGGGCATGGGTTGCCTCGCTTTTTAAATAAGTGTTTGGGCTTATTTCTAGAGTGCAGCCTTTGTGAGCTTTTTCTTTGATCCAGTATATGGATATTGCTTATCAGGCCTGTGTGGATTTTTCTGTTCCTGCTTGGTTACTTTATGATAAAGCTTTATGTATGAAGGCATTAATTAATCCTGCCTTCAGATAGAACCAATTGCAGCCACAGTTGTGGATGCAAATCATGACGTCTGTATAACTGACTCATGGCAAGTGGTCACACAGTGGTCATATTGTGCAGAAAACCTAAGGGAGTATATCAGTTTGGTCTCAGGGTATCCAAGAACAGTAGCAGAAGTTACTTTGCTGGAAATTCAGTGTTTAGGGTACATATGTGTGCTGCCTGTATAAGACGAAGCATAAATATTCAGTCTGTGGAGGACTTGATTCCTTTCAAAATTTCCCAAAATAAGTTGTCAATCAGATGGTAACAGGGGGCAGCAATTGCATAAGAAGGGGGTACAAAAAGTTTCCACATTCCTAGAGGGGCCCAGACCCATTAAGCTGCTTAGGTTATCAGTATTGTTGTAACTGTACTCTGATTGGGATATGGTACCTTATTTGGAGGAAGGGTTCAAGGTAGGTTTTTAGATTCCCTTTCAAGGAATTCATCATCTTTATAGACCTAAGAATTCAAAGCCAGTCTTAGGCTTGGATGATGTAGCTGGGGGAAGATTCAGAAGAAGATCTTGGAGGGGAAGGTAATTGGCCTTTTCCTTTCACCTACCCCCATTCCCAACTTAAGGGTGTCTTCTATCAGTGTTGTGCCAGAGAAAGCCACTGGTGAATACAGGATTATTCAACATTTGTCCTATTCAAAAGTTATCAATTATTGACACTGTTCCCTTTGAACTGTGTACCATATAGTACACTTTGTACAGTGCAACAACAAGGGAGATTTGCAGGCAGAGTGTGAGGGCTGAACTGATGAACTATGGAATCAAGTTGGCATTTCACCTTTTACTGATACACCTGGAGGATTTTGAACTTCGGGGTTCTCATTTGATGCCATGTTTTACATGGATTACACCTTTTCTATAGTGTGTTTAGTATCATGTGCAATGTTTGAAACATTCAGTACTTTCCTCAAATGGGCAATTAGCATGAAGACAGGTTAAAGAGGGGTGATTCATTATTTGTATGATTTGTTTGTTGGGCGGTGTGGGACTACTCAATGTGCTTCCCTTTTAACTAGAGACCACCTGCCTCAGCGGTTCCCATGCTAGGCTACTCCCCTCTCTTGCATCTCAGGGGTTAAAAAGTTTATAGCTGAACTAAAGTGTCCCTTTTCAACCCAGTCTCTGTGTTCCAGACTCTTTATTTCCACAGTTGGGCAACAAGTGTTACTTTATGCACAGAAAAACCTGTTTTCTGAGGAAAAAAAAAGCCTTTTCCTGAAGAGAAAATGCTGTTTCTTGTTCAAAAAATTTTTCATACTTAGGCTAAAAGGACCTTGGGTTTTTTAAAAATAAGGGAGAGAGAAGCCAAAATTTCTCATACATGGTGTTGTTTATCTTTTTATATATAAAATCTGCTGATGCAGTTTTATCCTAAATTCAGGACAACATCCTGTTTTAGTATGGCTAATTCTTGTTTTTTTCTTTCATTTTGCCTATTGAGAAGAGAATAACATTGAAAAGAAATCTCAGAATCAAAATCTCTACATTATAAACCAGGGTGGGGAAAATGCAGATCATGTACCACATGTGGCCCCTGAATGTGACTCCTGGAATACCACCTTGCACCCCTCTGACCTCCCATGACATCCCAAAAGCCCCAGGACATCAACACTTTTTAAAAATACCAGCCAACGTTTCAGCATAATTTTTTCCCCAAACTACTCAAATTTCAATAAAAACTTGGTAGTTTGAGTCCCCTTGCCTTCTTGGAGTTCTCAAGCACTGGAAATATGTGGGCCTAGAAGTGGTGTCACATCACTTCTAGCCACAGGGGAAGCTATGCTGTGGCCTGTGGAGTTTGATTGCAGGTGGAATGGCCTCTCTGCTTTTGCAGGTGGTCGCCCAGACAGTATAGGACAACTCACCTCTTTGTAGCATTTATTATTTTAATTTGAGATTCTTCTGTAGTGATATACTTCTTAATTTTTTTCTCCACATTAATGTTGCCGGTATTGCCTAGAGTTATGAATAACTAAAGTAGTAAGTGCACGGAGTGCCATTATCTGTGGTGCATTTTGTTTTAGGTAATATCACTTTATTGGGAATAGAGCTGCTTTGAGCTTTAAAATTTCTGATTTTTTTTTATGAAGAATATTCAAATGCCAAACGCATGGTTTTTGAAACACATGCAGTACGTTCTTCTCCTGCTTCAAACTGTTCTTTTTTATTCCTCATTATACATACATAAAATTATATAGATATATAACATAATGAAAGATAATTGAACACACATTTTTTTTAGTGGCATGAAATATCTTGATTTTCACAGGGCATGCATTTTTCACTGTGGATGTTTTTCATTGAGCTTGCCTTATAAATGCCACAAAGAATCTTGTGCCAGTAATGCCAAGACTATTATTAGGCAAAGAGTGGCTACATGTGGCTCGGCCTGTTCTTGAAGCTTGAAGTTCCTTCAGACTCTGTAGCTCCCTTTTAATCCCCAACTCAAAAAAGTGACAATTGATACTTTAAATACATTGCAGGGGGTCCTGCACTGTTTAGCATAAAAAAAATTTCAAAACCAAAAGAGGACCTCTTGGGGCTTTTTCTGTCCTCCTGTTATCAACATATGCAAGCATGGTTGGAAGTTATGCTGGAATAGTGACCCTTTTTGGTCTTGGGGGATGGGGGAATTTACTGACTCCTTTCTACAACAACAGACCCCTGAAGGACTCATCTTTCTCTTGTGGATGCACCCCCTCCATAACTATTAGTGGGGGTGCAGGTTATTGGAAAAATGTCTACATGCAGAATGATAAAGGCCCTCTTCCAAACTTTCTGGAGTTTCTTCAGAGGTCCTGGATGACTACATTGTCATTGTGTGTTGGTTATAGGCACATAGTCAGATGCCTCCCTGATGTCCCCTGCTCTCCACCAACTACTGAATAGCAGTGGAGAGGTAAGGTGTATCATTATGGATGGAAATAATATTTGAAATTTTCAAAAAAGGAAAAAAAAGTGAAAATGCATTTCTCAAGTATCAGGAAACTGTGACAAGGAGAAAAATAAGCTGGCAAAAACAGCTTTACCATTTCAGGACTTATTCTACATGGAATTTGCACATTTTTTCCCCAAAAAAGCAATATTTTCTTCATTGGAAATAGGTTTTGGTTTTTTTTTGCAGAAAATCAGTTCAGGAAGTAGTGTTTTCTTTGGGGAAAAATGTGAGTTTCACACAGAATAAATCTCCAACTACAGTGTTTTCTGTGCAGGAAACAACTTTTTTGGTGTACAAAATATTTCTATGCAGAATATTATTTCTTTCACAGAAAAATATTTTTCTGCTCATAAAATGCATTTTCAGCACAAAAATGTGGCATGTAAATTTTGAGTAGAATAAGTATTCAACTGTGAATAGTCCTTGAAATCTGTACAATTTTCAAAGGTAGGAAAAATTGATAAAAAAAAGTATTATTATTTCATTTGAGAATGAAATTAACAAAGAATTATATCTTTACAAATGTTTCTTCCTTTGAGTAAGAAATAAGGACGGAAATGTATCCATACATATCACAGTTCCACATGGGTGGGTACAGTCCCTGATGCAGGATCTTGTCCATCATTTTTGTGTTTGTTAGGCAATTTGCATACACTCTGAAGGGTAGCAGGATAGAAAATTGTCCCCTGGACATGCAGCAGTTGTCAAACCTGGCATTCATTTCCATATACAGATGCATGAAATGTCATTCTATGTTGTGTTATCCTAAAAGGTGAGGGACCTTGAGGGAAATTATTTGCTCAAATGAAGCCTGTCAAAGGAGAGTAACTGCAGGATATTTCCACCTGTGTATACCAGTATTAACCGTAGAGAGGACACCAGTTAAAAGTTAAAAGAGTACTATATTTGGAAACTAATACACACATACAAGAAATCAAGCAGTCTCTGAACCATGCAAGGCTATTGAAGGAAAAAGTGAGAAAAGTTGCATAGAGATAAATTTGGGGTAGAAGGTCCTGAAGCAGAAGATTGAAGTGAAGTGGCCCAAACAGGAGTTTGAGAGCAACACAGAGGAACAGAAGTCTGGCGTGCAGTGTGATGCCCAATGTGCTAGCATGTTACCATGCTGCAAATTATCTGGGCTGGAGCTGTGGTTTTTATACCCTATTTCCTGACATAAAGGAGGGTGCATGGACAAAGCGGTAATGGCTTTCCCACACATGGAGGAAAGGGGTCCAGAATGAGCTGATTGTCTTAACTTTAGGTGACAAAGCATTGATGGGAGTCTTGACAATCTCTTAATGTCTTGGTTGGGTAAAGTGAAGGGGGAAGGTCTCTGTAGGAAATTCATACAGAAGAGGTCTTTGCTTGCTGTATGTGGGCAGTTTTGTCTTCTATTGTAATTTGAAGTTGGGTCATTGAGAGGATCGTCCTAAACCCATTAATATCGGGGTTTCCATCTAATCTTCTTGAACTTATGACCTGGCCATGCTGAGATCATCCTGACCTAGGACACGCTTACAGCCAGTGTCCTGCTACTATATGCTTTCCAGTCATAAGAGTCTAGTTTTGTAGGAAAATTATATTTCTCTCCAATTTTGCTATCTGTCAGGATGAGGCAGGGTGTAAGGTGTGATGACAGTTGTCCTGCTACACACATGTGCATATAGGCATGCTGCACCCACAAACACACACACACAGGCATGGGGAGAAGAAATAACAATTGTTAGTTTCCGATTAATGAAAGTGTCTAACCAAAACAAAGCCATCCTATGACAGCAATGCCCCTCTACAGTCTACATTGGACAAACAGGACAGTCTCTGCAAAAGAGGATTAATAGACACAAATCTGACATTAGAAATGGCAGTACCCTAAAACCAGTTGCAGAACATTTCAGTCTTCCTGGACATAGAGTAAGGGATTAACATGTTGCAGTCCTTGAACCAGGAAATTACAAAGGAAGACTAGAAAGAGAAACTTTTGCATTGAATTATATTCACAATTGCCAATACGTTAGCAGAGGTACTTGTTACTGCACATATAAAGAAAGGAATCTTCCCAGGGGCAGTTTTGAACCCAGGAAAGCTGACTTTTAATAAGCAGATTTATTGCTTTTACATGTCCACACTATCTGAACACTGTAAAGATCTGAAAGACTTGTAGAACCTTGGCCTGCAATTTTGAAAATTTAATGATAGGGTATGAATTGTATCTTTCTGCATCCTATTACATTCTCTCCCATTCCCACAAATGTATAAATATGCTTTATACCTGAGGCCTTAATACCACTCCATACTGCATCTGAAGAAGTGGGTTTATATTCATGAAAGCCCATGCTAAAATAAAAACCAATTAGTCTTTAAAATGCTGCCACATTTTTTCTCCTCCTTCCTTCCTTGTTCTTATGCTATGAAATTAACATGAGTACTTCTTTGAAAACTACCACAAATAAAAGGATCCACAAGTTCCTAAGAATTGTCTCATACTTTACTGTTTAAGCGTCAGAGTTAGCTACAGTCCCCAGTCTGATCATCTGTGGTAAGGGAGCTTTTGATTTTAATTTTAAAAAGGACAGAATGAAGCTGAAACTGTCATTTTCCTTCGAGTGTCTTTTCCCCTGTCTTTCTCCCTTTTCACAATCTCTCCTTAACCTTCCTTCTCTGTTTTTATAACAGTTCCTCAGAGACAAGAAAAGGTTGAACTCCAGGTGTTCCACCAGAGGGTTACGAGTTGCACATGTATTTTAATAGCCATTTCTTGTAAGACAGACATTTTTATATTTTGATCACATTTGTAATCCAAGAGAGGCACTGAAATATTTAGGGAAGTGTGAGATCTTAAAGGTTCTCATCTATATGTTAGTCTGAGAAATGTGGGAAGTTGGTCTATTTGCTTTGAAAGGTGGCTTGAATGAAATTCAGAGGAAGAAAGATATCTTTCTTAATTCCTTCGTAATGTTAGCTCCAGTGTAACTATATAGTACTTCACTTTCTATCATCTGAACTTGCCTTTTTTTTTTTTTTTTAATAAAGTCAACCTGTTCCAGACACTCTTTCATCCTATTGCAGACAAAGTAATGATTGCTTCAAAATGAATATCTGGAGTAGCAGGCCTCTTTTCTGGCACGACTTTATAGGCAAAGCATAGACAGACTTTCAAAGGTGCTACTTTTACTTATTGCTTTTCATATTCCAATTTCTTTGTGTGTTCTGAAGGCTGTTATGCTTTGAAACAAGTACTCACATAATAGGAGTCAGCTTGTAAGTGGGAAAGCCAGGACAAAATATGTTTGGGTAGCTTAGATGCCCTGAAAAACAGTAAAAACTAGAGATGGGCAAGTCCTTCAGTATCTGAATTTGAATCTGGGTCCAGAAAGCCAAGTGAAGTGTCCCCAATGTTGTTATTGTGTGCCATCAAGTCAGTTCCAACTTATCCAGCCCCCAAGATAAATCTATGACAGAGTTTTCTTGGCAAAATTTGCCAGGTAGAGATGGCATTCTCTTTGCCTTCCTCTGAGGTCCTCAGTATACCATAGACCTATTTTGATTTTGACCCCCATTAATTTTCAGTAACATCATCAGGAACCTAATGGGGATACAAATATCTATCCTTAATTATCTCCCAGACCCTTTAAGCCCTCACCTTTCCTTACTCTTCTCATCTTACTAATGGCAATGATGTGTGCATATATTTTTTTTAAAAAAACCCTGTGTTTTGTACTTTTTCTTCTCTGATGTAATAGTGACCTTTCAAGTGAAAGGGGATGTTCTATCTATCTATCTATCTATCTATCTATCTATCTATCTATCTATCTATTTATCTATCTCTGTAATGGCTGGCATTCTATTAGCGACAATACAGGTGTAAGTCGTACTATGCATGCAGGCTGAATTATTCACCGTAGAACAACAGATCTATTCTTCAGACAGTGGTGGAAGTGAAGCTGTGCACATAGCAACATTACACATTGTGGTTATGTGCTCTGCATTGTGGCTGCACATTGTGCATCCTTTTCATAGTGCCTTGTACACTGTACAATGGCTCCCAGTCATTGACATGCATTGCACCATTTTGCTATTCTGCACGGAGGGCTGTGTAGTGCTAGCACAGCATACTTCTTGATGCACATATTTCCCTTACACTAAGGAGATGTTGGATTGCAGCCAACACACATTTTATTTGTTTTAAATTAATATCTTGAAAGTAACATTTTAATTGGATTGATTGTTTAAAGCTTTTAAAAAATTTTCTTCCACATGTTTTAGCTATTTTTAAAAAAACTTTCCACTTTGAGTCCCATTTTAGGAAAAAGACAAGATATATATCAAACAAATAAGTGGAAGGAGTCGTGATGAATGGGAATTTTCCAAAATGGCCTCATCCTTAAGATGGACACCTTGTACCTTGGTAACTACATGTTCTAGGACTACGCACAAATAGGAATTCATGGCTCCTGGGTGATATGAAGGTCCTAACCTCATCTGAGAAGGGACTCAGAGTCTGGACAGGAAAAAAAACCAAAAAAACAGAAGAGAGGAAAGGGTGAATGGGAAATGGTGGGAAAAGGGACAAAATGGGATGGCACTGACCACCAGCATGGATAGTGCTAGATCTTCTTTTCGTTTCGATTAGTTGCTATTCATAATGGTCAGAGAGTTTTCCTAGCCTCAGTGGAGCATGAATAATTTTGGACAAAATGAGAAATAAGCAAGAAAACTGATGAGTCATGTTAGAAGGGCATTTATTAAAAATAGTGTATGGAAAAGCAAAATAAAATGAATGAGAGACATCAGGCAGCTACAACTCTGCCACCTTGACACACACCCCCCAAAAAAAATCCATATTCCCATATGGTGGCAATACATGAAACACTACAATTTCATCCTCATTAGAATTCATTATTGAGCAGCCTAGAAAAATGTGCGTGAGGCAAACATCTAGATAACAGCAGAAACACAGTGGTCCAATATCTTGTTCTAAAGCAGTGCTACTCAAAGTGTTCATCTGTGGACCAAGACCAGTCCATAAGCTATTGAGTGTCCATCCACAGTCCATAAGCTATTGAGTGTCCATCTTTCCAGGAAAGAAAGAAAGAGCTGATGTCGATGGACACTGATATGATGCTGCTCCCTGGCATGTTAGAGAAAAGTGCCTGCCAGTGTTACACGTCAGATAGCTTAACAAGAAGTATTCCAGATGGCAGATGCTTGTTTTCCAGAGGAACACATCAGTCTTTGCTTTTGGATAATTGTGTTTGCCATCTACTACTGGCTTTCCTTATCTTAATTTTGTTTTTATTTGTAAGAGACATCAAATGATTGCCAAGTGAATTATGAAGTCTTGGGTTTTGATCACCCTCCATTCCACCCTCTTTAAAATATATATCTATTTACACATATGTATCTGTATATAAATATTATTGATTAATTTATATAATGTATATTGTATAATGTATTTATACGTTCATAGTTGGGAGAAGAGGGAGAAGGCAGGAAAAGAAGATAATAATAATACATCCAAAAGAAGAAAGTATAAATATTGATTGATTTGTATAATGTATATTGCATGATGTATTTATAAGTTCATAATTGGTGTAAGAGGGAGAAGGAAGGAAAAGAAGATAATAAGGACAGGTACTTACACTTATACCATGACCAAAAGCAGAAGAAGTCAAGAGGCGTTATTAAATTGATGAGATATTATGAATAAGATAGTTTAAAGATTAATGGATATAAGTGATGCTGAGTTATGTATGACATTGATTCATGAAGTAGAGAATAATATATAAAACCAATAAAATATGTTTAAACTTGGTTTAAAATGTATCTTCTTCTTTTTGGTTTAAAGGGATTGCATCAACCTATACAAGTTGCATGACTACTGATATTTTTTTTTTTAAAAAAAACTTTTTGGAGTATGTGGGGGGCGATCTGTGGGGGCTGGGAGGGCTGTGGGTATGATGAATCCCCATCCCTTCCTATAATGCCTGAGAGATACCTACAAACACCATCAGAGTTCAGATGTCAGAGGAGAACCAGCTATGGAGGTTTTTTTCAATAGCTGGGGCAAGGATTTCGACAGTGGGTCTCCTCTCCCAAAAGTAAACCTATAGCCTCTGGGATTCCCTTGTAGGTACTATAAGATTTCACTTTTAATTAATTTTAACTCATTGTAAATGAGGGCTTTGCAACTGATTGAGACAAATTCTGAAGTGAATTGGACAGATTCAGACCCGTCCAGATCAGGTCCAAAGCAGTTTAGACTACAAAGATCCGGAAAGAGTAGCATAAACTGTCAGGGCTGAGTGTTCAATAGGCTGTAAATCCTCTAAAAATGTATTTCACCTATATATTTTTTTGTGGGGGGGAGATGGTTAGCTTCTCAGAGTTAGCAGGATCTGGCTCCTCTGAGCATGAACAGAGTTTGAACAGTGAAGCAAGGCTTTGCCACGCAGAGGTTCCCAGTGAAGCAGAAAAAATACCAGAGGCTCATTAAGTTAGGCTTAGAGACAGAATTTATTTCTGCACTCTAAGATAAGGCTCTTGGCAAAACATTTCAGCAGCAATTAAGCAAGTAGGAATAATAGAAGGACAACAGAAGATAAATAGGCAGCATCTCCCCTTACAAAATGTTAACTGTCAGCAGCATGACAGGTCCAGCTAGGCAATTCTGACTGGCAGCTGGTAAAGACAAACACCAGCCTTTTTTTTTTGTCTCCCTGTCACCCTAAACAAGTAGGGGTGACCCAATCAGCGTTCTGGCGTATGGCCTTCTCCAGTATACAACTCATAGCACAAACAATCCTGATGACTTTGCACCTGCTCGTCTGGCCACATAACCTCTTCCTCTGCCGTTCACTCAGAGGAAACCATGCCTGTCCAACATGTAACCTTGACATAGCTATGTAAAATTTGGCAGGATTCATTTGCTCTAAAGGCTCCCCAAATTTCATGAATCTGTGTACTAAAAAATACCCTGAAAAATTAAAACTACTTTGTTTTCCAATGCAGGAAAATGGGAAACCCAAAGACTTGGAATTCCAAATCTCAATTCACATTTGGGTCTGAGTCAGGCCAAAGTGGACCCAAATGAGTCTGAATCAAATTGAGACCTAGTCCATATTGCTGAATCAGGCTCTGGACCACATTGGAGACCCCTCTATCATATGTTTCTAGGAATATATCTTGAAAACACAAAGTAGGGGGTACCTGAAAGTTCAGCCCCAGTTGCCAAAATAAAATGGCCAGGTTTGGATTATTCTGACTTACACTGCCAAATGTCCTGGTGTGATCCAGAGTACACTGGCACAAACTTCCTTAACCCAGAGGTGAGCAGCTGTAGTGGGTCTGGAACCATTTTTCAGCCCCTGGGAGCCTTGGAGGGCCACATAGGTTGCCAAGATAGCAACAAACAAATAAATCCGAAATAAAATAAAGAGGGAAGAGTTGAAGTCCACTTCTGATTTTGTATAACAGACATGTCTTGATGTTAATACAGAGGAGCTCTACAACTTATTAAGTAAGTGAATTGTCTCTCCTGGAATCATTTTTTTTTTATAGTGTCCCTTCAAAAAGGCAATCCTGGGGTTTGCAGTTTAGGGAGGGGACAGCCCTCCCTAAATGCAAACTGCAAACCCCAAGATTCCATAGGATGTTGAATGTGGAATAATTGTGCTATAAGAGTGTAGTACAGAAATGGCCACAGACACAAGGGGGATCTGAGCCATAGGGCTGCATGGTCCCCACTGTATATCTTCAATAACAGACCTTTGCCCTATGAATAGAAACACATTTATTCTGTATGGTTAATTTGCCCCCACTTCTCTTTCCCCATCCTTCCATCCGTCTACATATCTCTGAAATGCTTTATAATGATAACATTTACCACTCTGAAAACAGAACAGATGCACTGCAAGAGGAACATATAGATTCATTTGTAAGAGGTTGCTCCTT
Source organism: Ctenosaura bakeri (assembly GCA_948474755.1). NCBI lineage: Eukaryota > Metazoa > Chordata > Lepidosauria > Squamata > Iguanidae > Ctenosaura > Ctenosaura bakeri. The sequence continues at coordinate 260,305 of CAOLHI010001210.1, forward strand.
CGTTTTTATGAAGTGATTGTTATGTGAATTATGCTCTTTGCCTTTGTGTTTGGAGGCTGTGCCAGATGGTGAGGTCTTGGTTGAGAGTGATGAGACCATGAAAATAACTTAGTTCACGATGACATCAATTTTTTGGGCAAAAAAACTTTTACAATACCTCATGGGGAGAAAGCTCATTTATAAGAACAAAAGAGAAAGTGGCAATATGAGAGATGAGCAAAAAGATCAAGCCTCCATCTGGAGAACAAGGGATGTTCCTGATTGTCTGCCTTCCCACTTTTCAATCATCTACAATGTTCATAGAAACCTCTGTGCAATTCATTGAACAAATGTAATCATGTCCACCTCTATATTTCCATCAGGTTTCATTTAGGCAGATTCACAAATGTGTGGAATTTTTTTCAGCTCCAGCATTGAACATGATTTCTTTTTCAAATATTTTTACCTTATGTTTTACATTTCCCAATGCTTCCCATAATTGTGCACCGTGCACAGATATTTTGCTATCCACAAAAATGTCCTCCCCACTTCTTTACAGTAGTCAAAGCTGCTTACGAAGCAAGTATATCTAGTCATTTTGTTTTCTGATATTATTGTTGACCTCAGGACTGGGGAACATTTTTAATGTCAAAAAGATCATCAATCTGAAAAGGATCTTTTTGGGCAAATCATACCAAGAGCAGTTGCTTTCCAGACACCACTACCTATGACAGGATCTTGTCTTATGAATTAGTGGAAGTTAGAGCCGCCAGTGCCCACTAGCCAAGATGGCTATATATCACTTCCAGTATCTGAGGCAGCATGTCTCTGTATACCAGTTACTGGAGAGAACATGAGATGGAAGATAGACTTGTACTCATATCCTGCTGTGGGGCTTCCTGTAGACAACTAATTGGCCACCGTATGAACAGCCTGTTGAATTTCATTGTTTGAATCCGAAAAAGTTCTTTGCATTTTCTTTAAGTTCTTTTGAAAGGCTGTTACCCCCAAAGGTGGATGACTCAGAGGCCTACTGTGGTGCCAGTGACTCTATGGAATGGTGGAGAATTATTAGCTCAAAGGAAGTTCAATTATTAGCTTAAAGAGAGGCCTGACAGAGGGGGAACTTTCCACCTATGTGAACTGATACTAATGCAGGGATACCAGTTGGAGTTAAAATAATGTTTTATTTGGAAAAATCACAAACATCCTCAAAATTTCCTCTTAAGTGTTTTTATGATTTTATATCTGTTTAATGTTTTTAACTGTTTTGAATGTTTTAAATATATTTAATGTTTTTAATGTGTATTTATTGTTGGAAGCTGCCTTGGGTCCCAATTCTGGGAGAAAGGTGGCCTAGAAATACAGTAAACAACAAAAAAACAAATATTCAAGCAGTCTCACAACCACACAAAGCTAACTGAAGGAAAGGAAGGAAAACTTGGATTGTGAAAAGCTGGGGCAAAGTGTGTGATATTTACCTATCCTGAGGCGAAGAGACAAAGTGATGTGGCTCAGAGTAAAGGTCTGAGAGTGGCACAAGAATGGGAATCTGAGCAGCAGAGTTATGGCATAGGTCCAGTGTACTATGAGTTGTCTGGCTTAGAGTCAGGGTTTAAATAGCCTGTTTCTGTCCTGAGAGGTTCTATGGTAGAGCAGACAATGGGTCTGAAATGGGCTAATGGCCTTAGCATTCAGTGACAAAGCACTGATGGGAATTGTGATAGTGTCTTAATGTCTGGGCAGGTGAGTTTCAGTGGGAAGAGGAACCAAGTTGATGACCATCAGTTGCTCTATTGAGACAACTTCATGTACAATTGTGTTGGAAGGATGAGTCACTGAGGGGATTTTTCAAACTCATCAGCACCAGAGCTTTCTGACTGATATGGGCTGGCCATGCCCTGATATCCCATCTGACCTACTTTTGCATGTGTTGTGCCAGTCCTCTTTGCCAGCATGGCTTTTATACTAGGCCAAGAACTGCAGTTTGCTGGTCTCTTGTTTGATTTATCACTTTAGTGGTTTTCAAACACTGCCATAAACATTTCATGGAAAAGCAGGAGGTATATGTTTTAACTAATTTGGATTAAGCCAATATGTGTTCTCAATTCTCTGCACACTTCCGGATGTTGCCAGTATGATCAGTGGGGAGCTCCTGTACATCTGCTGTGTGTGCATAGGATTGTGTGAATAATATTTTAGGAACATGGGATGGAATGTTGGGAACTGGTTTATACTCTATTCTGTAGTATGTACAGATATAAGCACAGCCTGCAACAAATTGGTAGAGCAGGGAGTTCTTCCACCATCCATTCCCTTTTCCAGGATACTTCATTTCATTACTTTCTTCCACTGGTTTGTTGTTCAGTCTTCCAAACAGGTATTTTATATTCCACAAACAGTGACAGTGCTCAGTCCACTTTGGGTTTGGGGGAAGGTACTCAAGGTTTATTTATTCATCTAAGACTTCTGTAAGTCTTGGAAATCCCCTCAACTTGCTCTCATATAAGGACAATGTAATTATGGATCTCCACATTGAGAGAATGTGCTTTCTAAGAAGTAATGTGCCTTTTAGTAGTGGCCAGTGTCTTCTACAACAGGGTTGTAGTGAATTGACTCTAAATTCTACTCTAGACTTTAAAGGAGATATCCAAGGTTCTGAGTCAATTCGTGGGATAATGTACAGTACCTTGGATAGCTCCTTGAAAATCTGGAATAAAATCAAAGTGGATTCCCACATCTCTGACATGTGGGAAACACATCACCACTGATATCTTTTGTATTTTAAATAGATTCTTCTATCTCATATTCTTCTTCCTCCCTCTTTCATCAATGGCTTAGGTTGCTTTGTGGCTGCTTGATAATAACTTAGGCAGTGGCATATCTAGAGTAAACAGTCTTAGGGAAAGCATGGAAGTTGTGCCCCTACCTTCTTACCCCTATGCCCACACCCCACCCCTACCTGCATGGCTTCCTTTCCCCCCAGCTTTGGTGTTCAGGGCACGTGCCCTACTTGCCCCATCCTAGATGCACCTCTGAACTAAGATTCCCCTGCATATGCCCATCAGTGGCCTCATTCAGCACCACAAGCCCAATCAAATTAAATATTTCTAACATATCTCAGCCTCATGGAGGAGACCAATGTTATTTTATGTTTATCCATGAATTTTAATGCAGCCACATTTGGGAAACAATTAATGAAGACCTAGTGCTGCACGCCAGTAGTTAGAGAGGCATTTCTCAGTTTGGCACAGTTATAAATCTGACTCAAACTAAGGGATGTTGCCTCAGTGTCCTGAATACACAAGTGACTGAGCTATTTTTATCCAGCTGTACCCTGGCTATTTGTTTGCTTGATCTTTCAAATGAAATGTAATGCAACTGGGACTGTTAAGAGAGGTTCAGAACTATTTCTGTCACAGAAGATTTCCCCCTCAAATAATGTGATTACCATTTCAGTTTGAGTAATGATATTACTGTATAGCACTTTTCCTGAGTATTCATGGTGGTCTGTGTACTAGTTCTCTCCTGTAACATGTTTACTTGGATGTAATCCTTACTGAGTTCTATGGGATGTATAAGTTTGTACAGGACAGCAGCATTAATAACAGATATTGGCTGGAATCCTTTTGGTTAGTCCTAACTAGACTACACCCATTCAATGAATTGTTGAATGGTGTCATGTACTACATAACCCATACTCCACAATACACACTCTGAGGTAGACACGAGTTACTACTTATAGAGAAGTATGAGCAACACAGCATGCTTCCACAGATGCAGAAACTGGAAGGTGCATACAACATGCATCTTTTACAGGTTATCAATAAAAAGGTTAGACACCCAAAGCATTATTTGGTCCCAGCCATTAATCTCTTCATGTGTCTATTCCCCCTTTAGTTTCCCTGGCTGATGCTTGCCACAATCACATACACCCTTGTCCAGGATGACCCTGAGTGCATATTTCTCTGTCCATATCTCCACAGTGCTTTGTTCTCATAACATCCCAACACTTCCAGCTTTGGTTTTGATTCCCTTCTCTGGATTTCCATAAGGCACTATGTAACAGCCAGCAGCTTATGGATTACTATGATGCAGCAGTTAGGAGTAGGTAAGCCTGGGTACAAAGTAGGTAAGCCTGAGTACAAAGTAGTTACATTTGTGAAATGGTTAAATACAAAGTAGCAGTTAGCAAATAATACACATTCAACAGGTTAGTATTTCCATGGCAAGGAGCCCAGAAACTTTAGCAACCTGACAAATGGTAAGTCAACACTTAGGTAAAATCCATTGATTCAATAGGGGCACTTTAGTCTGGACTAGCAACAGACTTCAGGCCATTGTTGTTGTTCTTCTGTGCCTTCAAGTCAACTCCAACTTAGGCAACCCCATCAGAAAGTTTTCTGGGCAAGTGATATTTGGGGGAGGCTTGCTATCGCCTTCTTCTGAGACCACTGGATTTCCTCAAGGTATCTCAGCCCTGGTCTCCCTGAGTCCTAGCCTAGCATTCAAATCACTCTACCATGTTGGCTGTCCCAGCACAGATATATATCCATTGTGCATTAAACTGAACAATATTAGATAAGTGATTATTAAAAATAATATTTACTTTCCATATTTTAAAAAATAATGATACAAACTTAGAGATGTCACTCTAACATGTGAGATTTTGTTTCCATGGAGTTTTTTGTTTCTAAAACACTTGCACCATAATTTTCTGCTGTTTTCACACGTTTCAGATTGACTGATGAACCTGTGGTGGTTCATCAGTGCAAATTATTTCAGTCCTTCCTAAAAACCCAGTCTCTCCAGTGTTCGCTTGTTTTTCTCCATCAGGGGTAAAATAATTAGTAGATGCCTACACAGATTCCTCTGAAAAGTAGGTACATTGTTGGGCAGATACCAAGTATGCATTGGAATGCATATGTAAGTGAAGACATTTATTCACACTGCATTATTCTTGATCGTGTATGCCATCCTTCCCCAACACAGCATATTCCAAATGTTTAAGACTACATCTTTCGGTATTGTTAGCTAGTATAGCCAATGGAAGTTAGAATCCAAAACATCAGGAAGGTACCAGGTTCATAGAATCATATCATCTTTGAGTTGAGAAGGACCACAAGGGCCATCTAGTCCAACATCTTCAGTGAAGGAATACACAAATAAAGCACTTCTGGAAGATACTCATCCAACCTATGTTTAAGACCTCTACAGGAGGAGAGCTTACCACCTTGTGAGGCTATCCATTCTACTCCCTAACAGCTCTCAAAGTAAATAAATTATTTCTAATGTTTTCTAAAGGAATCACTTTTCTATATGATGTACATTCCTGTCCACAACTCCTGCAAATATCTGGCTCAGGGCTCTTGCGAGCATAAGCTGGGCAAGGTCTCATTTTTCAGTCAGTGGTATAGTTAAAGGTGGACACAATCATATGGCCCCCACAGAACTAACAGCAAACTTCAGGTGATAGGAGGAGCAGACAACAGGACTGGTACCAATACCTGGGCTGACATTGGCATGCCAAAGTCATGAGTGGAATTTTCTTGCTGCTGGTGCAATGTGCTGCTTCTTATCTTTTTGAAAAGCTGCTTCATAGTTTGGATGTTGCTATGTGGTCAGGTTCATTGTTATACATACAAATTTTATTATTTCACACACATACACACTCCTTTTCCATGAGTAGATGGTGCTCATTCCCTAGCAGATTCATTTAACTTCAGAAGGAAATTCCTATTTTGTTCCTATAGTCATGATGATTCTCTGATTCAAGGGAGTTTATAAATGGGAAACTACTTGCTCAGATATTTCTCTTTCATTGTGGATGTTGTTGTGTTTGTTGTTGTTGTCGTCCAAATCAGGGCTGGCATGTTGTTTGATTTCTAAAATGAATGTAGAAGCATTAGTAGAGCTTCAAACAGAATTTCAGGGAGGGAACAGAAGACAAATGATGGCTGTGTATTTTACAAGTGGAGTAGTATTAAGAGTTTCCCCAAGATCATTTCATCCAGGGCCTAAATTACCTAGCTGCATCTACTGTGTAATGTGAAGAAGAAAACTATTTCTGGACCCTATTGCTAGCACTTTACAAGACAATCTATTAGAATCGGTTTCACAGTTTTTTTCTCTTTTTCTCAGCAAACTGTGTATGTGCTCCCACATTCAGCCACCAAAGTGGAATAAAATACTAACACAACAACCAACATTGTGAATATTTTTGCACGTGTAAAATGTCAACGTTTCACAGGCTGGCTCACAGAAGTTAACAGAAATTAGCTTTTTTTTTAAAATTATTTATTTGTATCCCGCCTCTCCATATGGATCGAGGCGGCGAACAACTTACAAATAGCATGTATTTCGAAATATTTCTATACATGCCCCCAACAAGCTGGATACTCATTTTATCGACCTGCGAAAGGATGGAAGGCTGAGTCAACCTTGGAGCCGGGGAGGATTGAACTCACAACCTTGTGGCTTGCAGTACTGGCATTTAACCACTGCGCCACCAGGGCTTGAAAAGTAGCCTTTTGCATTAGGTGACACTTGAGTCTAAGCACACACAAAACCAGTCGCAATTCCAAGATACTGCACAGAATTTGTGTGGATTTCTGAAATCATGAGAAAGTGCGTGTAAAACTCTAAGATAAATTTGCCCCATTCTTACTCACCATTATGAGGAGGGATAAGCATCCACACTATGGTGGAAGAAGAAAGTGAAATTTCCTCTTGAAGGTTCCTATTTTTCCGAATGATCCAAGTATCAACAGGCAAATTGAAACAACTCAGCAAAGTAAAATGTCTGCATTTCATTTTTTTAACAAAAAAATCTTGGAGCACACTGGGGGAGAAGTCAGTGATGTATAGCAAAAATCTGTGGGGTATTTGTTTAGACTACAACCAAGAAAGAAATTAAAGTTCTGAAGAAATGAAGCTTGTTTTCCCTGGAGAAAATTACTACAACGAAACCTGACAGGTTGCTCTTGGGAGGGAAAAGCAAACAAGCACTTTATAAATTGACTGAGGAGCAGCCCTGCAGGAGATGAGTGTAAAAGCATCATAAACAATTGACCACAATTTTTTTGACAAGGAAAAGATCTGAAGATAAGAAACTGAAGCCAGGAAAAAAAAATGGGTTGTAGATGAAGAAGGTCTCCTACATCTCCTATCTCTGTGACTAAAGATGCTCTGTAGTTGTCAGTAAACTTTTATCTATAAGAATTTCTTTTCTTGTGTGATGCCAAGTCCACATTCTGTCTACCTGGGCCACATTACTGACCACATTATTGTCCAAATAGGGGGAATAATAACAACTTCCCTTAAGGGGAAGTTCCCTTAAGGGAATCTCTTAAGCACCAGAACTTGGGGGAATTTATAGTGCAAGAATAAACAGGCAGCTTTATATCTTCTACTATTTCCTACTATTAAAGTAAAGCAAGTTTATATGTATATATTCATCTTGGGAGAATCATTAAATCACACACATATCTCTCTGTTTAGCTATATTCTTATTTATAGACATTTCAGAGTCTAGGTTTATATCTCTTTTCATAGAATTTACATAGTCTAAGCATGTAGGTTCTATAGACATTACATGTTCTTTAGCAAAGTAGGGATATTATCACTTACACTGAACATTTCTCAAACTTTTAAGGTATATGGTTTTTGTAGTATGTTGATTGGAAAGGAACTGAAATATCCTCATCATCATCATATGTATACGGAACTATACTTGGAAAAAGACATCCATTAAGGAAACTATACATCTCAAAAGATATTCCATTACATTTCTATTATAGCATAGCATTAGCACAGAGAGGAGAAGCTCTTGTTACCACCTTTCTATTGAGTGCAATAAATATAGCAGTCTCACCTATTCTTAGGAGCACCACTAGCTAGCAGATTCATCTGGCTTGCTCTGAAAGATCAGTCTCTTCTGTCGGAGTCTTGATATGACCAGACTCTAACTGCTGTAACTAGTCTTCTTTTATATCCTTTGCCTATCTGCTACTGTCCATTCACATTACCAATCTAATTCCAGTTCACCAAGGCATGCACTTTTGAATGCTCTGGCAGGCTTCCCAGAGTACCTCTGATCTCCTCATCCAATCAAAGATGAGTTAACTATGTGTTTTTCAGGGATCTTAATGAGTGTCATCTGCCATCAATCATGACATAAGATGTTTCTCATAGAAACCATCTAGCTAGCTAGTTTTAGGTTGTTGTTGTTTGTTTAAAGTTCAAGTCACTGAGCAGTCTCTTCGTTTACTGTTTTCTTATCATTCTTTCTGATACAGTTCGCCACCTTGGCACTATGCCTGGATGACTCAAAATGACTATTTCTTTGAAAATTGCTGATTCTCTTAACCCTTTAAAGGTGCTTATTCAAGTGTATAATTGCATCTTATTTCTAGTTATTTAGATTTGATGGCTTAATTCAGAGCCTGAAATTTGCAGAATATGTCATCCAGCCCATAAGAGGGACTCACAGAGAACACAAGAGTATGCAATAAAACAAGAGTCTTACTGTAATAAAGCTAATAAAATCATCTGGTGGGCTGTGGTGGTTGGTTGCTATCATATTGCTGCGGTAGTGAATCCATTCCAGGCTTCAATGGGACTATCTAAATAGATTAAGCATGTTGGATAGCTCCTTTGAAATTTAGACTAAAGCCCAGAGATGATTCACTGGTTCATGGATATGGAAGAATCCATATGGCACTGCTACAAGATGAGGCTCAGAGGCAAAGGTATGAAGACTACAGCACTATGCTCATTTCTCTAGAAGTAAGTTGCACTGAAAGCTCTGGGAAATACTTCAGTGTAGACACATACATAAGATCACACTGTAATTCTGCTTACAGTGGAAGACACATAGCAAACAAATGGTTATTGTGGTTCATGATAATTCTTGGTAAAGAACACCAGCTGGCCTGTAGCAAACAGAAACAGTTAATCTCTGTGGCAGCTTAAGCATAGTTTTTTTTCCAGGGTGGCCTGCATTTTGAATTTTCCAGACTGCGCATAAAAGTGATAAAGGGGCTTTCTGGGAGCATAAGTGTCTCAGATTTTCCCTTTCCCTCTGTCCCCCCTTCTCTCAAATAAAAATGGAGTGTGCATTTGTGTACGCGTGTGTAGTGATAACTGGTCGCTATCTCTCCTAGCTTTCTCTCTCCCTACCACACACAAGGGGAGGGGGGCAGCTATCTTTATAGCAGATAAAATAAAACATCATTCCATCTACTTCAAATCATCAATATTCTCATTTTTCCAGTGCTATCCACGTTGGATTAAGAGTACAATCTCTCTCTACAGTAAATTAGCATTTAGTTCCACACACATTTTTCAAAATGACTGCATTTTTTTTTCCAAATGTCATCATAAGTTCTGGAATGGACAGATTTCCAACTGCAAACATAGCAATTGCTTCCATGGTCAGTACAAGTTGCTCTGAACTGAGGAATTTTGCAGGAAATGAAAACCTGAGAAGTTTCTCCCCTACCTCTGTCTGGCATTTACTTTGGTGTCTAGCTGTCAAAAATTACATTCTCGTATATAGAATAAGGAAACCGGCCTATGATGAAGCAAGTGTTCTATGATGTAAACAGACCCTCATAAATAGTTTCATTTACGGCATTCTTTCAGAGCAGTATGTTACTTTTGAGGAATGGGAGGTGGCCCTAAGGTATGAGTGATAAGAATTAATGGACTGTTTTAATACTTTAGTAATTCATTACAGTAGATCAGCAATTTAGCTACAAAAGATGCAAAGATGTCCCCTGGTTAACATTAAGAGCTACTTATTTTATTGGTATTTAACAGTGGTGAAATTGGCAGAAGTCCATGGTTTTGTTCATTTGTGGGAGTCATGAATTGCTTCCTGAACTGGAGAGAGAAAACAGGAACTCCCTTTTCCCCACAATACACAATTACAATAGCAATAGGGACTCAGTGTGAAGATCATTGTATTCTCAACTAGTGTTGGCTCAGTGGCTTGTACCAACTGTACAACAATTTGTTCAATGTGTCTACTCTAGATGAAACTCACCAGTAAGATTCAAATCAAATGCATTAGTTTGACCCAATTGGGCAGAGAGGCTTGGAGGAAGGATTATCAGAGATACAGGCTTCTAAGAGGACTTGGCAAGTAGAGGACTAAGCTCTGTTTTCTATCAATACAGAAGTGCATACCATCCTCCTAAAATAAAATAACTTCCTAAAACTTCTTAAGGAGCTCACTGTTTACTTTTATTCTTCTTTTTAAAAAAATGTCTTGAAATCCTTGGGAATATATATATGGATATGCTGTGCTGTTTAGTGCTAGAATGACTAAGCCTATATGACAGGCATATAAATCATATTATTAAGGGACTTTGTGATCTATTTGCAAGACACTATTAAAATGTTGTTGTTGATGTGTGCCTTCAAGTTCTTTCTAACTTATGGAGTTCCTAAGGCAAACCTATCACAGTTAACAGTGAGTGATGTGCCCAAGGCCACTCAGTGGGTTTCCTTGGCTGAGTGGGGAATCAAACCCTGGTCTCCAGGATCATAATCTAGTGCTCAAACCACTACACGAGACTGAGATACAGCCACCTATATGTCCTGTTTGTTTATGTGTTAAATCTTTATGTCCTCCCCCCCCCCGTGCTTCTTATATTTTATTCTTTGCTCCTAAGGTATGAAAGTGCTAGTGCTATGTGGGAAGGCAACTGGGTAGGCGGGTGCATTTAGTGTTAAACATTTGTTTAACACTAAATGTGGGAAGAAATCTCTAGAGGTTTTTTTGTTTTGTTTTGTTTTTTTTGCAGGGGAGGGGGAGCTTTTCATGGTATTTCTGTGTGCGTGACAGAGATTTTTCTACCTTGAGCATGGTGTTACATCTCGAATTGGTGAGCATCAGTTTGGGATGAATGCATCTTTCTGTTTCAAGTCCATGCCAGTCTTGTGTGTATTTATTCATAAGTCCCTTCAATCCCATTTCAAAATTGATCTTGAAACTTTTAAGCCACAAGAACATCCACATCAATTTAGAGCAAAACTTTGTATTCATTTCAATACATCCCAAAGTACACCATTTTGTATCCATTTTAGCATGAAATAATTATTGTAATGCAGAAAGTTTGGTGTGTGTGTGTGTGTGTGTGTGCATGTGTGAGGTCAAAGTCCAGCAGTCTTGATTCTGCATATGGCAAAATTATATGTTTGTACGGACTGTGCACTTTGAATACAGAGATAACTTCCTTCATCAAGAGCGAGAGCATATACCAAATTCTGCTTCCTAGCTTTCCATGTGCAAAGTGCTTTTCACACTAGAGAACATGCTTAGTCTCTACCTCCTTGGCAGCCTGGTCAATGTGAGGAACTCAGACTTTTCTCTGTGTCCATTTCTGCACTAACCTGTTATAGTGCTATTATTCCATTTTCAATATCCTATGGAATCCTGGGATTTGCCTTGAGGCCCCTCCCTAAACTGCAAATCCCAGGATTCCATAGGATGTCAAAAGTGGAATAATGGCACTATAATAGTCTAGTGTGGAAATGGCGTGTATCTCCTCTCTTCCCCTATACAGTCTCTCACCACCACCATCACTTCCACCACCACCACCCAACACACATACATGGGATAGACTCCTAAAAACCCCATTCCTCTTTTGTGCTGCCAAAAGAAGGTGACCAGAGACAAAGGTTATTATTAGCTGTCCTTGAGCCACTAGATGGTAGACAAGGAACATCTCATGGTTCAGATGTTGAATCAGGTTGTGGCACAACTTGAATATGATATAAAGAAGTATAAAGATTAGTATGGTATGAATTAGCAAGGAATCCATTTAAATCTTTTCACTTGCACAGAATATGCTGCCTCCCCCAATATTCCTTCTGTATGATCATGAAAGGTCTAAAATGTTCAGAGTCTGGAACATTGCTTTAAAAATGTAATTTGTTACAGTTAACATTCCAAGGTGCTCAAAAAAGTGGGCTGTTCTATTGTAGTTGGAAAAAAAATGACGTTCAAAGTTTCTGTTTCTTAAAAATAACTATAATAGTTCTCTTTTAGTTATTTAAAAAATCTGAACAGTATAAGTCGTTGGTCTGTGATACAACACATACTGTTGTATCATCTACCTTGTCATCACCTCAAGATTCACAAGAGACCACAAGGGAGAAGTGTGGCCTGGAATCCTGGATATTCTTTCTTCAATATTTAGTAATTAATTTAATGATTACTTCTACCTCTATGGGAAATGGGACAACATAACAATCTGTCTCCATTGAGGTACAACTGAGAATTCCATTACACATAGGTTTATTGGTCCCAAATTAGTAACATAGCTCAAAAGGCTAACATCTCTGTACATTCACAGGTTCAGGGTAGTGATCCAAGCTCTCTCCTGTAGGACTAGCACTCTTGTTACCCCAAAATGTAGGTGCCACAAGGGCCACCCTACAATGCCAAATACCTCCTTGAAAAAGCGGGCAATTAATTAGCTCAAAATCAGGAGGCTGTGAGAAGGGGGAACTTAGCGAGATCTTTTCTACCAGTGTTTACGGGGACATGCAGGGAAAGAACCAGCCAGAGATTCAGAAGTAAGTTAAAAATGTGTTTTATTGAGGGGAATTCACTCATGCATGCACACAAGATACACACAATCACACATTCACACAAGAGCTAACTGAAAGACAAAGAGAGGAAAAATTATAGAGAGGCTGAGGGGTTTGGGGGATTTATAATTTCCAGTCCAGAAGAGTAGTGAAGAGCAGAAATGTATTTTGGCTTAGGTAGGACCTAAGGACAGTTTTCATTCAGGAGCCAGACGGACAGAGTGACGGGTAGACCTTCAAGAGACTGCACTGGGCATCCTGAAATCAGGGGTATTTATATGCTGAAAAAGGCTGTGGCCATGAATTTTCCAGATGCAAAACAAAGGGAATCTGTTGTAGACAATGGGTCTTTGTTGATGGGCTTAGTGCTTTGATTGACAAAGACATGATGGGTGTTGTAATAGCTGTCTATTGCGGGTGCTGTGAGGAAAGAGGAAAGAATCCAGAATAATTTTGCCATATGCAGAATCCAGGTGTGCAAGGGATGGATATCTGTCAATCAGTGTGCTGGTGGGCTCCTCACAGTTGGATTCCCTTGAAAATTGCAGCTTCTATTTAAGCCTATTATCCACAGGAATGATGTGTATTTGCTTGACAAATGACTCAGTCTTACCTGGAGGAATTTTGGAGTTGACCTATGTTTCTCACATTTACAGTCAAATTCTTTCCCTCATTCGGTTTGACCTTTCCGTCACCTCTCAGGCTTGAATTTGATATCAAAGCCAATAAAATGTGTTGCCAATTACATATGATGCCAATTAAGTATGGCGCCCATCCAAACCATACTAATATCAGGGATCCCCAAAGCGGGACCTTACACTCTTTAGATTGTGCTAGAATGAACAGCCTGATAGAGGATAAGTCTGGGCAGGATCAGGCTCCTCCCTCAATTGTCCAGTCTCAGCATAGTTAGGTTGATGGAGGAGAGTGAGTGTGTACAGATTCCACCCCTGTAGAACCATAACTGAAGTAGCAGGACAGAGGTCACTAAGGGTCATTAACTTTTCCTTAAGGATGGCTGGATCCTCCTGACTGGACTGCAGTCTTTACAGGTATGGCAGACAGTAAAAAAAACAATTCTAGTACAAAAATTCTGCTTCAGCTCTTTAGAACTACTGTGGATGATGAAGAAGCTGGGCAATCTGGGGTTCATGTGGTTAAGGCCATTTCTGCATGGGCTAATAGAAACAGTGCAGAACGTCCTCCAGGGAGGACATCTGCACCTGGGAGCAGACTGCGTCAGACCTACTTAATGTAGATCCACACCTCAGCCTGCTCCGGAACGACCCCAAGTGGTAGTCAAGCATGCTTTTGAAAGACTGCTTAAAACAGGTCTTTCAAAAGCACAGAGCGCGCCATTCCGTCCCCACTCTCCGGTACGGACTTGCAGGCTTGCACCAGTGTAAGCCTGCGATCTGCCAGGAGCGGGCTTTAGGCTGGCGAGCTTCAGCAGTTGGTCGAGACCCTCGACCAACTGGAAGCCACCATTTTCGTCTCCAGAGCAGTGTGGAGCAACAAGCATGCACTGCTCCAGAGCAGCACGGACCGGACCAGGGAGCCAAGAAGTACGGTAAGTAGCAGCACGGGGCAATTTCCTTGCCCCGTGTGGAAATGGCCTAAGAGTTGAACCCTGAACCTGCCATGGAGCTCTCCCATAACCATCCACCCATCTGTCTTAGAGAGGCTTATCTTTTGGGCAGGCTGTGGCTTTTTCTTATCTCTCTTCCCTTGCTTCCTTCAGTGGCAATATTCCAAGGCTGAGAAAAACCCAACACAATCTGATTGATTTTTTCTCTTCCATAGCTATAACCTCAGGCTTTTATACCTCTATTGCTCCTTTTTCTTCCCCAGTTATTGAGTCTCCAGCAACTCCATTACTGGGTGACTGTTCAACTGCACTCCTGCCTGTATTCTTCTCATCACTGGTCTAAAACAGCAGGGGACGAGGATGGTAGCACGATGGTCCCTGATACACCCTCACATGAGGTCACATTCCCTTAAGAAGCAATTGTATTATGATGATGTCAACATGATATAACAGTGATGCTATCTCATGCTGAGTTATTATCTATCTATCCATCTATCTGGGAAAACAAACTAATTATCAGGAACTAGTTATTTGTAGCTTGTTGTTTTCAAGTTGTCTGTTCCAGAGGATCTGAGTTTTCTAGATCCAGGCCAACCATGAAGCTCAATGTATATGACTGAGTCAATCAGCTTAAGCTACATGGCTGCTGTTAGCATAAAGTATGGGACACCTTCAAAGTACATTGCCAGAGGCTCAAGGGAAGTAGGATGCAAATATGCTAAGTGAATACGTTAATGCTTCTAATTCCTTATGCATGCATGCCTTTCCTCTGGATCAGTGTATCATAAGCATTCAATGAGAAGTGAAACTCACTGAAGTGTGTTCAGAGACTATTGCATTATTTTTTAAAGCATTCCATATTCTATTTCCATCCCATTGACCATGTTTTGCCAAAAGGATCAATAGTTAATTACATTAAGTTCATATCCTTCATTAACCCATTTGCAAAACAACACACTGAAGCCATCTCTCTCAGGTCCTGCTCTCATCCAGATTGGAAAAATATTTACATGCTGCTTTTTTGGCAGGCCATCTGTGGCAGGGTGCAACTACAATCAATTTCTGGTATGCATTGCAGAATCATATGCAACATTAACATAAAATTTATTAATATAAATTTTGCATGCCCATGATTCAGCTGCCTTTGAAAAAAATTACATAGCCTGAAATATAAATGAACATGAGTAATTAAAATTGCCACCCTCTTTTGTTCCCAACTGCAAGTCTTGCACAATGTCAGGATGTGTGGCTTCTGTCATATGCAGGCATTTATATGTATAATAGTAAAGCTGCATAGATCAAATAAGTCAATGTTGGTTAAAGTGATAATATGTATCCATTGCTGATTGCTACCTACAGTTATGTGTCTGGTTTATACTTTCAAAGTATCCCGAGGCAACAAATGGTTAATTGTGGTGTTATCAATGTCACTTTGTATTGGGCAAGACAGAAAGATATAAAGGGGGGCAGGAAAAACAGCAGGAAGGTGTTATGAGAATCAGCTCTGCATAGATAAGGTGACATGAACTTTGCTCCCATGATGAAAGGTACATAAATAACTGTAAGCCTGGGAAAATGCTTGTGCTGAGGGAGTGACTTGACATGTACAATTTTAACCATGCATGATATGTATGCCAAAATGTGTATTACAAGGTATAAAGCCTATAACCAATCTAGATGCTTTAGCCTCAGAAACTTTTGGAAAAGTTTGCTTTTCTAAATAAACGTTTCTGTTTGAAACTGTGCACAAACTTTTTGAGAGCAAGTTATCCAGGACATGACACCCAAGGATTCAGGGTGGTATTGGTGGTGTTCACCCATGTCCATGTAATGAGAATCCACAGGTGATGCCCCTGGCTGTGGGCCCATTAAAGGAAAAGAACATTCCTTTACTGGTTGGAATCCTCCTGTGATTTTATATCTTGCTAGTATCAAGACCTGCTTGTGTAACAGTTTTGCTTGGCTGTGCAACATTTACCAGATGGTGCAGGGGCACAGTTTTGGTGAGACCCCATGGCCACTGATTATCTGTAGGGGTACATGAGGAAAGCACCATTAAGCTCCTTCCCAGGTAGCCACCTTCATTGTCCCAGAATTCCACACATGAACTTCAAATAAGACTCTGTATTTATATGGAACATTAAGGTCTTCTAACAGATTTTAGGAAACTTTCTATAGCTAGTCACAAGCAGCATTAGAACAGAACAATCCAGTGGCATCTGACGCCCATTAATGCTGCTGAGGTAGAGACAAAGAATTAACATCAGGAGAGTCAGCTACATGCAGTTTGCTGCCCAGCCTTCCCTTTGCATGATTTAAGTATATTTAAGCAATTCATTGCAATTGGCTTTTTTTTTTTAATAGTCTCTAACTTGGTTCAGAAAGGCTGAGTGCCAACATTATTGTGTCTCTTATGGGGGGAGATGTGTGACTTCCACTATGCTTACTTTTATGCATCCTCACTCTTTGAACAAGGGGCTTGGACCCAGCAAAACACAGACTTGAGAAAGATGTTCTGCCCCCCCCCCCAATAATGTAAACAAAATAAGTAAGAGGTGGTAGCTGCATTGGCCATGCAGCAAATATAAGACAAAAGCAAAAGTCTTCCAAAAAAAAAAAAAGCAATGCTTTCATTGGCCAACCAAAATGCGGAAAATATACCATTCAAGCTTTTGAAGTTTCACCGGCTTCTTCATCAGGCAAAGATGCTCAAAATCATATAGGAGAAGAAGGGTGGCAATGTTAGAGTTCCAGAGCCACATTTTGTGTCATAATCTGTTATCAGTTAAAATGGTCTAGGGATAAACCAATGCAAACAGAGGCCACTCCCCTTCTGGCCATGTGGGAACTGGGACAAAGACCAAGAAAAAACAACTAATAACATTTCAACTCTATTAGCAACAGTTACTTCTCTGTTTTTGAGAGTCAGCGTGGTGTAGTGGTTTGAATGTTGGACTATGACTCCGGAGACCAGGATTTGAATCCTTGTTCAGTAATGGAAACCCACTGGGTGCCACACTGTCTCAGTTAGAGGAAGGCAAAAGGCAAGCCCCCTCTGGACAAATCTTGCCAGGGAAACGTGGGAATAGGTTTGCCTGAGGGCTACCATAAATGAGAAATAACTTGGAGGAACACAACAACAGAAACAATGGTGTTAGTGTTTTGTGGCTTTTGGAGTTTAGAGCAACACACTTGCTTGGAGAAAAGGTATGCATCCTTCCCACCCTCACACTCCTAATCTCAATTGTCCAGTTGGCATGCCATTCCTTGTGGCTTTGTTTTCAAAGGATTTTGGTGTCAAGTCTTTGAGCACTGGAAATGGGGAGGGAAAAGGAACAAAAGTGTTTACTTCTAACAAATCCTGTTATACTACAAGTTTGTAGTCTTATATGTACTCACATGAAAGTAAGACCAATTGAATAAAATGGGATTTACTTGTCAATGAAATGCATAGGATCACCAGAACAATCCTAGGAGGGACCTCTCAACACAGCTTAACAGGGTCTGAACATACTTTGTGTTCATGGATGAGGGTAGAAAAAGTATGGCCAGTGGATTGCATGCAGCCCCTGAACCCTGCTTTTCAATTTAAAGAGCTCCTTCCAAACCCTCCAATTTAATTTGTTGTGACACTTTTTTGTCATGAAAGCCCCTTCAAATATATCCAAACTGCACAAAAGCAGTGACTTGAGTTCTTCCCCTTGTCCTTCATGCCTTAAATCCCCAAATCCCTTAAACCTTTTGAAATCTGCCACAAAATGGAGAAAAAAATGTCGAACTGGAAGTTACTTCTGGTTCATTTTTAATGCACTGACCTGACCTGTGGAGGTGGAGGATGTGGATGAAAATTAGCCCCCTGCTCCCACACATTCTGGGGATCAGGTGGGAT
This sequence comes from Ctenosaura bakeri, assembly GCA_948474755.1. Lineage (NCBI taxonomy): Eukaryota > Metazoa > Chordata > Lepidosauria > Squamata > Iguanidae > Ctenosaura > Ctenosaura bakeri. The sequence continues at coordinate 278,364 of CAOLHI010001210.1, forward strand.
GGAAATCCAGGATTTGGGCAGAGAGGGAAATTGTGTGTTTTCCCAAAAAAGGAATGTCTACCTTGCTGGAACACTGAACAGAACTAGCTTGTCCATGAAAATAAAACCAAGGTTTAGGGAAAAATAACGGGAACTAGCAAGCAGAGAATGTCCCTTATGTGTGCATTAAGAGGGAGCTTCGTTCTTAAGCAATTCCTTGTTAATGATTATCCGATTGTAGTAACATATCACGTACAAAAAGTAACATATTGGACATAGGTAAATTGAAGTATATTTACTAAAGGATCTTGCCTACAGAATTGTTGATCTTGCTATTTGTTTAGGGGTGATGGAGGACCCTCAAGTGAAGGAACCTTACAAATGAGGACTTCCCTGTAGCACTAATTGCAGTTTATAACTGCCTCAAGTTTAAACGATACAATGCGTTAAATATAATGCCTAGTGTGGACCTTAAATGGAATTAGAAGGAAAAAAGGGATGCAAATCAATCCTCTGATTTTTTAACATGGAGATGGGATGATGCAGGGGAATACAGAACCCATTTTGTATGATTGTGCAAGGCCAAACTGATCCTTTGTTACCCCCAAACGTATGTGCCTTTTTGCACAAAGAAATACACCTTGCATGGAGGATGCATACATTTTGTAAGTTTGGCAGAAAAAAAAGTGCATGCCAAGGAAAACACACATTTTTAACATAGGAAAAACTGGGGGGGAAATGGTCACAAACACATTTTTGTGAAGGTGGAAGTGCATGAATTGGTAAAAGACATCAGCAAAGTGAGCAAAATGCTGTAACAAATGCACATCTTAAGGCAAAAAGTCTTTAAAATGAATGCAAGTTTCCATGGAGAGGAAAAAAAGAAACCCACAAAACACAATATGAAATAGGGACAGGAATATGAAATAGCGACAGGATTGAAATAAACAACAAAATTGAAAAGTGTTCACATTCCTACTTAGTTCTCATGCTTCCTCACTGCAAGTGGTAAAACTGAAGGCCAGGAATGTTGAGTAGCTCATTGGTATCTTAGCAGTATTTGATCAAGAGCTCTTAGGAGATACAGAAGGGGAGATCACAAGAAAATGCTTCAAAGACTGGTATGCAGGTACTACAACTTTTGATTTTGGCAGATGGGAATTTGCAAGATGCAATAGGATGAAGTATTTATGATTTCATTCCAAGATCCACTTCACAACATTCCATCTAATAATAAATGCTTTCATCATAGGGGTACAAAGCTTTGCCTTAGATCCAGGGTGGCTGGTGAATCTGCTGCTAGGAAAGTAACTAATCTGTGCTTGATTTATCCCCATTCTTCCTTCAACTGCTCTGAATGGAATGGGAGCAGTACTTGATCCAGTCCCTTCAGAGCTTCAGCATCAGCAGAGCTCCCATTCAGCTTGGAGCAGCTGTGGCAAGAGTAGTGATAAAATAAGAGCAGATTCATTGTTGATATGATGATGGATTCACAAGCTGCTTCTGCCTAGATCCCCTCTAAAACCTCCAGAAGGAGAGATATGTTATCACTCTATAATATCACTTGAAAGGATAATAGAGCCACAGCGTTGAAAGGGAACACATGTCAAACCCTCTGCTCAGTGAAAGATCTCCAGCTAGAACATCCCCAGCTGTCCAGAATAGAACTCTTCTATTTTTGTGTGTGTTTACACTCCCCTGTTAACTTTGACCATCCCTTTTCTTTGAACGCTTAAAACCATTTCTGCACTTAACCAGTTGCTGTGGATGTCCCGTTGTGATCCCGACAGTGCCTTTGCTGGGATGAGAGCATGATGTGAACACTCCCCTCCAACCCCAGCCAGTTCCCTGCCAAAGGAAGCGTGAGTAACACGTGCCTTCCTTCCACAGCGCAGCCGGCCTCTTTCCCATGCTGCACTGAGAAAGGAAGTGCATGATTGTGCTTCCACCCCTTCTGCATGGATGGCAGTGACAGCAGCATCACACAATTGCGGGTGCTTAATGGATTTTTTTCTGTTAAACAAATATCCCATGATTGTGATGGGTGGGGATGGGTTGGTAGCAGGACCACGGCAGCATTGTGTGAAAGCATGACCCATAGACCACTGCCATCTTGTCCCCTTTACAGAACTGTGATGCCATTTGGAAATGGCCTATGTTTTCAAATGGTTAGCTGAAATGTCAAGCTATTGCAATGCTAGAAATTTGGAGACTGGAGGGAAATTTCATTTGTGAGGTCAAAATTTGTATGAGGGGGTACTTCATTTTGTTCCTCCCTTGCTACACCTCTTTGAAGACACATTTAGTAGCCTCTCTCAAACTGCAAATTCCAACATGTACACATTCATAAGAACTAGCATTTTGAATATATAATATATAATCATCACCATAACATTTCCATTTTAAAGTATTTTTCAAAGATTGTCACTTTTCTTTCAGTTTTTTTTTCAGACACAAAAGGTCAGCTAGTCTATTTTCATTCTGTGTCACCTCTGCATATATTTATTCATAAAGCAATTTCATCCATGATGATCTGTGGAATTTTTTTTAATCTGGACAAAATCCCATACTTAAAATCATTTTTTCCCCCAAAAGCGTTTCTTATTCTAAAGTATTGCTCCTCTGAATATGCATTTTAAGATATGTTTTGACAGGCCTCCAAAGCCAGTCACTGAATCATAAAATCCAGAGTGAATAACAGAAAGGATAACTATGTTCAAAAAAGGATTTTAGTTGGGAGGTGTGAATCAAGTCAGTTCACACTGAAATCTGCAAAATTAAATTTTCTCAAGCACCTCACCTCAGGTGAAACACATTCATTCAAAAATCCAATAGTTTTACTCTTTTGTGTTGTTACAGTTGCTTTGAGAAGGTTTTTTTGTGTGTGTGGGGAGGGTCTGGTGTGATTAGATATGACCAGAAATTGGATAGATCAGGGACTCTTACCTTCTACATGTGTGTGTCTATATATACACAGAAATACTTTATACACTAACTGTACATGTACAAGATGGAAGGATGTGTCTTGTAGCTGTATTGGCACTCAACATAGTAACTAGCCAACATAGCCTCATCATGAATTCATTCATCCCAGAGGAAGTATAATAAAATCGCAAAGAAAATAGTTTTTTAAAAATGTTGTTGTTGCTTTTTAGAGCATCCTCCCCCCACATGAACAGATGGTATTTGTCATAACATTTGAAATATATGCAAAAATAAAATCCCCTTTAAATTTTTCAATGGAAGTGCAGTTGCTACTGAGGAAGCAAATCATATGGGGGTCTTTCTACATGGGACACTGCAAAAGGGCTTCCGCATGTTTCATACTGCTTTAATTAAGCTAAGAAAAAGTTGTCGTGTTTTCTTTCCAAAATTGGATGAATACTTGTGAGAGCTACTTCCTTCTAAACATGTCTCAGGATGAAAGGCTGGAATAATTCCCAAATGATATATCATCTCTGACATCTCTATCTTAATGAGATGACAAATCCCAGGTTTGACTATTTGCAGGAGCAGGGGAGTGCCAGATATAACATTGTCTACTTCAAAAATGAAACTGGGAAGCAGATATGGGCCTCAAAAATATTCTTCATTTACAAATGGGCAAAATGTTTAACAGGACCAATTATAAAGCCACAGAAATTGGCAAGTTTTTGAGTTCTCCATCTGCATCAGGTTAGGTAGGAAAGGAAGTAGGGAGGTCCGGAAATGCATGAAGGTCCAAAAATTTTGCTAGATGTTTAAGGCATGAATTCCACAACTTACCTCAGTTCCAAGACGGAAAATGAAGGCTTGCTAAGTCACTCATAGGTACTGACATGTCTTGTGACATCTAACAATGCTTGTAGTAATGAAAAAAAATGGTGGGTCCCCATTTTTCAAACTATAAGCTGTGGAATTCCATAACCAAAGAAGTTAATCTGGCTCCATCTCTTTTGAGCTTCTAGCAGGCCACCCAAACAGTGCTGTTCCACATGGCCATTAATGTTTGAAATGGCTCTGTTTTAAGTGTTTCAAAATGGTATTTTAGGATTTCTTTTAGACTGTTTTAAAAAGTGTTCTTTTATTTTAACATGTTTTAAAAATGTCTGTTTCTCGGTATTGTTTTTATAGGTTTTATTTGTCCATTTCCTCAGGAGTCCTTGTGGGCTGGGAGGTGATATCGTAGTATCACAAATAAATGTTAAGGAGCCTTCTTATGTTGTACCACTGGTATAACTTGGCCTGTATTGTTACTATTAACTAGAATCTTCTGTCTCACCTTGAAAATATGTTATGGGTTAAATTTGGAACCTTTTGTGCATAACACATGTGGTATGCAACTAAACAATGACCTATATCCCATGACCCCATACCTTGAAGCTTTGTGCCCAAACTCTGAAGCATTCAGCTATTGTGTGTGTGTGTGTGTGTGTGTGTTTACATGCATATCAGGAAGAAAAAAAAAGGGAGTGGGAATGCTTGGCCCTTTTCTTCTGCCCTAATTTCCACAAATCCCAGGGAAACCATTTCCTAATCCTATTATTTTTGCTACTCTTTCTTCTTAGGTACAGAGTTTATATCAGTGTTAAATTTCAGCACATTCAGAATTGCTTCACAGTAATGTAATTGCTGTATAGGGAGAGATACCAAATCAGTTGACTGTCTCTCGTGCTCTAGTTTTATTCCCAAGAAAAAGTATTGGCTAGCAAGTGAGCTAATTATGTTCTGATTCTTTCAGCTCGTGTTATAGACCTTGGTATAAGACAGTTCTCTTTCCTGTCCTCTGGGTATTTCTGGCCAAACTGACTCCCAGGAAATTCTAGTCACAAAGCTTTGTCTTCTTGTAATCGGATGACTCACTGCTAGTTCAGGAGTTCATTAATTTTGTCTCTCCAGAATGTTTGACTTTAAATGGAAGTAGCAGAGTGAGATTTTTTAAAGCTGTAATAACATAGGGCCTTTCCACATTATACTGTTGTAGTGTTATTATTCCACTTTCAACATCCTGTGGAATTCTGGGGTTCATACTTTACTGAGACCCAAGAGCTCTCTGGATGACAATTCTAAATGCCCCTTCCTAAAGTGCAAACCCCAGGATTCCATGGGATGTTGAAAGTGAAATAATAGCACTTTAACAGTGTAGTGTGGAAATGTCCATAGTGATATATGTATGTTGTAGGTGCCTCCAACTTACCTGCCGCCTTATAGCAACTCCATGAATTTCACAGGGTTTTCTTAGATAAGAGATCTAATTAAATGAGTTAGTCACATCTCTAATATTATCCCTGTTAAATGTGTATTTCTAAATTAAGGGTATAAATCTTCACTGATTTGTTACTGAATGCAAGTAAAAAATCAGCAATTTTCTTCCCATGTGGAAAAAATAAAAAAATAAAAGGATTTCTGGCAATATTCATGGAGTGTGGTATTGAGTGAGGCAAATTGATTTGTGTAAAAATTACACATAGTTTCCCTGTGCTGAAAACATAATTATGGTCAAAAAATACATATTTTGGTTTCAATGTCTCTAACAATATGATTAATGTTTTCAACTCAGAAAGGGAGGGATGAAGTATTCAGAGATGATGGCCCATATATAGAGACCAGAATGTGTTTTGACTGTAATGTTGTCATAGTGCACTCATAGATAACTGATAAACAGACAGCAGTATTTAAGAAAAGCAATAATCCCCCAATCAATTCATTTCTGCTGCAAACATTATCTTCCATTTTCAAATTATGATTACTATCTAGTGCTACTTTAGCATGAACATATTCTAAATTACGGGTAAATTGTAACTGACAAGATATTGTATGTGGCAGCAGAGATTGCAGGGGGTACTGTTCCTTTTTTCCTGCAGTGAGCAGGACCTAAGGCAGTCCATCCAGAAAGAGGTTCCAGATAAATTGATTTCAGATTGCCCAAGAAGATATGTAAGGCCCCGCTGAGTGTCAGTATGGTTTGGATGGACACCATGTGTAATTGACAACACATTTTATTGGCTCTGATATCAAATCCAAGGCTGAGAGGGGACAGAGAAGTCAAACTGAGTGAGGGAAAGAATTTGACTGTAAATGTGAGAAGGATAGGTCAACTCAAAACTTCTTCCAGGTAAGACTGAGTCACTTGTCAGGCAAAATACACATCATTCCTGTGGATAATAGGCTTAAATAGAAGCTGGACTTTTCCAGGGAGGAGGAGCCCACCAGGAGATTGATTGACAGATATCCATCCCTTGTACACCTGGATTCTTTCATCTGTTCTCACAGCACCCACAATAGACAGCTATTAAAACATCCATCATGTCTTTAAGCCTTTTCGCACCTTACCTTTTCACGGAGGTGGGGGGCGACGCTTGTGCAAGAAGCCTCAGTAGAAATGCTGCCGCTTCCCTGCTGCTTCAGTTCTGCAGCAGCTTCCTGGTCGTGCGAGCACCGCGCGAATGCCCCGCCCCTTCCTACTACAGCGCAACCTGGGAATTGCAGGCTAGCGCTGAGGCAGGAAGCACGACCGGCCCAGCTCCCAGAGCACCGCATGCCAGGTAAGTGCATGCAGGCCCCAGGAGCATTGCGCGACCATGCACTATTTTCAGCTTTAAGCTGAAAATGAAAAGGTACGTGCACGATCCGCATAAGGCCCTTGAACGTCACGTAAATGGGAGTGCATCACGCAGACTGCTCTTCACATTTACACAATGCTCAAGGGGCCCTCTCGCTTTAGAAACACCATGCGAAAAGGGCGTTGGTCAATCAAAGCACTAAGCCCATCAACAGGCGAAAGACTCTTGTCCACAACAGGTTCCCTTTGTCTTGCACCTGGAACCTTCACAGCCACAAGCCATTTTCAGGGTACAAATACCCCTGATTTGAGGATGCCCAGTGCAGTCTCTCGAACGTCTACCCGTCACTCTGTCCGTCGGGCTCCTGAATGAGAACTGCCCTTAGGTCCTACCTAAGCCAAAAAACATTTCTGCTTTTCACTACTCTTCTGGACTGGTAATTATAAATCCCCCCAAATTCCTCAGCCTATCTATATTTTTTCCTCTCTTTCTTTTTCAGCTAACTCTTGTGTGGCTGTGTAATTGTGTGTATCTTGTGTGCATGCATGAGTGAATTCCCCTCAATAAAATCCTTTATTAGACAATTCTGCTTGGTTTTTGGCTTGGCCTGACCCCATAAACATTGGGTAGAAAGATCTTGCTAGGTTACCCTGCCTCTTGTAGTACTACAGCATGTGCTCTGGCTAATTCCCATTCCCCATTACTTGGAGCACATTGAGGTGTCCCCCACGGCACCCCAGAAATCAGGTTAACAGATATATCTGAATTAGGCTGCATTTGCCAGTTATTTGTATGAGTAAGAAGATATTACTTACGATATGAATTCGAGTACAGAAAATTAACATGAACATTACTGCTTTTTCAGAAAAAAAAAAGCATGGAAAAGAGCACCACCGTATAAAAGTCCTAATACAAATATTTAATCTAAAATGTTTAATCTGTGTGATGTTATCTCTCCAGATCCAGAGATATTTCAGAAAGCAAGGGAGACATATTCAGTTTAATAATTTGGGACCAATATGCCCTCAAATCTAATAACTTCTGGACACCAGCAAACCATCAATTGGCAAAGAACCCAGAAGTGGTATTAGCTCCAGCTGGCATAGCCTCAGATTTAGACTAATTAACAAGATAGCTAGAAAGGACTGCAAAGCTATTAATTAATTTTATCAAATTTGGTAAGAAAGATTGCATCCTAGAAATTAACAGCAAAGATCATCAGCACACAAAAATGCCATATATATTTTTTTCAGATATAAACCAAAAGTGACCCTCTCTCACAGCGCCTTGCACTGCGCAGGTCCAGGGCTATATTTTGGTGGGATATGTTATCATATATTGATTTTTAGTTAGAACAAACTTTGTTTTTTTTTTTTATATGCACAGATTCTTTTGAATTACTTCCTCATGATATGGAATTTAACTAAAGTTTAACTTTGTTGGATCCTGTATGCTGTTACTGTCGCAAAAATACTTATACTGCAAGTTTGGGAAGATAAAGATCCACCATCTTTTGTTTAATAGTCAGAAGATGCTTTAGCTACATGTAAACATATATTTTACAGATGCCAACTTCAAGAAAAATTGTTTTTGGAAAGATGGTCAGCTTATAACAAGGTATATGTCTAGCACTTGTGTCTATCCCATGTATTTGCCTTCACCCTTTCCCCCTTTTCCTTTTTCTTTTTTTTTAAATTTTCAAATATAAAATATATTCAATCAAATTTTCATAACCCAGTCATTTTTGCACTGTTACATCGTATCACATTGACTTCCTCCTGACAGATCTTAGCAAAAAATTCACTATAAATTTCATATCTATTTTCCAAATTATGGATTTTTGCATTATTGATACAAAATATATATATATATATATATACACACACAAATATATACACATACACACACATTAAAGATCTTTGTACATTGATAAGTATACATAATACCCACGCGCGCGCGCACACACACACACACACGCACACACACACACATAGAGTTAGGAAATGCAAGAATCAAAATAAATTTCATCTTGTAACACCTATATATCATGTTTACCTTCATTCTTTAAGATTAGCTATCCCCAACTCTGCCCATGTATTACTCATATATGACATAACGATACCTAGATCTTTCACATAATTATCCAAAGATCCCTCTTTTATCAGGATTATAAATTTGGTCAGCCTGTATCATATTGATCGGTTTGATTGCCCAATCTCTTATTCTTTGGAGAACATTTTGTTTCCGTTTTTGAGCTAATACAATTTTTACTGCTGCTGACATATAAAATATAATTCTTTCTTGCCTCTTTTCTAATCCATCATCTAATATTCCTAATAACTACATTTTAGGTGTCATCAGTATTTTAACTTTGAATTTTTTTTTTCAATTTGCACATGTATGGATTTACATTTTTAAAAACATTTTCACACATCCACCTGAGATGGCAAAACATTCCTCTTTCTGATCCACATTTCCAATATCTAGGGTCAAAATTCTTATTCATCTTTGATGATATGTCTGGCAACATATACCATCTGTAATGCATCTTGTATAAATTCTCTCTAAAGTCTTGTAATACTGTGTATTTCATCTTTTGTTCCATGTTTTTTCCCCTTTTGGATCATTTTATTGAACGTCCATATTTTGTGCCCATTTTATCATAATTTCTTTGACAGTTCCTTCTTCAGATTCCTGTTTTAACAATATTCCATACATTTTTGGCAAGACTTTTGTATTTTCTGTAGAGACTATTATTTCTGATTCTGTACCTTTTTCATATATCCCATTCAATTTTATTTCAATTTTTAGTTTCTCTTTGAGTTATCTATACAATAGTCAAGGACAAATCACTCCATCTTTTTAAAGTTCTTCTTATGTTTTGATTCTGTGACTTTCTTCTTAAAATACCAACATATCTTTGTGTGAAATCCATGTGTCTTTCATTATTTTTTCTCTTTTGGAGAAAGCTTCATGTGATGAAATCCTTAGAAGTGCTTTAGGGCAGCATCTAGATTGGTGCTGAACCAATGTCTATTGTCAGTAACAGACTGGATGAAGACAAGCAAATTTAAGCTTAATGCAGACAAGACAGAAGTGCTCCTGGTCAGTTGACAGACAGATCAGGGAACAGGGACTTTGCCTGTGCTGGATGGGGTTACACTCCTTCTGAAATCTCAGATTCACAGCCTTGGTGTTCTCCTCAACTCTGAGCCTGTATGCCCAAGTTTCAACAGTGGCCAGGAATGTATTTGTGTGGTTAAAACTTGTGTGCCAGCTGTACCTGTTCCTTGGGATGTCAGATATGGCTACAGTGACACTTCTTGATTACATCTCGGCTGGACTACAGTGACATGCTGTATGTGGGGCTGCCTCTGGAAACTGTTTGGAAACTTCAGTGTGTTCAAAATGCATCAGTGAAAATGCTGACTGGGGCCAGCTCAAGGGAGCACATAACTCCCTTGTTAAAACACCTTCACTTAGCTATTCGTTTCTGGGCACAATTCAAAGTGCTGGTCATGACCTATAAAGACCCATATAGCTTAGTTCTGGACTATTTGAGAGACCGTATCTCCCTATATGAACCTGCTAGAGCCCTAAGAGCTGTTGGAGAAGGCTTTCTCTCAGTTGTGCAGCCGTCCCAGGCTCACCTGGTAAGGACATGGGAGAGAGCTTGCCCAGTGGCTTCTTCCACTCTGTGAAACTCTCTTCTGTGGGAGGCTAGGTTGCCCCCCTCTCTGCTTTCCGTTTGCTAGAAGACAAAGATATTTCTTTTCAAGTAGGCTTTTAATGGGTGAGCTTAAGACCTTTCATCTATTTTATTGAGCTGTTGTTTTTTTTAATGCAAGTTTAATAATTTTGCATCTTTTTAAATATATAATTGTTTCAAATGTTTTAAAATGTTTTTGAAAGCCATCTTGGGTCCCACTTTGGGAAATAAAGGTGGCTTATAAGTACAATAAATAAATACATAAATTTCTTCAAGATCTTCAATGAAGGTTTCCTCATATAATGATCGTTTAAATCTCTATTGACTTTAACTTTATCATAGTGTTCTAAAATATGCCACTCAAATCTGAGATCTTTACCTTCAAATTGTAATAATCAGTCATTCTTCATGTTTATCCATTCTTGTATCCATTCTAGATAACTGACATGATAATAAAGTTTTAAATTTCATAAACACAGTCCTCCTTTCTGTTTTACATCCTGCAAGATTTCCATTTAAATCCTAGGTTTCTTTACATGCTCCACAAATTCTTGGATATCTTTTTGCCATTTCTTGAAAACTGTTCCATTACCAATTATTGGGATAGATTGGAATAAAAATATTAATATTTGTAAGATATTCATATTTTTCACAGCTATTCTCCCTAATATTGATAATTTTAAGGTTTTCCACATTCTTAAATACTTTTTGACTTCAGCCCAGATTTTCTCATAATTATTTTTTAAAAGATTAGAGCTTTTGCTTGTTATATTGATTCCCAAATGTTTTATTTTTTTTAATTATATTATATTCAAATATTTGGTCTATTTCTTTCTTTTCTGTTTTTTTTTTCATATTCTTAGTCAATATATTTGTCTTGTCTTCATTCACTTTTAAACTTGATACACGAATTCTATTAAAGTTTCTTTTAATTAATTCATTTTTTATATTGGATTTTCTAGGGATATAACTAGATCATCTGCAAATGGGTTCTATTTAAATTTAGGTTCTCTTATTCTTGTTCTTTTAATTTTAGGATACTCTCTTATAATTGTATTCAAAATTCCAGTCAAGATTAAAAATATAAGTGGAAATAGTGAACAGTCTTGTTTAGGGACGGGCCAACTGGATCCTCAAATCCTGGGTAAGGATTTGAGATTCCCGAATCTGAATCCCTGTGCCAAAATAAGCAAACCAAATCTTTTGAATCCAGCAACCAAATAGATTGTTGGAGACTGGGATGCCTGAAAACCAGGGAGACCAGAACACCTGAAAACTTGGGAGACCAGACATACAAGGAAAGATAGTAAGTAGGTGAGTTTTTCCCTTACAGTAATAATGGCATTTGTTAATAATTTCAGAAATTACATCTGGGCTTGTATTCTAAGATATTTAAATTGAACATTTAATATTTAAGTTCAGTACTTGACTGGAAGCTACAGGCCTGAGATTTCAAGGACAGCTAAAACATTCCTTTGCATAGCTCCCTTGCAAACCTCTTGGGGTTGATAGTTTTACAAGATGTCACAGCCTTCTCTGCCAAAGTGTACTGTTGCATCATCAAACTATAAACCCCAAGATGCCAGAAGGAGCTATGCAAAGAAAATCCAGTTTTGACTTGGATTATCTCTGTACTGTAGTACATGGCCCTGTTTACACAGGCAGGAAAATGTGGGATTAATCCACATTTTCCTGCCTGTGTAGAAGGGCCTTCATGTCATTTTCAATCTGGAGAGATCCTGAGGCAAAACTATGACAATTGTCCTGACCAGATTTCTTCAGAGGAAGGTTTGCCTTTGCCTAGGCTTTTGCTAAGGCTGAGAGAGTGTGTCTTGCCCAAGATTATCCTTCTTTCCCTTGCTTTTTAAACTTTTTTTTAAAAAAAGGATTCGAAAGATTTGAGATTCATGATATTTGTGGATTCCCAGAATCATCCAGGGATTTGGATCCAGATTTGGATCTGAAAAATTCTGGATTTGTCCCATCCCTAGCCTTGTTTGATTCCTTTTTGGATGTGTGTGCGTGCATGTGTGTGTGTGTGTGTGTGTACATATATATCTTATATATATATGTGTGTGTGTGTGTGTGTATATATATGTGTGTGTGTGTGTGTGTGTGTGTATAATTGTTCATAAGGATTTGTTCCAGTTGGTTACTATATATTGCCTGAATCCATCCCAAAAATCGTTCACTTATTTTCATCCTTTCTAAACTTTGTCCATAAAGATCCAATTAATGCTCTTTTTCAATGTCTTTTTCAATGACTAAAAACAATAATGCTAATTTCTTTTCAGGACAGCATTCAAAATGTTCTATTATGTCTATTACTGTCCTTGTATTTTCTTTTAAATGTCTCTTTGATAACAAACTCATATTAATCTTTATTGATCCAGTCGTTCAAGACTCCTTTTAGTCTGTCAGTGACAATAGAAATGAAATTTTTTATGATTTACATTTAACAATGATATCAACATTAATTATTCAATAATATCAACATAATAGTTGACTCTCCCCATGTTTTTGGACTTGTACACTCCATCACTGCATTGATTATTCATCGAAATGGTGTGATAAGTTGATCTTCTAGGGCTTTATAGTATGTTGCTGTCAGTCTGTCTAGGCCTGGTGCTTTACGTTTCTTGCTTTTATGAATAATTTCTAAAATTTCAGCAATTGTTATAGGTTGATTTAGCTTTCCTCTTTGTTCATCGGTTAACTCCTGGATCTTTTGTTTATATAGAAATTCACTGAAGTTTTCTTGTTTAGTTCCATTTTTTTTTTATAATTCCATATAGTATTTCTTAATTTTATAAGAAATATTTGGCAGTCTGTGTAGACCTCATCTCCCTTTTTAATTTTAATCATCAGAGATTTTCTTTCTTTTTTAGTTTAAGCACTAACAATTTCTTGGATTTGTTAGAAGATGATTCAAAATAGTTTTGTTTGACATACAGCATTTTTTTCTAATTTCTTCAGTTAGATCTATATCTAATTGTTTTTGAAAACTCCTTATTTCTTCTGTTATCTCTTTTCCTGATGAGTTAGATTTTAATTCATTTTCTTCTAAGACTAATCTGATTATTGATTTTTTGGATATTTTTCTTTCTGTCTTTTATTTAATCCTGCACTTTGTTGAATGAAAAAACCCTTCATGACAGCTTACTGGCTGCCATTATCATATCTGCACTTGTTTGATTTTTCATACATCCAGAGAAATATAACTGCAAAGCGTTCTTTGTTTTTGTGATACCCCCTGTTTTTCTTATTCATTTCAGTTTCTTTCTTTTATAATCTTACTTTAAAATTCCAACACAATTTTTTAAAAAAGAGAGCATGTATTTTGTGCAAAATATAATGATTCCTGGGGAAAATACTGCTTATTTTGCATTAGAAATACATGAAGGAAAGTTACATATGCCTTTGTGCAAAGTATGTAAAAATTACATATTTTATTGGAAAAAAAACAAACTATATGGATCTCTGCACAGAAGGAAAAAACACATAAAAGTTTCCTGCATGTATTTTTTGTGCCAATAAAATGAGTGAATAAAGAACACACCAAATACATGTTTTTGTCTCATTTGAAACACCTTTTTTCTGGGTAGGAAAAGCATGGGTATTTTTGTGCATATTATTTTTTCCCCAGTTGAGTTCCAAAGACTGAAGAATCTCACAACTGACTTCCTTTTCCTTGGTGGAGTGTCTTCAGTATTGAGACATTCTTTCTTCACCAAGGGTATAAATATTGACGAGTACTGTTCCCATCTCTAGTCTAAATGAAGCTTATAAACCTTCACACACTCATCCAACTCACCTTTATTTATCTACGAATTCATGAGCAGTGCATCACCCCAAAACCCCAATGTGAGCAAACCACATGAATTGTAAGATACATTTATACACTTATAAAATACAACTCCCAGGAGAAAATCACTCTTTGCTTCTTATTATACCCATAAGTGGTGCACTGCCAATAAAGCCCTTATAATCCTGAATTATTTTCATGAGCAGAGACAAATGTGAGTTGCTCATCTGAAAACAGCCTTGCCAAATTTGTTGTACATCTGTGGAGACAAACACTAAAATAGTGCATTCTGGGGCTTTCCTATGTAGAAATACAAACACTGACAATTTTTACCTGCCCTGTAGCAAATTGCTTTGCCATCCCTCAGAGCTGATCTGTTAAACCAGCTCAATAATTCCAGAGTGTGGTTTGGGTTACAGTCTTATTTGTATTGCCAGCTGTATTTCTCTGAGAGAAATGCCCAACATTGGAGAGTAAATTAAATTAGTCATTCAAGTCATGGCACACTACTCACTCTTTCTCAGTCTAATTAATAACCTCAACATTACAATATTCTGAGAGAGTCAGTACAAAATAGCTTCAGGTTTAGTGTTTTCTCAATCCATTTTCAGCGTGATTTCTTACAGAATGTGCTAACTTTAATAAAATATTGCATTGCTCGGTGTATCTCTCTCCCCCTCTCTCTCTCTTTCTGTGTGTGTGTGTGCATCTCCCACCTGTAGGACTGATGAATCTACGAGTCGCTTTACATTCTTTCTTTTTTTTAAATCTCAAGTTCTTACCCACCAGAAGAATTCCTGGACATATGTGAAACCCCCCTTTCCAGCAAGTCACCATGGAACAGAAGTAGGTTAATGTGAAATGTGCAACTAGTAGCAAGTATCCAGTTGTGTAGTACACAGGGCCTACCCAGGTGATCTATTTATAGGATAAGTTAATGCATGAGGAAGTAGTATGCCAGAGCCCCCATTTCCATCATTGTTTTGTTCATATGAAAAATGATCTGAATGAAACAGAGAGTTTTCATAAATCACCACACTGTCACTCCAGTCCTCATTTGTGTACTGTCCTGTGTCAACGCTAAAGACAGTACACAAATGGGAATTGGAGTGACAGTGTGGTGACCAGCAGCCAGTACACTACAACTTTGCTGGCCAAAAATCAGGAGTTACATACTCTTTTTCTGCCTGGAGTGTGAAAGTACCAATGGCTTTCTGGCAAAGTAAACAATAGAGTCCAGAGAGTGGACAATGGGGTCTGGAATGACCTCATGGTCTTAGCTTTAGGTGACAAAGGGCTAATAGTACCTTTGTTAGCTTTTTAATTGCTGGACAGGTGTGGGGACAAAAGGGGCGTTTGATCGCCAGAGAGAGGAGCTGAGACACTCAGCTGTTCTGTGGGAACATCACAGATGCTATTGTCTCTAAAAACTGAGTCATTAAAGGCTAACTGTAAGTTCATTATCTCTGGAGTTTCCTGGTGATTTTCTGACTATGACCTGGGTATACCTTGAGGTCTTTCCTGACCTGATTTTGCAGTGTACATCTTCAGCCAACTTTTCCTCTTAGTCAGCATGGCATGCAGCCATAGCAGGGTATTATTTATATTTATGGCAATTAATATATTTTGCCAATTAAACTATATCAAAGCATAGGGGTGTACAACCTACTAACAATAGGTTATGTGAAGAACTTCTACATGGGGAAAAAAATTCTCATCTCCAGACCTATGTTTTCATGTGAGCAATGTAATGATGTACTAGGTGGTGGAATTAATGTGCTCACTTCATGTAGTTACTCAGTTCTTATATAGCACATCTGATTAGGGTACAGTAAGGTAGATTTATGCATTCATACATAATAGATTGTAGAATTCTTATGCTTGTTTTTGATTATAGCTGTGCAAAAAAGAATCTCAGAGATAATTTTGCCAACTGTGTGCTAGAAAGGCATGTGGAATCAGCTTATCAAAGGTACCTTTACCTCATTATGACCGCAGAAACTCTCTTTCCATGTTGCTTCAGCATATGATAACTGAAGAAGATGCCATGCTGCTGGTACTGTCCCCATCACTGTATACCCTGGTAGGCCCAGTGCCTGAATCTTCCCCCTGTTCCTCATTTGTATCCCAATATGCTCCCAAAACTAGGAGTCAAGATAGCTCATGAGTGTGAATATCCAACATCATTAGTAGACACTCCATGGAGTCACAACATTGCTCGAGAGTCCCAACTGTGTCCCTATTAATGGCAGGCTGCTTAAGTACTGAGATCTTCTTCAGACAACAGGGGCTAGGTCCAGCCAGGATGCTCAGCATTGACCTATCCACTTGTCATTGTCAGTAACCCCAACAGAGAGCCTGAAATATGCCTGGTAATGAATGAATCATAGAATCATAGAGTTAGAATTGACCACAAGGGCCATCAAGTTCATCCCCCTGCCACGCGGGAATACAACATCAAAGCATTCCTGATAGATGGCCTGCCTCAGTTTAAAATCCTCCAAAGAAGGAGACTCCTCCACACTCCAAGGCAGTGTATTCTACTGTCAAACTGCTCTTACTTACAAACTGCTCAGGAAGTGCTTCCTAATGTTTAGTTGGAATCTCTTTTCCTGAAGTTTGAAGCCATTGCTCCATGTCGTAATCTCTGGGTCAGTAGAAAACAGGTTTGCTCTATCCTCTATATGACATCCCTTCAAATATTTAAACACTGCTATCATGCTACCCCTTAACCATCTTTTCTTCAGTCTGAACATACCCAGCTCCCTAAGCCTCTCCTCATATGGCATAGTTACGAGGCCTTGATAATAAATTCACTTCCACAAATATTTTTCATGTAATCTGCCATGATAGCAAGTATCAGACTCATAATGTGTCCCTCATCAGGTTATAAGACAACATATGCAGCTGCATGCATTCACCTGGACAGCCTGTCATACTTCTGCTCAGCCCAGGCTGCCTGCTTACTAGGTGTAGCAATTATGTATGTGTAGATCTGATCTATATAAATATGCTTTCATGGATATCCCTGTCATTTTGCATGCAAGGGAGGTTGAGCTTGAGCTTGGTCCTCTGATCCAAAGGAAGTAGAGTCAATATGAACTGACTGCCAAATATGAGTAAATACAGTGGATTTGTTTAAATTGTAAACAACATTGCAGTCCAAAAATCTCACTTCTGGCAAGTACTCTGCTGCTTATGCCGATGGCAATTTCCGTCTATAATCCCATTAATTCATTCCCAGCACTGTGGCCGCTAACTCTTGGTTTTTATAATCTTCCTAAAGTTATTCCATCACAAAGGAAAGCAAGGGGGAAAGGATGCACAGAAAGAGATACAAAGTCATTGTGCCATGCTAAACAAGGCTTAAGGTTGGGTAGGATTCAAAATGCACATTGACAAATCCATTATTCATGTGGTGAGTGAGGTGAAGAAAGAATATGCCACAAATGAGGTTATGAAATATAGGACTCCATAGAATAAAGTTGATAAATTCTCAGATTTTACATGACATCCTGTAGAACACTGGTAGATGTCACACTTCTCCTAATGAGGTGAATCTTTAGCTCTGGTACCTTCAGAGAATTATATGTATAAGGAAGACTCTCAAGAGTCTGGTACAACATTCTAATTGTTGCATGAACTCTGAAATCACACTAGTCCTGGAGGTGTTTGGACACATGAACAAGCATATCTCCAGCCCTTACTTTTGCATATCTACATGGAATAAAGTACATTGAATTGGAAGAATACAACCACTTAGAAGATTGGCATACAAAGCTGCAATTATATTTCTGAGGCCCACAGAGTTGCCATTATAGTTACACTGTTTTCAAAACAACTGTTTATTTTCCCATAAATAGCTAAAATAGTTACTTTTGGTTACATAAAAATCTATATATTGTTACCATATGCCCCCCATTCCATGATATGGTTTAATTGGCAAATATTAATTGGCATGAAATATAAATTATATCCTGCTATAGCTGCAAAGTCTGCTGGCAAAGAGGAACTGGCTGCACACATGCATTGCTAAACAAGGTCAGATCAGGAGCTCGGGGCATGGTTAGATCATAGTCATGGAAGCTCCAGTGACAATGGACTTACAAATGTCCCTCAGTGACTTGGTCTTTAGAAACAATAGCACCAAAAACTGCTTCCATGTATTGACTCATTGGCTTTCACCCTTCTCCTCTGTCCAGCAAAACTCTCCTTTTGTCCCTCACACCTGTCCCACCATTAAGGAGCTACCACAATTCCCATCAGTCTTTTGTCTCTTACTGCTAAGGCCATTAGCTCATTTTGGACCCAATTGTCCACTCTATCACAGAGTCATTAACATCTTCCCCTCAGGCTGGAAATCTAAGAGTATTTAAACTCTGGATCTGAACCATACAACTTGTAATACCATAGTATTCTGGACGTAGGCTGTCATTCTGCTGCTCCAATTTCCATTCTGGTACTACCCTCAGACTCTGAATCTGGGCTTTATCATTTTGTCTCTTCTCTCCAGGTAGGTAAATATCACCCACTTCATCCTAAACTCTTGCTGTACAACTTTTTCTCCCTTTTCCTTCAGCTATCCTCGCATGATTGTGAGAGTGCTTGGCTCTTAAGTATATATGATTGTTAATTCCTCCAATAAAACAAATATTCTTTGAATCTTCGGATGATGGCCCTGCATTAGTACCAGTATACACAGGTGTAAAAGATCCTGTTAGGTTACTCTCATTCACAGGCCTCCCCTTTGAGCTAATATTCCCCACTGTTTTACGGAGGCACTGGCATAGTGGGTGGACCCCTGAGTCACCCACATTTTCTGGTAACAATAACACTTGCCTGCTGGTGTCTGGTACAAGACAAACTCCTCTCATTCACTTCAGTACCACCTCAACAGTGAAAATACAGCATGAGGTAACAAAGTGACCCAGTGCCTAACCCATGTAATACTCTCCCTTTGCCATGTAGTTCTAGCAGAGGGCCAGTCCAGTCACACTGAATTCACTTTAGGTCTCAGTTTAACTTTAAAGGAACTATCCTAGGTGCTTGAACCCTACTCCCAAAATAGGTTCAGCACCTTGGCCACCTTCCTTAAACTTCAGAATACAAGCTTGATTGGATTCATAACTCCCATGGACATGCATGACACCAGCTTCAACTGAAATAAGCCATCCTTCTCTCTTGGAACGGTAACAAAACTCTGCTTATATGCACAAATTCCCTCCCAGTCAGTTACACTTGTAAGATTGCTTAGTTTTGCCTTCCTTGCTGTGAGAAAGAATTAATTACAAATCACTTCTTATTTGTGACAATTTACTTCCTCAATGCTGCTTATAAATCCCCATGTTCTCAAGCTGGGAGTCATTCAGCTCATTTCTACAACTTTCACACAAGAAATGATTGCTGGGCACTGTTGAGGGGGAACTTACACCAGTTCTATCAGTTTATTTTTGTAATAACTCTGCTTTCTTTCTCATCTAAGTTAGCCTAAAAAGCAAAATTTCTGTTTGGGTGTTAAGAGCATTGTTTGTTTGACGAAAATTGGAACAAATTGATTTTTCACTGAGCCAACCATTAAGATAATAACTACTGCCTGGAAAAGAGTGCAAACGCTACCTGAACAGGATGTATAATCCTGTAGTCTCATTCTGGCTGTACCTACATCTGTTTTGCTAATCTTCTCTTCGGAAAAATGCCATTTTGTCCATGCTGAGCAAAGGAATGGCACAATGAAAATGGTGAGGGGGAGAAGAAATCATGGCTGGCATCTCAGCACAGCTGCTTCTTATGGGTTTCTAATCCCACAGGCTTTGCAAATTGGTTTTGTTCATCAAGCAAAGCAGAGCCAGAGAAAACATCCTGGCATGTCCTCACTGTTTCTCCATTGGCAATCCCTGGGGTACCGTCCATCAAAAGAAGTGAACGTCTTCAGAAGAAACAGCAGAGCGTGAACTGTGGCTCTTGTAATATAGGAAAGAATTTTCATCATAGAGAGCAACTTCAAGGATGTCCTATAAACCTCCTTCTCCCACCTTGTTTTTTGCTTCCCTGCTAGTAGAATGAACTGATCAAAAGAACAGAACAAAAGAATTGATTCATGGCCAGGAAAAACAAGCAGCAGGTGGTGGCACCTATGTTGACTGTCTAATACCAGGTCACACCATCTGTCACTCAGCTATGTAAGACAAAAAAGTGAAGTTAAAGTCTGATTGCAGTTGGCTCTGTCAAGTCATTCTCCTGCTGACTTGGATTGCCACATCAAGATCTCAAGCGTAAGAGAGATGCTTATAGAGTCTGTCCAGTCGACATTTATAAAAGGTAGGCTATGCATTTACCTTCATCTATTTGTTTACACACATTATTTAGGCTGTTTTCCTCCCTTATAAATTGTCCAAGGGATTTAAAAAAATTGCCCAGAGTATGTATGTCTAAGATAAGGATGATTAAAAAAATGAGCCAGCTGTAAAGTATAAATAATAAAAAATACAGCACATGTCAAAAACAGCTTGATATCAGTAAATATTAGTAAAGCTGTGACAGTCAAATAAAATCATTTTCCAAACCCTTTTAGAAATACTGCAAAGGCTTTTGCTAAGTATTAGTAGGAAAAAAAAGAATAAATGGAAGAATTTGGCAAGCTTTCTAGGAGCAGCTGCTCCACAAAATGGGTGCCACTATTTAAAGGGTTCATTCTATCCTTTAGTACACAGGGTGAGCAAAAGGGCAGCCTTCCAGATGTTGCTGGACTGCAATTTCCATCAGACCTAGACAGCACAGCCCAAAAAGCAAGGAGTACTGGAAGGATCTAGGACCCTCCACACAATACAATTGTAGCAGTATGATTCTACTTTAGCTACCGTGGCTACTTTTGATGGAATTCTGGGATTTGTAGTTTCATGAGGCACTAGAGCTTTCTGGCTGAGAGTTCTAAATTCACCCCCCCACACACACACACTGCAAATCCCTGGATTCCATAGGATGTTGCCACAGCAATTGTAAGAGAATCACAGAACTATAATTGGGTAGTATGAGTGCTTCCTTGAAGAGCTGCACTTTGCTACTCATGCCTAAATGGAGTTTCTCATGAGTAGCGGTGACATGATCCTGATCTCACTCCAGAAGGGTTGAGGGGATGGGTACACTTATGATAAGGAGGACAAACCAGGCCAAAGCTGTGTAAAGACTTATGGGTTGATACTTAGAACTGGAGGGGAACTGGTAGGCATCCAAAGTTTTTATGCAAAATGAAAGTGGTCAAATTGGTTTGGGAAAATTGAACGTTTACCTTTCTCCCACACATACTCTTCATAGCAGTAAAATTCTGCAGCAACAGCATTTGCTGTATTTTCATGACAGCCAAAATCTGCTGCATGAAGTGAAACTCCTTGCTTTGCCTAATGACAGGACTCATCCTCCGTTTTGAAAGACAGACCTGCATAGCATCTTGAAAACATCTTCTGAATCATGCTTTTGGGTATAACAACTCTCACAGGCAATCAAATAAAACTCCTTAGGTATAATGTTGAAGATTTCTAGAGTGGTCCCTGAAGCCATCCAGAAATGAGATTTTATTGGGGGAGCCAGCACATGGAGGCCTTCCATAAACTCTCTTATTCAGCCCACTTTTATTCTTGATGATAATTGGGAGGAGAGAGATAGAAAGATTATTTGGAAATATTTGGAAAAAATGGTCAAAACAGAGGTTCTCAGGTGTTGCAAAACACGGATGTGAAGGATCTAAAATGGGTGAGAATCTTCACAGTGAGGGACTTTACGCTGGACAAAAAATGCACATGACTTTTTCTGCACAGAAATTCATTTTGTAGAGTGTTCATGTTTAGGGGGGAAATATATGAAAAACATGACTCAGTCTCTCCCTTGGGAGGCAGGATTTGTGTTTCACTTGGTCTTTCTTCACATAGACTTGGCCATGCAAAGATGTCCCCTTTTTATAAATTTTCTTTCTAACCTATGACTACATCTTTTCCCTGTTGACATAATTCTGAGGTCAGGTTAGCAAACTCCCTCATTGCCATATGATGCTGTCAGCAGTGAGTTACTTTTATGATGATATCACAAACTTATTTTTGAAAATTGAATTTCAGCCACCCATATGAAAGGAAGAGGCAAGACACAAGAGCTGGTAACTACTTCCATATACCTATAAAAGATCTCAATATAGATTAAACAAGTGCAGACTGAAGTGATCCCAGGGTCCCAATGATTCCCTCAGTTCTCCCATGGCAAATCAAACTTGACTCCAATAACAGCCCATCTTGAATATTTTCCCCTGGCTAATCCTAGCTAAGGAAGCCTAGTCCTTTCTGATAATCACACTCATAAATCCTGAGACTCAAAAGAGGACCTGTCGTTGTCCAGTTTGAAAGCCTTTCTCTGAAAAGAGGACTTTGGAGAGTCCTCCATTCACCATAAAGGTGCTCATTGATGCATTCAAGGCAAATAATCCTACCTACCCTACACACACTATCCTGTTAACATGGTTGACTCGTTAAAAGTACAGCCTTAGCCAATCACTCATCATGCAATGAGTACACACTCATCATGTTAAAAGCAAACACAGCTTCATCATTGGCCATTTCCACACTAGACTGTTACAGTGCTAATATCCCAATTTCAACATCCTATGGAATCCTGGGCTTTGCAGTTTGGGGAGTGGCCTTTGAGGCTCCCCCCTAAACTGCAAAGCCCAGGATTCCATAGGATGTTGAAAGTGGAATAATAACACTATAATAGTCTAGTGAAGAAATGGCCTTAGGTGAAAAAAATCCTGCCCAGCCCTGAAACAACTGTACCAAATTTACTATGATTGACAGGGTGAGATGAATGGCAAGAGGATGAAGTGGTATTGGTTCTTACACTGGCCTGCTACCCTGCCTCTGATGTCATGATGTTCAGTCATAATGTGATTCCTTCTGCCTCTCTTGGGATAGAAAATGACCCAAGATTACAAATGCCCTGTGGGCTGTGGGCTTTCTGTTGTTGCTCTGTGCCTTCATCATTGCTGGGCTATGGCAACCCTAAGTGGAAACTATCATGAGGTTCTCTTGCCAAAATTTGTTTCAGATGAAGTTTGTCTTCCCCTTCCACTGAGGATGAAATAATGTGACTGGCCTAAGGCCACCCAGTGGCTTTCTGTAGCTGAGTGGAGATTTGAAGCATGGTCTCTAGAGTCACAGTCCAATGCTCAAATTACTATACTACACTGACTCAAAGGACTGTAATGTTGATTACAGAATTTGCTATCCTACTGAATCCCAGAAATTGGAAGGGCTTCATTTTCAGATGACAGCTCCCAGGCCAGCATGGTGCCAGAAGCGATTTTTCCAACTTCTGGTTAATCCACATCAAGGCTTCCATGGCCCCAAGTTAGAATGCATGTAGTTTGATGGACACAAAGTTATGTAGCTCAGAGTTGGATTAGCAGCACATTTTAGAGCAACTATATTTATGCCAGTCAGTTTGGAAATGTGAGGCCTCATAAATCAGCTGGATTGCTCAACTGGGTCATGAATGTCAAACAAGCATGGGAGTATTATCCCCGAAGCAGAAAATGCTTGCAAGCCTTGTTATCTCTCAGTCTTTCTCTCTCTCACACACACACACACACAGAGTGGTGTGTGAATTGAAATGTGGATTGGAAAAAAAATTAAAAACAACAATAACCAAAAGACTAGAATCTGTTTTATTATTTCTGCTGCAGTGAAAGAGAAAGGAATGTCTACTGCACAACTGCACTGGTCATGACCTCTTATCTCAAAACTTTCAAATACTGTAAGTGAAGTGTGATGCCTTAGCTATTTTTCCTTCCCCAAATCAGGGCCTTTAAAAAGGAGTGCATGAACTGCACAGTGGTATACGGTTGCAGTTTCTGCTTCTAGTATGCACCATTGCAATACAACTGTCTTAGGAAATGTGAGGAGTAGTGCTGGATTTCTCAAGCAGAGTTATTAAATTGACAAGACAGAAGCTGAGTAACAACCTTCCCAAGCTTACTTGTCAACACACAAGATCTAGAAGAGATAGAAGCAAACTTAATCTTCTTTGTAAAAGATGTAAAAGATATTTAGTTACACATATGTGTGCATAGTCAAACCCATGTGCTCTTATGGAAAAGGGAGAAGGAAGACAGAAAATGGCTGCAAGACAGAGTTATGGAAGAAGAGAAAAGGTGTAGTAAAACAAATAGGAAGTCACTGTACATACAGGCAGTATCTAAAGTTTATAAAGTAAGATGTAAACTAGAAATTTATGAGGACAGACATGGAAAGATTGCTAATTCTAAAAATTTGTACCTTGTCCTCAAAGCCTGAGCAAAGTATGTGAATGTGCTACCAGGCCATATACCCCCACACTCTGATATGATTTAATTGGCAAAATATATTATTTGGTCAATATGTTTAATTGGCATAAAATATAAATTATTGATACTTATGGCTGAAAGGCCAGGTGGAGAAAGGACGCTACCTGGAAAACAGACCAAAGGTAACCTCAGCATGGCCAGGTCATAAGTTCACTGAGAATTAGCCAGGAAAGATTGATTTAATGGCTCTAAGCCTCTCAACTGCTCAGCATCAGAAAACAATAGTCAAATTGCAGAGATGCAGGTGGGTACCCCTGCTCTCTGCGTTTCCTACCGAAACCTTTCCCCAGTCACCTTACTCAACCAAGACCTTAAGAAGCTGCTGTAAAGTAAACCAAACAATGTAGGAAGAAAAAGCTTTTTTCATCATAAAAGACATAGAGCATTGAGTTTTCAGGTTCTGGTGCTCCCATGTAAAAAAAAGTCATTTAAGTTTTTGAATATTATTGAGGTCTCAGTTGTACAAATTATGAATGTAAGTAATTAATTTGGTGTGTAATTGATTTTCAGTTCAATTAAAAAAAGAAGCTGCCAGAAAATAATTAATTCACACCCATTCAGGGAGGGAAACAGAGAATCAAAATCCCCAATTTTGAGCAACTAGCTTGAAGTTTACTGGTTGCTGAGTGCCTCTCTGCCACTTTGATTCCTGGCTGTGTACTGCCCTTGGACACAAGTCTAAGCCATCTCCACTGCTACTTCACTACTCTTCTGGACTGGTAATTATAACCCAAAACCCTCAGCCTCAATATTCATAATTTTTCCTCCCTTTATCCTTTAGTTAGTTCTTGTGTGAATGTGTGACCATTTGTATCTTGTGTGCATGTGTGAGTGAATTCCCATTAATAAAACACATTTTTAATTAACTTTTTAATCTCTGGCAGGTTCTTTCCTGATTAACCCTGTAAACTTTGGTGGAAAGATCTCATTAAGTTACCTCCCTCTTGCAGGCCTCCTAATTTTGAGCTAATTAATTCCCATTGTCAAGTGGGGGTACTGGCATCATGGATGGACCCCCGGGTCACCCACATTTTAGGGTAACAAATGATCCACAGAACTTAGAATTTGACAACTCTAAGTGTGACATATTTAATTATATACTACTTAATATATTAACGTTTCTAAATGTATTACACCTCTGCAGAACGGACAGAGGTTGCTAATGTGTGACTGTGACCTGACCTCTGGGCCAGGATGGTGAGTTTAAGCTCAACATTCCCCTATATGCACAAATAGAAATAAGGAAGGCTTTTTCTCTTTCTTCCCTCCCTCTCCCTTGTGAGTTGAGGAGGCACATATGGTCCATATGGGCTTTTTGTGAATGTGATTACAGCATTCCCAATGGTATGAAAGGTAGGCAGAAAGAACAGGCATATAGTAGTGTAAATTGTATGAGGGTTTCCAGTGGCTAGAGCAGCCTGAAGATTGCCTTGACTGAAAGTGGGAAGGCTTTCTTCTTTGTGCTTCCACAGTTTTTCCACTTTACTTGACAGTTTTGAGCGCAACTCATGAGAAGTTCATCTTCCCACCTACTAAAAATCTTTATGCAGGCTTTCAAATTTTGTATAAGATTATTAGGTTGTTGTTGTTTTTTGTGTGGGGGGGGAATCCACAAATTTTACCATGCATGAAAAAAATCAAAATTTGGAATAGGTGGTCAGAGAAAACATACAGAAGGAAGTGGCTGAGGGTAGGGTACTGGGCCCCTTCCCATCACCTCCTTTGCCCAACTTGAGTATCTCCCCTTTTGGAGTGGTGCAGAAGAAGGTGCCAGGGGAGTTCCAAATCATTCATCACCTATCAGTGGCACCAAGCACCAAGAAAGGCTATGTCAGGGCTATTTTGTATGAAGGAGAACCTGGGGAAGGCATGGCCAATGCCAGTAGAACATTTACAGCATTTTTTTGGTTAACCATTGTAAGAACGGCTTATCCCCACAGGCAGCTAGGGCCAAGTTGTCTGCCACTGCCTTATGGTTGAAATCATAGGGCACTGAGGATACAACAGGAGATTTCTGAATACATAAGTTCCTGGAGATGGGCAAGGTCTCTGAACATCACAAACCCCTCTCTCCCAATATCCTGAAAGGACTGGGTTGTGTCTGGCTGGGAATCTGTGTCTCCCCATATGAAGACTCACTACTTTATGGTGCTGCTCTTACTGCCTTCTTTGGGGCATTAAGAGTGAGCAAGCTAATTTTGGAAAAATGAGGATGTTCCCAAAATTGAGCAATGGTTTCAAAGTGTACAAGATATGAAAATAGCAGACGTTCTTTCATGAAAAATAAGAAACCAAACAGAAGAAGGCATAAAAAATGAGTGGGCTCTAATAGAAAATTACCTCCAACACAAAATATAATTTATATATAAAGAGTATTTGAGAATGAGTAGTCGGGGAAAAATACATTATCATATTCCAAAGGGTTTTAAGAAAATATGTACTAAAGTGTTAAGGTTACTTAATAGAATATCTAGTACATAGGGACCTGGAGTGAAGGTTATTAAAATACAACTGTTGAAGTACATAAATAGCTGATAACATTTATGTTAATATTAAGATTTTAGGTGGAAGTGTAGGAAGATAAGACAATACAGTAAACTTTCATGTATGTAGATAAAACTATGATGGAGAAACTGTTTTAAATATTTGTTTTGTATTAAAATGATATACAAAAATGATAAAAAAAAAAAAAATAAAGGAGAGGGGCAAGGTCTCTGAACACCACAAACCCCTCTCTCCCAATATCCTGAAAGGACTGGGTTGTGTCTGGCTGGGATTTTGTGTCTCCCCATATTCACTACTTTATGGTGCTGCTCTTACTGCCTTCTTTGGGGCATTAAGAGTGAGCAAGCCAGTCGTAGGTTCTGAGGGTGACAGATCTGGCAAGGCGCTGGAATTCAGGGGCATAAAATTTGAAGGCCCCCAAATTACTCTAACCATGTGCTTATCCAAAACTGATCAGCATGGAATTGGCATGAGGCTACAACTTCAACAGTACAGTGACCAATCATTTTGTCCAGTTATTAGACTGCAGTAATTGGTCCAGGCAGAAGGTCTAGGCCAGGCCTCTTATGTAGCCATGCAGACTATTCACCATTAATCAAGCACCACTTCTGGTCAGTGACCTCCAGAGCTCTGTCCACACAAGACCTTTCACATGTCCAATTTGGCACACACTCTTTCAGAACTAGCGCAGCATCCACAACCTCCATGCTGGGCATGGACACACAAATATTCAATCCATAGGGTGCTGGAGTTATTCAGCACATCACAGGCATATAAGACCACTTCAGTTTTAAAGTGTACCACCTTTTCTTACTTTTTGCAGATTCTAGGTTGTGACCAATGAGCCATTGCATGTAGATCTGTGACCACAGCATGATTTCCTGGGCTTGCGGCAGGCAAACACCAGCAATTTCAGATCCCGGGATTAAGTGACATGGCTCTGGAGGAATAGTAGGGGAAGGGGGGACCTTTGGTGGCATGGCCTCATGCCACTGCTGTTTGGGGAGTGCCAAGGGTCTCCACCACATATACTGGTCATATACCTAGGTGGTAATCACCTTGGATTGCTTAGGGAGAAAGCTCTTATTCCTTAGGCAACACACAATATGAGATTTATATAAACAAACTGGCCCAGGACGGAGGTCATGTGGCCTGCCATTCTCCCAGGCAGGTATGGCAAAGTGAGGAGGACCACTGATGTATTGATACAGCCCAAGGCAGAGCTAACAGGAAGATTCAGAATACCTTAGCAAAATGGTTAGGACACTATCGGCCACATCCTGAAATTGTATTTCACAGGCTAGTGCTCCATAGAGCAGATGATGTATACATTTCTGTAACAGAGAATACTCTCTTCTAGTCGGATCTGCAACAGGGTGGCCCTGTTGTCCAGCCCAGTGGGGGATAGGGGCTAAGCAGACACTTGTACCATATCCATGATAGGTTGTAAAATTTTGGTGAACATCTGTGGAATCTTTTTGGTGAAGAAGAGGCCTCTGGAACTGCCTCTTTAGGTCAATGTGACTAAGGGAGTGGGGAAAAAGACTTTCTTTTAGGCTGGCCCAGGGGCAAAGGCATCACTTAAAAAGTCCTGAGACTTAGGGGAAGGAATCTCACCTTGGCCTTGCAGATGTGGGCCAACCAGGGAGCAACTCAGTATTTGGCTTCTCCTTGGGGCTCACCCAAGGGAATCTGTGGAAGGAGTCTAGGTAATGACCACCTACCTCAGCTGCTCCCATGCTAGGTTGTTCCCCACTTTGCAGCTCCCAAGAAGGGAAACACTAATTTGCTGTTGTTGTTATGTGCCTTCAAGTCATTTCTGACTTGTGATGACTCTAAGGCAAACCTATCCTGGAGTTTTCTGGGGCTGAGAGTGTGCGATGCACCTAAGATTACCTAGTGGGCTTCCATGGCTGGGCAGGGAAATGAACCCTGGCTTCCAGGGTTGTGATCCCACACTCAAGCCACTATATTACACTAAAAAGGTTATATTTAAAGTGTCCCATTTTAGTACCCATCTCTTGCGTCTAGTATTGTTATTTCCTAGTTGGTCAGCAAACACGAAAACATATGCAACATAGTCAAACCTCCCTCCACTCTGGTGATAGTTAGTAGAATTTTTTTATATATAGACATGAGTTATCCAGTTCTACTGGGGAAAAAGATGAACAAAGTTACATCTACTTTTTTTTTTATCTTCAATGGGGAAAACATAACGAAATGGCAAGCATTTTTCTTTTTAATTGACAGTTTTGGATTTTTAATGATGCCATTATTTTTTATGGATCAATTATTTTTCTACCCAATTTCCATTTTCTTAACAGATCTCTCCCTAACTCTCTCCCTTTTTCTCTCTTTATCTTAAATATGTATTACTATGAAGGAATTAAACAAGATCCTTAAGTGTAAAGTAAAAAGATATGTGATATATAACGGAATACTAAAGTCAAGATAACCCATGCCATCATAGTCTCCATTTCTATATATGGGTATGGAATCTGGAGAGTGAAGAAAGTTGATAGAAACAGAATCAACTCATTTGAAATGTGGTGCTGAACGAGACTTCTATGAATATCGTGGACTACCAAAAAAGACAAATACGGTGGACTCTCCACATTTGTGTGGGTTATGGGCACAGGACCTCACAAAAAAGGAAAAAAGCACAAATATTGTAAGACCCTCAACATGAATATTATGGACTCCTTTCTGTCCACTCCATTTCCCACTTTGTCATCATGATGCCTCATCCAGATTTGCAAGCCCTTCCCAGCAGACCCAGCTCCTAGCCACACTCCTTTTTCTCCCTGCCCTCCTCTCCTGGATCTTTTCCTGCCAAAAGCACCAGCCCTTCAATCCCCTTTTCACCTTGCCACCACCAAGCTGCAGCCAGATTTTAAACCCCTTCCAGCCCATGGACCTCTTCACCTCACTCCTCTGTTACCCCAAAACATGGGTGATGCAAAGGTCCATCTGCAATAGCAATGCCTTTGTGAAAAGGTGGGGAATATTAGCTCAAAGAGGAAGCCTGCAAGAGGGAGGTAACTTTACGAGATCTTCTACACCAGTGTTTACTGATACTAGTGCAGGGAAGAACCAGCTGGAGATCCAAAAGTAAGTTTAATGGAGGAATTGCAATCACACACACAAGATCCAAGCAGTCACACAATCACACAAAGCTAACTGAAGGAAAAGGGAGGAAAGTTTTGGATAGCAAGATTTTAGGGTGAAGTGACTGATATTTACCAATCCAGAGGAGCAGTGTAGAAGCAGTGATGTGACTTAGATGCAAATTTAAGGATGGAACACAATCAGAAATCAGAGCAGCAGAATGGTGACCAGTAATCGATGTACTGCAGGTTGACTGGCCAAAAACTGGGGTTTAAATACTCTTTTTCTCAGTTAATTCTGTCCTGGAGGGCAAAAGTGCCAATGGCTCTCTGGCAGAGTAAACAATGGAGTACAAAAAATGGACAATGAGGCCTAGAAGGGACTCATGGACTTAGTGGTAGGTGGGTAAAGAGCAGATGGTAGTCCTGAGAGCTCTTTAATTGTCAGACAAGTGTGGGAACAAAGGGGAAGTTTGTTTGGTCTGAGGGAGATATTCCCAATTAGCTATCCCATGGGAACATTGCAGACACTATTGTCTCTTAAGGTTGAGTCATCAGAGGCTAACTGAAGATCCATTATTGCTGGAGTTACCTGGTGATTTCCTATGACCCAGCTGTGCCTGGTGGTCTCTTCTGACCTAATTCACAATTCATGTGTTAAGCCAGCCTTTTCCTATGCCCGTGCAGCCATAGGAGGGTATAATTCATATTTAGGCCAATTAATATTTCCCAATTAAGCCATATCGAAGGTTGGGGAGCTGCATGACCTGCTAACACCTCTGCCTTGCAACCCTCCTTTAATCTCCTTTCTCTCCAATCCTTTGCAGCCCATCAACTTGTTCACCTCACTCTTCCTCCATCCAAGCCTCTTTTAGTGCCCTTTCAAACTTCTTCAAGCCCATCAGTTTTTTTGCCCCACTTCTCTTCCCCTGAATCCTACAGGATATCAAAAGGAGGACTGGGAGAAAGAGGGATAGAAGAATAGGTCAATGGGCTGGGAAGGGATTTAAATTCTGGCTTAGGAATAGTGGTGGCAACATGCGAAAGGGTTGGTGCTGTTGGCAGGACAGGAGACAGAGAGGAGTGGGGGCAAGAGGAATAGTGGTTTGTAAAGCAGCAGCTACAAACTCACCAAATCCATGAAAGAGAAACACGTGAATGCAGAGAAGGGACTGTATGGGTTTGAGAGCAAACCAAGCCTGAACTTTCCTGAGAAGCCAAGATGACTACACAGAGACAATCTTCCATGACTCACTAGAAAAGACAATGATGTTTGGTAAGTTGGGAGATAGTAGGAAAAGAGGAAAACTGCATTACAATTGAAAGGTTCAATTAAGGAAGCCATAGCCCTGAATCTGCAAGCTCTAAGCAAGGCTATTGATAACAAGGTGACTTGAAAGTTTTTCATTCATAAGGTCACCATAAATCAAAATTAATTAGAGGGCAATTAACAACAAATGCCTTGTGACTTTTAACTATTTCTTCTCTCTTTAAGGATAGAGGGATAATGCTAAGATTTTTTTTTTGAAGTTACTGGAAGAAATGAAGTCTGAATCTTTATACTTTCAGACATACTCCAAGGCAGTCACAAATTTACTTGGGATAGCTCTTTACATCATCCTTTCTTTTATTGATGTGTCATGAAAGGCAGTGGAATATGCTGCCTCGGAGTGTAGTGGAGTCTCCTTCTTTGGAGATTTTTAAGCAGAGGCTAGATGGCCATCTGTCAGGAGTGCTTTGACGGTGTTCCTGTATGGCAGGGAGTTAGACTGGATGACCCGTGTGGTCTCCTCCAGATCTACATTTCTATGATTCTATTATCACCCCTGCACATTTATTTTTACTGTATAGATTTTGGTTGTGGACATGTTACCTATGCATGTTGCCAAGATTTACATCACCCGGTCCAGAAACGTGACTCACTGTCTCACCTCAAATAAGAGGGCATGTTTGTCATCACCTGAGAATTCATCTCAGACTTACAATTTAATCTGAACTGTAGAATCTCCCTCCCCTTTTCCTCTCCCAGCTGCCTAGTCCCAAACCCCTATCCACTAATAACCCACCAAGAAGGAATGGGATGAATGAGTGTGTTCAGATGGTGAGAGATGGGGAAGGCCAATTGAGTTAGACTTGTCTTGGAAATAAGCTAGCAATTTTCTGATTCGCTGGAAGCAATTCAACTTCCCAGCCAATTCTCTTCAGGCCTGGTGAATTTTACCCATCTTCCCTTCTCTTCTGGGAACTACTACTCCCCTTTGCTTTAGAGAGCTATCACTTCTTTCCATTATAAGAAGCTATAATTGCACCAATCATCACTTTCATATCAGAACAATTTGCATGCCCAATAAGCAACATACCTCCCACTAAGTGAAAGAACAAAAATAAATGTGAGCACACTGATGTGTGAAACAGCTAGCACAGCTACAACAAGTACATTCTTGTTACCCAAGGAGTATTTTGCAAGTTGCTGTTTCAATGGTTTAATCCCTAAAATTGATTAGGGGAGATATATGGCCATGGGCTGCAGTGTCATTTAGCAATGTAACTCTATCTGGTGTATTTGTTGACAGGACTGCACTGCTTCTGTTGGACTCCAGAGTCATTTTTGACAGGGCTTCTAGATAAAGGACTAATCTGATTATGTGTAATTTTGTGTGCTCCATTTGTGGTGTGCACTGAACATTTAAATGGAGCCCAAGTACTCCTCTGTGGCCTCAGGCCTTCATTTTCAATTACTGTGGGTTGAGATAATGAGCAATGAAAAATGATGCATTAGAGGAAAGGTCCTTAATTAAAAGTGACTTTTCCAACCAACTTCAGGGAAAAAAAACACCTATGCAGTGGCAGTAAGTAGATTTCATTAGGGAATCAGGCACAAATCAGGAATGGTAATTTATAAAGTTCTGGCACATGTACCAAATGACATTATATCTAAAGTTGCGCAAACACTTGGTTTATCAAAGCTGCAGGTGATTTGTGAATTTTACACATTTTTGAAACATCAAGCACACATTCTATTACTGATGCTTTTAAAAGACAAAGGAAATAAGTGCATTTTTGTTTTGTGGAGGGAAGAGGGTTTATTCTCCTCCTGCTAGGTGATGGAGAGTTGGCAATACGGTGGCCACATTGTTTACTGCAGCAGGACTATTGGAAAGTTGGCTCAGCTTCACTGTTTAAAGCAGCTTCCCCGACATTCCTATCACTGCATCCAAAAAATTATTTGCACTTTTTGCTTCATTTTGATAGGAAGAAAATGATTTTTCAATATTCTCAAGGGGTAAGAAAATGTCAGTGAAATTCTTCCGGGTAGAATGTGGAGTCTTTGCACTGTCTTTCATTATGTACGCCTATCTTGGTTCGTGTTGGCAGGTTGTCAGAATAGCAATAAGGGACATGCAAAATTCATGACATGCAGGGTTGACAAGTAGGAAGTAGCTATTAACAAATTCGTGCTCCACCTAAATACCAAATGAAACTATTGATTTCACTTAACATAGCCATGTGTTTCTCTGTAAAATTAACACGTTATCCACATTTATAAACTGTGTGGAGCATACATTTTTGTCTTTATGAAGGACCCATACCCAATTTTGGAAGATCTTTTGGCATCTTGTTCATAAAATAAATAGCTTTCCAACCTCCACATCAGGGGAATCCTGCATAATAAGGGATATTTGGTTACCTAGTTTGGGGCAAGTTTCAGCCTTCCCAGTTTCCTGCCTTCTTCCCATGTGACCCTTTCATATTAAGAAGCAGGGCCACCATAGGGGATGGAGAACCATGGTGGGACTTGTGTAGCCCTTGAGATGTTGCTGGAAAGTAAACCACGTCAGCCCTAGCCAGCACAACCAAATGGTGAAGAAGGTTGAAGCTATGGTTGAACAACTTTTGGAGTGTCATATGATTTTCCTCTGCTGAGGAATGGAGAGAATTGTAATAGATATTAAGAACATATAATATTATTTTCTACTTTTCAGCAATAAGTAAACTTAAAAACATCATAAAAAGATATCTTTTTTTAACTTTCTACTAAATTTTATTAAAAGTACAAATTATATGCAAACAAAACAAAAAGAAAACAAACTAAAACAACCATAGATAAAAGAAAGAAAAGAAGAAAAAAATGAATACAACAAACAGAAATTCTAAATACACACTCATTTTCTCTCTCTCTCCCCCTCTCCCAGTATCTTTCAGCTTTCCTAACAGAGTCTATTGGTAATTCTATATAAAAACAACTTTTCTAGCTACTAATATCATTTAAATGCTTCAAATGTTACTTTTCCAAAAACACTAATTGTAAAATCGTACAGTAATCTGACAATACTCTTTTTCTCACAGAAGGCATATTAAAAGTTTTCAGTGTTTCTTGAAAGTCACCAATGATTTTTTTTTATCTCATCAATATTGTCAATTTGTCCTTTTCAGCTAAGTCCAGCAGCTTTATCAAGCAGTTCTCTTTCATTGGGATCTCTTTATTCTTCTATTACTGTGCTTACAACCATTAAGCTGCTGTGCATATGTATTGTAATATCTTGACATATTTCTTCTCCCATTGATCTTCAGTTGATGCAAGCAAACACAATTCAGGGTTTAATTAACTCTTCCAATTTTTGTAAACCATAGAATGTATTTGATTTTTTTTTTTTTTTGCTGGCCTTTTCACAAGTCCATTTTGTATGATAAAAAGTTCCCACTTGTTGCTCACTTTCCCAATATCTCTTAGAAACCTCTTAATGCATTTTGGCCAGTTTTTCTGGCAGCAAATACCAATGATCTTAAAGATCATAAGACACAGGCCCTTTTCGCACGGGCCTTTTCTCGCACAACAGCCCCATGAGCCTCGCGGGAGTGGGAGCATCGCTCCGCACGACGCACTCTCACTTCCGCTGGGCTCATGGGGCTGAAGCGGCGCGAGCGCGGGTTTTTTGATTTTCGCTTCGAAGCAAAAATCACCCACGCTCACGCAACGCTCCCGGCGCCCGCGTGCACTTACCTCTTGTGTGGAGCGTCGGGAGCCGGCCAGGTCGCGCTTCCTTCCCTCCGCCCCTGTGGAAGGAAGGGGTGGGGCACTAGAGCGATGGACGCGACACGTCCTGCTTCGCGTGTGCGCGCGCGGGGGGGCGGACGCTACAAGCGCCTTTCTCGTGCGCGCGGGGGGCGGACGCAACAAGTGCCTTTCTCGCGCGCGTGCGGGTAGGACGCGACAAGCGCCTTTCTCGCGTGCGCGGGGGGGATGGAGGGGACAAGCTTCTTTCTCGCGCGTGCGCAGGGGGATGGAGGGGACAGGCTCCTTTCTCGTGTGTGCGGGGGGGATGGAGGGGACAGGCTCCTTTCTCGCACGTGCGGGGGGGGATGGAGGGGACAGGCTCCTTTCTCGTGCATGCAGGGGGGATGGAGGGGACAGGCTCTTTTCTCTCTCGCGCGGGGGGGGAATGGACGGACGCGCGAGCCGCCGCCGCCTCCGGGAGGCTGCCGCTTCCCCGCTCGTTCCTTTGCCTGCGGAAGGAAGGAGGGGGAAGTGGCAGCCTCCTGGAGAAGGCTTCTTGCACGAGCCGCCCTCCTTTGTCGCGCGAGCACCGGCGCTGCAAAAAG
Source organism: Ctenosaura bakeri (assembly GCA_948474755.1). NCBI lineage: Eukaryota > Metazoa > Chordata > Lepidosauria > Squamata > Iguanidae > Ctenosaura > Ctenosaura bakeri. The sequence continues at coordinate 313,993 of CAOLHI010001210.1, forward strand.
GGCCACAGTAAATTTAATTCCTTCTGACCACATTGCCTTCATTATTCAAACTTTATATTATGTCCAGCATTTTGTGCCCATTTTATCAAACAAACTCTTCTTCCATCTCCAGTTTTAACATATTACCAATTAAATTATCCTTATCTGAGCACAACTGTCTCTTGAAATCAGATTTTGTCAACACACAGATATACAGTTTTTTATTCATTTTATATCTTTCTACTATCTGTATATAAGACAACAATTAGAAACTACAACCTTTGAGCATTAATTCTTCATCTGATTTGATTTTATAATGTTTCTGTTTATTTTCCAAAAGGTATTGATAAGTAACCCTTTTTTCCTTTGCTGTCATCTCCTTTCTATAAAAGACCTCTTGTAATGACACCCACAAGGGTGTTTTAGGGCATAAGCTTAATTTATACCTATTCCAAACTCTTAACAATACTTCTTTCACACAGTGATTATTGAAATCTACGTTCACCTTTGATTTATCATACCATGAATACCAGTTCATGCCTTACTAAATCCAACAGTCTCTTATTTTTCAACAAGATTCATTCTTTTAATCAGACCAAACAACATGCGGGGGAAAAATGCAATTTCAGATTTGGCAGTTCCAATCCCCCTCTTTGTTTGGCATTTTGTAAATTTTTATATTTTACTCTAGGATTCTGTACATTTTTATATTTTACTCTGGGATTCCCCTCTTGCCAAATAAAGTTTGATATATCTGTATGCAACTGTTTAAATAAAACATCATTAGTCAAAATCAATATAGTCTGAAACAAGAACAACATATTCAGCAAACCATTCATTTTGATCACCAAAATTCTGCTCAATAATGATAATTTTAATTTTTCCCATCTTTGCAGGTATTTCTTAATTACACTCCACATTTTAATATATTTTTCAACAATATACAATTCATATTTATCACAGCAATACCTACATATTTTATTTTTTCTATTCAAAACCACAAGAGCTGAAATGACTGATAAGAATGAAAGTTGACACCTTTGTCTTTGTTCCTTTTGGATAACACATGGCTTGCTTAGCTCACCAATAATCAAAATCTGTGCTTCCTGTATATTATATACAGAATATTAACTCACATAGTAAAGTTGTTTCCAAAACTCATCTTTTCCAGAAATTCAAACAAAAATTCCAATTCAGATTGTCAAAAGCCTTTTCAGCATCCAGAAAAATATATGTGCTACTTGTTTCTCATTATGATTTTCTAAGTACTCCAAAATAACCACAGCACACCTAATATTACCATGTAGCTGCCTTTTTGGTAGAAATCCAGCTTGGTCTTTATGAATAAATTCCTGTAAAATCTTTTTCAATCTTTCTGCTAAAATTGTTGCCAAAAAATGAAGTCATTGTTAAATAACAAAATAGATTTATAATTCTTTGTCATTTTGGATCATGACCTTCTTTGGGAATTAAAACAATTATTGCTTCTGTTCAAGTCTCAGGCATCTTCCTCATCCAAAGTATTGAGTTCAGTGGTTTCTGAAGAGGTAAAAATAACTGTTTCCTGAATCATTTATAGCAACTCTTGGATAAAACATCTGGACCTGGAGCATTGCCAACCCTAATTTTCTTAAAGACCTTCATGATCTCACTTGAAATGAACGGTGCATTCATTATCTGTTTTTGCTCTTTTGAAATCCCCAGGAAGCCTTGTTTATCCAAATATCCTTCCCTCTTCTATAACAAAATTTTCTTTTTGTATAATGGTATGTAATAGTGATAAAATGAGTTCCTAATATTAACATTATCACTGACTATCTCATTCCCTTTTGATATCTTCAGGACAAACATTCCCACTCTTTTTTTCTTAATTTAAGCACCAGTGTTACTGCAGTTTCTGGCCCGGACTCGAAGAATATTAGATATCACTTTGATATCAATAATTTGGCTTCCTTTACCTATTCCTCTCCACGTGCTGCGAGGTCCCCCAGATAAGCTCGCAGACAGGCACGGCCACTAATTGCTATAATATTCCAAACGATACAGGCAGGCCAGAAATAGCCGACACGCTGCTTCAGGAGACCTCAAAGGCAAGTACTCTATTATGTATGCATGCTACTTACAAAGAACTCCCTGCCCCAAGGGGGCAGCTTGATTAGAAGAATCCTCATCTGTCAAGCACTCTGCATTTGCATACTGTCTACTCTTTTGTCAATTCAGACTTATGCTAAATTCTGACCTTTCGGAGGCTTTGCCTCCAGCCTGAAAATCATTGTTTCCCCCAAGTACTGACTAGCCTGTGGCCACATTTCCCCCTATATAAACCCCTGACTTTGAGTACATCTTTGTATTGCTCAGATTGCTCGGATCGCTCCCAACTTCCATCCAGCCTTGCTGCCACTTTGCTTGGCGAGCCTTCCCCTCAGTCCCATGTACTGAGACTCCATACCTCCGAACTTCTGCTGCAGACTACCCAGGCTTCAGGACAGGTGTAGTATTACCCAAACCAACAACTCCTCTTAAAATCCCTCTATCCCACTCCAACCTTTATTTCTCTAGTTATCTGTGTGAGTGTGCTGCATACACTGTTTGATTGTATTTTAATAAAGATCACAATTATTATTTCAATTCTGTTTGCTCCTTGACTTGGTCTGAACCTGTAGACATTGGGTAAAAGATCTCACTCTGTTGCCCTGCCTCTCGTATTGCTAGCTTGTGCTCTTGGCTAATTTCCCCAACTTATATAATTGAGAGCGCATTTAGGTGTCCCTCCCGGGACCCCCAGAAAACAAGGAACACCAGCCATCAACTAGGCTTGTTGGTGAATTCAAAATTCATTTGCTTCATGTAGCAGACCTTCTTCTTGATCTCACTTACTGTCATCATTGATAGCTACTGTTGGAGCATCTTGATTTGATTAAGTAATACTTTGTTCAAGGGGATCTTCTTCAGATCATGTTCTTTACTTCTATTCTCATCCAAACGTTTCTGCTCTTTCTCTTGCTTTTTCTTTTTGTAATTCTGTATTTTGCTGGAAAGCACCTTCTCAAAAATGTCTTACTGACATCCCACAGTGCTGCAATGTTCCTACCTTATCCAAATTATTTTGAAACTAATTTCACCAATTTTAGGACCTTTCATCTTGAAGTAAAGATTCATTCAGTTTCCAATTCCTGCCCATTCTCTCCCCCCGAAAGTTAATATCATAGTATTATGAACTGAAAAAGTCTTAGGTAAAGTGTTCATTTCTGTTATGTCAATAGCCAACATTTTTTAAATCAAAAACTTGTCAATTCTCGAAAGAAGAATGTCTTTCTTAAAAAATGAAATCTTTCACATTCCAAAATTGCCAGGCATCTACCACCCCCAAATTATCCATCATATTTTTTAAAAAAAAAGTTTTGAGAGATTTCCCTGTCTAATTTTGATTTTTTTCCCCCCTCACAAGCTCTATCTATCTGAGGGAAACAAGCTGTTTGAATTGCTGGAAGCATCCAGTTCTCAAAAGAATAACTGAAAAAAAATGTCCATTAGTTTTACCATAACAAGTTCCCTTACTGTCTGTAGGGTATATACCCTCACCACAAATATTTTTGTCCCAGAATTATCAGTTTACACCCCCATATATTTACCTTCTTGGTCATCAAATATAGTTTCAGGTGACAAGTTGGGATTCATGTAGATAACAACTCTATTTTTTTAATTGGATGATGCTGCAATAAATTCCTTACCCACTTTAGGGTAATGCAAGTGCTTAATATCCTTTCTTCTTACGTGGATTTCTTGGAGACAGATTACATCTTTTTTTTTGCTTTTTCAAATGATGGAATATTTTGGTTTTTTTCTGGGGTACATTCAAACTCCTTATATTCCCTGTCATACCTCTCAAATCTATCAGGTCAACAATTTTGAATAGTCAATTTCCATTGCTTTCTGGTTTCATCCTCTTCTCCACCTAATAACTTGTCCTTGGATGAGTGATGATCTGATGCAGATTCTTGTGCCTCTTCTTTTCAGTCCCTCAAGTGTTCTAAGTTTTTTTAAAATATATTTCCTGTATATTATGTAGCTTTTTGTATAGTATTCACCAAAAGTCTTATTTGAATGAAATTAAAGTTTAGATGATTTCTAATCATTCTCACCTCGATGGGATCTTATTTTGCTTCAACTTGCAAATCAAAAAAGTGTATTCCTTTCTCTTCCATAAAATCCTGGTGGATACCTCTTTGAATACCACAACCTTAGTCTCATCAATCTTCATTCTGTTCTCAAAATGACATTACAAGACTAGATCTTTAGTCTTCTTTTGGGCAAAATGGATGATCACATCTCTTGATAAGTTTCTCTGTCTCACTACCTGTGAGCAAAGGTGATGAACTGGATCATATTTCAGTTCTTTTTCTTCTTTTTTCTTCTCCAAGAGATTTGCTAAGCCCTTCACCATTCATTTTCTAATATTTTCATTAGCTTGTTCAGGTATGGCTCTAAAATCTAAGCAATTCTCCCTTTCCCATTGTTCCATTAAGGTGAAATCATCAAAATTTCATTCATGTTATTTGTCCAGTTTATCTGTTCTGGCTTGCAATTTCACAATTTTTTTTGCTTTAAATTATGTATAAATAATTTTTATATTGTAAAATAATTGTAAAATAAATTTCATTTATCTGTTTCATAGCTGAAGTCAACTGTGGTATAGATTGATTCATTTCTCTGATCACCTCGTTCATCTCATCTCCTTTTTGAATTCCCCCATCAGATCTCTTCCCCTCTATGCTATTTGCATTCCCATCTGGTTTATCTGTATTTTTAGAGACTGGAATTCTTCAGTGTTTTTTTTAGACATATCTATGAACTTGGCTGGTGATTCCAAGTATTATCTTTTTTTGTGTTTTTGTTTGTTGTTTGTTCTGGATCTTGTATTTGGATGTTAATGTCTGTGGATCTTGATCTCATAGACATTATAATACAAACTTATAACTAGGAAAAAAGGACCAATTTAAAAGGCATCCCAGGAAAAAAAAGGAAAAAGAAAAAAAATGGCTAGTGTATCTTCTTTTGGCTACTAGATGTCCATTTCTGTTAACTTTCTCAATACATTGAAGTTAGTGCTGCTTTCACATTAGGTTTTCAGAGACATCTTTGCTGCTCTCTCAGTCCAAAGAAAATAATGAATTCAGTTCCTATAAAAATCTGCCTTTATATACTTTCTAAGCAATATTTCACAATCTATATATTTAATTTTTGTTAAAGTTCAATCTATTTTAAATGTTTCTCAAGTCTTACTTTCTGCATATTATATAGTCAAAATGTTTTTGTTGTTTTTTAATCCAAATTAATCAGTTATTTACAGTCTTGGTCTTGCAGGAAGCCAGTAAATGCAGAAGTTACAAATTGCATTCATGTCAGGAAAAACTTCTTCTAATGCTCACTTTTAAGTTGCAATTAGATCCTTGTAGTAAGAAAAAAGGCTTCAGCAGCATTTGGGACTAACAGACAGCAGACTGCATGGTGAGGTTTGATGTAGGCAGTGATCTCCTTCCTCTCCACTTGGGATTAGTGGCGATCAGAAACACAAGGAGGGGATGCTAAGACACTTTTTGCAGATCCTCCACATCCCCTTTCTCCAGTGGGCAAATTCCCCTTCATTCAGGAAACTGAATGATGTGTCTCCTTCTTAATGCAGCTGTGAGAAGGGTGAGTAGTGTACCACCATGCCTCTGAAAACTCCTGAAGAAGAAAATGTTCAGGAAGAAATCCAAAGGATATTCTAAAAGAACCATTTTATTTATTTATTTATTTATTTATTTATTTATTTATTTATTTATATCCCACCTCTCCGTATGGATCGAGGTGGCGAACAACTTACAAATAGCATGTATTTCTATACATGCCCCCAACAAGCTGGGCACTCATTTTACCGACCTGCGGAAGGATGGAAGGCTGAGTCAACCTTGGAGCCCGGCAGGATCAAACTCACAACCTTGTGGCTTGCAGTGCTGGCATTTAACCACTGCGCCACCAGGGCTCCATGGAAACATCTTCTTTGTGGGTGGTAGTAGGAAATTAAAAGACCAGATTTCAGCAAAACCCTGCTCAAGAGATTTTTCCTTAGGAGAGCAATAGACCACCTCCTCACTTATTTATGACTTGATAGAGTTAATTTGATAGCTCTTGGGCAATAAGAATCCTCAAGGGACTGAAGAAAGAACAGTCCATGTGAAACATCATTTGAGGCTATTCTGCTCTAGTAGACTTCATCTATGACTATTGGTTGTTCCACATTTTACTTAAACATGATGTGGGCAGTTATCTGGTGTAAGAGAACCACATTGCCTTTCCAGGAGACCTTGGAGGACCAGACCCCTGCTACACCTCTGACAAAACAAAACTTAAAAAAGAAATCTGTAGTTTTCCTATAGGATACTTGAGGGTAATTTCACAATGGATCTGCCCCTGTGGTCAGTGTCGTTCTTGTTGGTGGTGTTCATTTATATTCTGCCAGAAGATGACTGCTTTAGGTCCATGAGTTGCCTTTTTGAGAATAGGAAGTTCATATCCCATCAGCAAAAAACGATCCTCCCAGGATTAAAATGGCCCAGAGGGGCTAAATAGAGAAATTGCCTTCCACAGGGCATTTGAGGGCAAGTATTTTACCCCAAATAACAGTTTTTGGATCTTGTGGGACCTGAGGGTTGTATGTTGCCCATAGGTTTCATGCCATGACCTAAATCATCCTAATCAAAGGAATGTTTTCTTGTCAAACTCATGCAGACTTAGACCTACAGGAGAGGCATTTTACAAGACTGAGTTGCAAGCAGCATATACACAATGTTAAGAAATCCATCATAATCATAAAAAAAAAAAAAACAGATAAAAAAGTAGCTGTGGCAGAAATAAATTTTTTTACATTTTTTTTTCAAACAAACAAGACTGGAAATGATTCAAAACTGGGATTTATCAGTCTTTGCTTATTTCACTTTCACATGCAAGAATGGAGAATTTCGAAAATTATTTTCCCCAATGTATTTGCATTGGTTGCATTTGTCTGTAGAGGCTCAACTTGTGAAGGTATGTACCATCAACTTTTTCCATTTGTACTGCATTTTGATTCTGAAAAAGCTGGCTCTGCCCATTTCCAACAAACTTGTAAAAAAAAAATATTTTCCCAAATGGGAATTATTTTCTCCCCACTGGGTAAGATAATTAGAATTTTGTGCATTTTTGCTATTTTTTTTTGTTTATTTGTTTGTTTTTCATTTTGTAGGGTTTTAAAAATCTTGTTTCTCTCTGTAAAAACTCCCAGTTTTTACAGAGCGATACAAAATATCTCACAGCAATTGATCTTTCTTTTTTCTACAAGGTGTCTTGACATGTCACAGCCCCTTTTCTTGTTGAGGACAAGACAATTTGCAAGTGTTCTTTACCTCCCTACTTTGAACAAATGTTTCCTTTCATGTAAACATGCCTTTTCTGGGTGTCTGAGTATTGTGAAATTGTGATTCTTCACTCTGTATCTAAATCGTGTTTCAGAATCTTGTACATTAGCCAAACAAAACAAAACAAAAAGTTGATAAAGATCTTTGTGCTTCTGATGAACCTTACTTTTTTAAACCTTTATCTCAGTCCCCTCACTTGTAATTATTCTTACTTCAAAACTATAATAGGTTTACAAACCTACTGCTAGTTCATTTCTCATCTGAAATGTCACAAAGACTACTGGGATGCCCAGGTCTAGCTAGTATGTTCTGTTATTTGCCAGCCTGTATAATGAAAACACAGTTCTGTTGGGATGGAATCTGTTGTTTTATTGTCACCCAGACTAATCCATTTGAAAATGTGCCATCATCACCATTGTGATAACAGTGACATTGTTCCTGAAATCTCATCCCCGCTTTATAAAGGGCAATACCTTGCCTGGCACAAAAAATGTATTTTTCTGCAAAGTTCTGTGTCATTAAACTTCTACTATACCTAGAAAATATTTCAGCTGGCTAAATCAATTGTGATAAAAGGTGATTCCATCCCAAGTGCAATGCTATATGTGTCTACTCAGACATAAGTCCCAGTGAATGGAAGAAATTTTAGCATTGTGATTCCACTTTCCCTGCCATAGGACCTGCAGTTTAGAGAAGGGTATTTTGAATTTTCAGCTGGAAAGCTGTAGTGCCTCATCAAAATACAAATATATAGTATGGAAGCATGGAAGTCAAAGTGCAATTATAGCTCTATATCTATGCAGTGTGAAAGGGCCCCAGACCCTTTCTAATTCAAGTGCTGTGATTGTCTAATGTGCATATGCTCTAAGCATTAGCTGCACTAGACAATTATAGCTCTTAAATTATACTTTAATTTTCATGGTTCCAAGCTGTGAAATCCTGAGGTCTCTAATTTCATGAGGTATTTAAATTTCAATGCTAGAGTGTTGTGACACTTTAGTTCAAGAGAGTGCAGTAGAAAATTCTTACATTAACAAACTACAAATCCCTGGATTTCAGATGATGGTTAAAGTGCTACCAAGATGCTACAATTATGCAGTGAGGATACACCTTTAAAGGGGAACTTAAAGGCTTTGTCAAGTGTTTTGGACTATAGCTCCCATGATTGTTTACATCTGGCCATTCTGTCTATGGCTTCTGGACATTGACATTTAAAACATATCAACATATATATATATATATATATAGCCTTTGATCCACAGCCAGTGTAGCATAAAATCAAAACAGAATGTGTACCCTACACATGTGTACTCTACTTTTGAATGAACTCTTGAAGTCTAACCTGTAAAGCTCAGTACACTCACAACTATGATTTAAAGATGGTTGCAGCTCACCCGCCTGGCAGATGTTTGATGCTGACTCCTATTTTTATACTTCCAGGCAGGCATCACATGTGATTCTGCAGTAATAAAATGGAACCAGGCCAGCACCCACCCCAACCCCAATGATTTTAATTGCAGATGATGCTCTCCTCCTTCCTTTTGTTTGCCATGACAGGTTCCTCTTCAACTAAATGTAAACACTCAACTTTGTACAAAGTGTCATGTTTTGATTTGAAAAGAACAATCCTTTCTTGTAAATGCATTGATCCTCACAGAACTATTTGGCTTCCCTGGAAATTCAAGAGGTTATTTCCCCGAGTAGAAACCTCCACTTTGATTTTTAACTTTGTATGAACCAACAGCATGTAACAGCTTGGTGGATGGAAGAGATCTCCTCTAAGGCCTCTTATTAGTCAGAAACAATTTTCTCTCCGCTCAAAATTCATCAGACATTTCCTGCAAGTGAGATCCTCAAAACTGGAGTGAAAATTTCACTTCAGACTAGAGGTGGGAATTACGTGGTCCTCGAGAACTGGGTGTTCTAGCACCCCTAGTCAGCATAGTCAGTAATGAGGAATACTGGGAGCTGCAGTCCACCAACATCTGGAGGGCCACACATTTCCCACTCCTGATTTAGACAATGCAAATGGGATCATCAAGCAAATGCTCAGTATGAAAGTTCCTCTTGTTAAGGAATGGAGCCAAATGGACCATGTCCTTTTCCAGGACAGTCCTATTTCTATTTATGTTAAAACATTCCAGGCAATCCGTTAGCATATTTAAAATGTGAATTGTTGCTTCTAGAGGCTTTTAAAATAGGCAGTGGGGACTGGAGGCAACCCAGCAGCGTGCTTTGCACAACCTGGGTTACAACAATCTATGTTCCACACTTAGGCCCTTTCCGCATGAAATGACAGAAACTCCTCATGGCATCGTATGAGTGGAGTTTATGGCTGCATTTTTGTGTCATTTCTCCAATGTGGCATTCCGCACTGTCGTCCACTTGAGGCGGTGAAGAGCACTTTCTTGTTCCATACCACAGCCTTCGTAACTGCTCCCCTGCTCCGCCTATGCCCCCCCAGCCCATTTCATTGGATCCTTTTTGAATTTTTTTTTTTTTTTCAAAATCTTTGGAAGAACGTCCCTATGCAGGCACAATGTCGCCTGACTTCCGGCCACATGGCATTTCACAGCACATGTCCTGGTTGCTTGCTTTTCACTCTTTACCAGTGAAATGGAGCATGAAAGGTTGCTTGCCACAGTGCTGTGAGCACTCTGTACATATATGAATATCCTCACATTGGCTGCAGCATTCCTGCAAAGGCAATGGTAAAGGGAGCAGGCAGTTAGACACAACCTTTTGGATGCCAGCTCCCCCACACACTTCTTACTTCTTCTCTGGCAGCTGACCTGGACGTCAGCTATTTCACCACCTTGCATAACGGCCCTGCTGATGGTGAGTGTGCTAATGAATGTGCAGGACCTGGTGGACCATGGTGGTCTTGTCAACATGGGATGATGACTGGTGGCTCTACCCACTTCCATATGACTCGTTCCACTCTATTTGAAATTGCCAAGCACCTGCGCCGGCACCTTCAGTATACACCCACTGTTATGTGGGATCCCATTCCTGTGGAGGAGCATGTCGCCATAGCTGTATGGTGGCTCACAACCCCACTCATATACGGGAAGACCACAAACACCTTTTCCTTGGGCATCTTCATGGTGGTAGAGATCACAATGGTCTTCTGGCATCAACGGTGTGCTTGGGTGACTATTGCAGGGTAAGCCACCCCTATTTCCCTCCTGATGCAAAGAAGTGCTCTGGGACATGCTGGGCATATGCTGGGAGGGAAGCAGTATGGGTGCTTCCAGGGGAGTGGGTGGCTCCCTGCCCATGCCATGGCAAGAGTGCGCAGCACCATGGGATTTCATTTCTTCATTCATTCCCTCCAAATCATTTCCTGATGTAGAACTGGCATCTGTACTTTGAAAGGATCTGTTGTTTTGAATCCTCATTCTAGGGCCATGCAGGCTACCTGCCCACGCCATGATAGGCCCGTCTCTGACCCATGGAAGAACTTCGTGGTGGGAGAAGGCAGTGGGGGGAGTAGAGGAGTGGAAGGCAGCCCGCCTGCCCATGGCAAGAGAGGGCAGCACCATGGGATTTCCAGTCCTTGGCGCTGCCCTCCCAATCAGTTCCTGAGGGGTGAAGTGGGATCTGCATCTGCCTACCTAGTGCCCTAAGGCTGCATGGGAATTCAGTGGGGGGCAAGGTGGCGGGATCAAACATTAGTTGAAATCCACATTTTGAAATTTGCCTGCTCTGGAGTGTTTACTTTGTGTGTTAATGTTTTCCCAACCCTACACACAGATAATGGATGGCTTCCAGGAGATGGGATTTCCCCAGTGCATTAGCGCAGTGGATGGAATGCACATTCAAGTTCTGCCACCCAAGGGACAAGGGAAGGAGTTCATCAATCAGAAGGATTCCTTCTCTGTGCTGATGCAAGGGACGGTGGATCATTGTGGGAAGTTCATTGATTTGGAGTTGGGGTATACAGGCAGAACCCATGATGCCCATGTATTTAGGCACTCAGCACTGTGGCAGGCAATGGACGCTGGCTGCTTTGTTCCACGGAATCCCACAATCACTATAGTAGGGGTGAAAGTTGACCCACTCATCCTGGCGGATACTGCATACCCCCTTTTGCGTTGGCTCATGAAGCCATACACAGGGCATCTGGATGAAAAGAAGCAGGCATTCAACATGGCACTCAACTGCTGCAGAAACATCATGGAGTGTGCTTTTGGGAGACTGAAGGCTTCTCTGCCCCCTGACTGTTTCAGAGCAAAACTTCCTACCTGTGATATCCACCTGTGTGGTTCTGCAGAATATATGTGAATCAAAGGGCCACTTCCTTCATCCAGACTGCGCCTCTCCCTCAACATTCCTTAGATTCTTCAGGACATTCAGCCATTCACTGCTGGGAGGAGGGTCAGGGAGGGTGAAAGAGTGAAGGCTGCTATAGCAAGCACGTTGTCTCTGATTTCCAAAGGCCACCCTTGACATTTCACTCTTTGAAATTTGCATGTTTGGGGGATTTCTGTTGTGGGCCATATTATAGGGGCTTCACTCTATTGTGGACATTACTCTGCAAAAATGAGTAAATAATGGTGTTTATACTGTGAATGTTGTGATGTTTCCTCTTTCCTCATGCAGTCTCAGCTGGCCTACAAGTTTGCCCCACAAAACCACCTCTGTGATGGGAATCAAAGGTTGGGGGAAAAGAGGTCTAAAGAATATACTAACAAAACCTTTTATTAACAAACATTATAAAAGGAGAACAAGAACATTACAACCCTTCACGCATATCAGAAACCACCAGAAACTTTTCTTTGCCCACAGTAGGAACAGTATAAACAGTAAAACCAGTATTTAAGGAGAACAGTGACAACACACCTCTTCACACATAGGCAATTTTTGCACTAGACTGCCTTAGTGCTAGGATCCCACTTCCAACATCCTATGGAATTTTGAGGTTTGCTGCAAATCCTAGGATTCCATAGGATGTTGAAAGTAGGATCTTAGCACTATAGCAGTGTACTACAGAAATTGCCATAGCTGTCAGTTTACATGGCATATAACATTCCTGAAGGCTAAGAGAAAGGACCGTATTGATGGAAGGTTCTTTTGCCATTTAGCTGTACTCTCAGCTTTTCTGTCCATGTTGCCCATCCCTGCCGTGGCGCCATGCTATGAGAACTTTTAAAATTGCAATCCAACTTTGCAAAATCAACAATTGGGACTCACCCCAACTGCTTCCCCCCCACAAAAAACAACAGAGGTACAACTTTGGTTCTGTTGATCCTTTAAATGCATGCCCCATTCCTTAGGGGCTGTAGCGGATGAGAGCTTTCTTTGCCCTCACTGGCTTGCCACCTATATGCCCTGCCTGTGAGACTCCTTGGGGAAGCTGTGTCTCTGAACCCTCAGTGGTATCCTGGGCCCTTTCCGCACTGAGGCTTCTAGCGCAAGCGGGGGAGGCCGGCAAGTGCAAGAAGGCTCGTCCGGGAGGCTGCCGCTTCCCCCTCCTTCCTTCCGCAGGCGAAGGAACCAGCGGGGAAGCGGCACCGAAGGAGGCTTGCCGCGCAAGCCGCCCTCCCCCGTGCGAAGCGGGAGACCTCGCGCCGGATTCCCACCCCGCGCGAGCCGGATTCCTCCCCCCCGCGAGCGCCGGATTCCTCCCCCCGCGAGCGCCGGATTCCTCCCTCCCGCGCGCGTGAAGCGGGCGGCGTCGCGTCCCCCCTGCGCACGTGTGCGCGCGAAGCGGGCGGCGCATCCGTCGCGCTACCTCCCCACCCCGCTCCTTCCTTCCGCAGGGGCGGAGGGAAGGAAGCACGACCTGGCCGGCTCCCGGAGGCTCCGCACGAAAGGTAAGTGCGGGTGGGCTCCGGGAGCGTTGCTCGAGCGCGGGGGATTTTCGCTTGTACGCGAAAATCAAAAAACCCGCGCTCGCGCCGCTTCAGCCCCGTGAGCCGGGCGGAAGTGGGAGTGCGTCGTGCGGAGCGACGCTCCCACTCCCGCGAGGCTCACGGGGCTATCACGCGAGCAAAGGCCCATGCGAAAAGGGCCCTGGTCTTCCCCATCCCTTGAAATATTATTGTGGGTGAGAGCATTGCTAAGGTTGGGATTTGACCTCTTCATATTTTGAAGTATTGAACTCATGACTCTGCTGCCAACACACAAAAGGGTGAAGACTTCCTTTCTCTCTTCTGCCCTGGACTCAAGGTCCCTCTTGTACAGTTCAACCAAGGTGCTCAATGTGCTGTTGCTGTTCTGCATCTCCCCTAAGAATGCCATCCTATTCAGCTCCTGCTGCTTCTTCAAGTGCTCCATCATCGCCACAGTGATGACGCTTGCCTTGGATCTCCTTCCAGATCTGTCTCGTGCTCTGGCCCACCTCAGCCTGGACATTGGAGAAAGTGCCACGATGATCATGTGGGTTAGGGAGCTCCTTCTGCTATTGGATCTTTCTGAAAGCAGAGTCAGGACTCAAGTTGTAAAAACAACTGTGCAGCCTTCTGGCCAGTGTGCCAGCAGCAAAGCCATGCACTGTATCTGAAAACAACACATTAGCTTCTGTTCCAGGGCATACTCACCAGCTTCAGATGAGCAGGGGCTTGTGCTAGGCTCCTCTACAATCTTCCCTGCTTGGCTTACCTCCCCTGAATCCTCATTCCCTGGAAAGGAAAGCAAAAAGGGCCATTATGACTGTCCAGTAATTTTTGCAGTACTTGCATAGGAGTGCACTCAGACTTAACACATGAGGGAACCATAGTACGCAGTGCATACCTACCTGATCTCTGGCTACTACCATCAAAAAGATCCATGGAGCTTTCGTCAAGCATGTCCAGAGTGTCTGTTGTCATGTGAGTCACTGCCAAGGAGGCCGTGAAGAAAAAATAGAAAGTACTTAGGGTTTCTGTGTAAACCATACCTGAGGGGCCTAACTGGATGATGCTGACATGAGCTTGGAAAGGCATTCCAGGACCTACAGGAAGACCAGACATTGGCCACTCCTGGGGTAGATTCTGGAGTTATCCTGCTCTTGACAGCATTCTTTGGTGTGCATGGTCCACCTGACCCCCCCTCCCAGGTATATGCTTGCAACACCTCTCAGAAGAAGGAAGGCTTAATTGCTATAGTGGCTGGATGGGGGGAGTTCACCTGTAAGTAACTTATCATTCCAACCAAGGTTATTGGCTGCATTTCCCAAAAAAGTGACGATGTTCATTAATATTTTACAGGATTTGCATCGCATTCATTTCCATACTACCTTGTATTGCAAAGCAACACACCACCCAAGTCATGATGGTACACATTCATACCTTCAGAGCTGCTGGGACTTACAGCCCGAGACTGCAAGGCAACGGGGACAGGCATTTCCGTTGCTGAGTTCACATGTCCTTGCCGAGTGTCTTCATCATATTTTTCAGGGGCAAGGCAGAGGCTTCTGGAAACTTGTTTTAGGACCACGCTCGCATCTCCCCAAAGGATCCTATCCAGCTCCTTGTAGTAGGGACAGTTGACCCTCTCCCTACCAGTCATTGAGTTTGTGGCAACTTATCACCGGTACTCAAGACACATTGCTTTGCTCTTGTATCAGCATTCTTTGAGCTTTGGTGGCCCCTGTTTCTTATCTCCAGTGAAACACCCTCAAAAATATCAAAGTTATGCTGGCTTGTCCTGAGTTCCCATTGAATTTGCTCCTTCCCACAAATGTCCAAAAGGTCCTGAATCTCTGCCACTTGCCAGGCCCTACCCCTACCCTGGCTCCTCTCAAAACTGTCTTGCTCCGTTAGAACCCCAGCACAAAGCAGCAGAATGTGTAAAAACACTGAACAAGCCTGGCGCTGCAAGACCTGCTCCGCGTGGTGCACCTATAAATACAAAATGGTGCGCATCGCACCTGGTGAAGTGTGCAGGAAGCGACGAAGCTGCGCAGGCCTTGCTGGCCAGAAGTTTGTCCGGCACCTTCTTTCAACCCCCAGAGGTGGTCGCATATATCTACAGCCTGTTTCTAGAGAGATTTGTCAGTGGAGGCTTGGGCGAGGGAGGAGGGAGAGTGGTTGTGGGGAGGGAGGTTGAGCGACTGCAAGTCCCATGAGGCTTTGAAGCCTTCACTTGAGGAAGGCTTCAAAAACCCCAAAACAGTTTGAGCAGCCCACCATTTACCCTTAAAATTAGTTAGGTGGTGATACTGTACAGTTCCCCAATGAATAATTAGGAAGGATTTAAGTGGAATGGGAAAAAGAAATAGAAGAAGAAAATATAAAATATAAAAACCTTACATAACCTTACAAAAACCTTACCCACTAACTTCTTCACAATGGAAGTAAATGTCAGTGACCTCTATCCTGGTGGGCAAGGACAAATCAGCATGGGAAATGACAGTGTGCCAGGCTGGGCCTGCCCTGAACATGCCCATTCCTGCGAGAATGCGCTTCAACGGTTCCACATGTAGTTGTAGAAAGGTAGTAGAAGTGGTCCCAGGGACTGAAAATGCATTTTTTCCGTTGTTCAAATATGACACTTTAGCAACATGCAAAAGCGCACCAGCAACTTAACATCAACTTAATAGTGACAACATCATGCGGATGCATGCATCCTCAAGCCATCGCAGCTATGCAACAACTACACCGTGCGGAAAAGGCCTTAAAATGTAACTTTCATCCTTGTTAATGTAAGGACTGTTAATTCTTTGTACTCCTGCTGAATGCTGCTAAAGAGACCTATGTCCTGATTCCTGTTAGTTCCAACCAGAACCGGGCCATTGAATCAGGGAGGCTTTTCTACATGTTAATTTACTATTCAACAATTGGCTCAGTGGGCCTAATTTAGTTGGCATTGACTAATAGGAATCAGACTTCCATGTATTTCCCTACTACCATCACCATTTTAATTTCCCCAGAGATAGGGAAAGTGCAGCTTGCAGGCTGTGCACAATACCAGCCTCATTTTTTGTGGTCCCCATAGGCCCCCGAACTTCCAGAACTGAGGCAAAATTACTTCAACCCAGACAAAAAAAGTGTCTCCCAACACTGATTGTCATGGTAGTTTGATTTTTAAGCCTCTCTAACACTGTCCAAAATTATAAGACATTCTCTGTAATTACCTATGGCAGATAATTGGGGGGAAAGCAAACTAGTAGATGCCCAATCATGTTTTGGCCAAATTTTCAGCCAATATCAAGAGAGAAAAAAAGGCAACACTGTGGCCTCTTGTTTGGACAAACACTGGCCTGTGCCTCCTTCAGACCTGGCTGTCCTAATCTAGGCTCTATATTACTAGAGAACTCAAAAATGTTACCCTTTGAGAATTTGTAACTGATTGAAAGAAAGGCATTTTCCACTTGGGAATTTATGACTTGCAGGTTAGCGAAGCCTCTTACTTCTCAGGAACAATATACAGGAAACTCTTTGGCTGCTGAAAGTGCTCTGTTTATTATGTTTTCTTGTCAAATGAAAAGTGCTATAGTGAATTTAACATCATTGCTTTTGAGGACATTCTGACAAAAGAATTTTGTTAGAAGAACAGTATTCCTTTAAGACTGTGGTGGGGAAAATATGGCCCCTGCACCCCATACAGTTCCCACAAATGTATTTAAAAGAGGAAGAGGGAGATTGGCATGATCTAGGGTGAATTTTACCTAAAAATCACATAGTGTACTCCTGGAGGTGTGGAAACATGCAAACCACCTCCATTCCTCTTAATTATCATTATTGTTACTCCAGTTTGGTACTCAGAGCAGCTTCGAACAGCTAAAGTACACACTCACAAAAAATTCAGAGCACATCATCATCATCATCATCATCATCATCATCATCATCATCATCATCATTTTATCGTATTCTCTTCTGTGTTATTTTTTAATGATATCTGAGTGCAAAAAAAAAAGAAAAAAAAAAAAAAAAAAAGAATCCAGTAATCAAACACTGCAAACAATAATTAACAATTTCAACAAAACTAAACTAACAGCAAGCCAATCTGTCATCATGTCTGTAACTCTTCAAGCAAACAGTTAAAAAGAATGTCTCCAAAACTTTATGAGACAAGAAGGAGGACCATATTGGAAAGCCCCTCTCTATTGGCAAAAACTACACAGTATACAAAAGTTAAAAAGTAATTGAGAGATCATAAAATTAAAAGAAGTTAAAAACATAAACCATGAAAATGACAACAGCAAAAAGCAGTCCAACACATACTACAAAGACAGTTTCTCTAAAAGAAAAGGGGTGGCGGGGTACTGAATCTCTTCATCTGTCTGTGGAGAAATAATAAGGAGATTGCCAGTCTAACATTTCTGGGAAGGGAGTTCCAGAACCTAAGAGCAGCTACCAAATGTACCTATGGAGGTGGCGAGACAGAGAAAAGGGCATCTCCAGAAGATCTCAAATCACAGCCAGGTGCACATGGGAGAATATGGTCCTTCAAAGAACCTGGACCTAACATACAAGGCTTTAAAGGTCTTCATCATCACTTTTAATTGTGCCTGGAAACAGATTGGCAGCCAATTAAGCTGTTGCAACAATGGAATTGTGTGCTTCTTGTATCCAGCCCAGTTAACCAGATAGTTGTACCTCTTTGGACCAGCTGATGCTTCCAGACACTCTTCAAAGGTAGCCCTACACAGAGGGCATTTCCACACTACGCTGTTATAGTGCTATTATTCCGCTTTCAACATCCTGTGGAATCCCGGGATTGCAGTTTAGGAAGGGGTCTTTAGAATTCTCAGCCAGAGAGCTCTGTGGCCCCAGTAAACTACAAACCCCAGAATTCCACAGGATATTGAAAGTGGAATAATAGTACTGTAACAGTGTAGTGCAGAAAGGCCCAGAGTGTGTTATAAGCCAAACGGGGTGTAACTAATGGGTGCAGATGATATATATATATATATATAAGCCTTCAGGGGCAAACCATCTTAATGCTCTCCCCTCCCACAGAGATTCGTAGTCCCAGCAAGTCTAAACCTCACCAAGTAGTGATCTGTTCATGCCAATGGAAATAACAGTTTCTCAACCCTCAAATCACCCTCACTCCACCTACCACAGAAAACAAGGTAGAGAGTGTGGCCAGCAGCATAAATAGGGATAGATACCACTTGGGTCAGAACTATGTTTGTCAAGTCCTTAGCTACTCAAGACAGCACAGTCTCAACATGGATGTTGAAATATCCCAGCATTACAAATTGAAGGGGATTCAATTCCAGAGCCAAAAACATCCCAGCTAGCTCAGGAAAGTATACTGTTGAGCAGTGCGGTGGGTAGTACACCAACAAAAGATGTCCCAGCCACACAGCTTCAGGTACACACATTCAAAACCAGAAGACTGTGAAATAGGTCATTAAGGCAGATGAAATTCCAGAAGACCACTGCAACCACTACCTTCCCTCCATTCTCACCTGCTGCTCCACAGAGAACCTTGGAGGACAAAGCTGAGGTAGGTTAACTCCCCACCAGCTCTGGCCTCATCCAGTCAGATCTCTGAGATACAGACCAGATCAGCATGCTTACCCAAGATCAAGTCCTTAATAGCAGCAATTTTACCATTCATTAAGCTAGCACCCACCAGCAGCATTTTCCATCTAGAGGGCTGTTGTGAAGAGTATACAGATTGTTTGAGATGAAGGAACAACTAGGACTCTGTTCTTTTCTCTTGAATGATGTATACACGTGTCCCCTTTCTATATCTACCTCTGACCTGTACAATTATAATGGCTGCCATTTGAGATCCGGCATCTCCTCTCCTCCTTTGAAAACATATCCTTAAGGTTGATATTATACACTATATAATAAGAGAAGAATAAGATATTGCAATATTAATAAACATATGACAATAATAGTATAAAAATAAATGTGAAAAAGGAAAATAAGAACTTAAGAATGTATGGATTTAATGATCTATACTGTGAGATGTTAATTTACATCATACAAAAGAATGTTTTATATATTGTAAACATTAATATGTCTTATGAACTTATACTTTTATCTTATGCTTCTATGAATGAAATTTTTAATAAAAATTAAAAAAAAGAAAGAAAACATATCCTTAAATCCTGGCACACAATAAATAAATACGAAATCTAGTAAACCCACCCCCTTCCCTTGATTAGTTGGACAAGACCTTGTCTTTGTGCTCCTATGAACTGGCTCCCTGCAAAGGGATGGCTCCCCACTTTAATGTGTCTGTTGTCCTTAGATACTTTTCTAAACCACTTTGCTGCTTTCTTCATTGCTCTCCGGATTAGTAATTATTACCCATTCCCTAAGAATTCCTTTATCCACAGCTTTCTTCTTTTTATTCTTTAGTTAGCTCTTATGCACGTGTGTAAGCGCTTGGATCTTTTGTGTACATGAGTAATCTTTCAATAAAACACATTTTAGTTTACATATTGCAATCTCTGGCTGGTTCTTTCCTGCTAGGATCTCATAAACATTGGTGAAAAGATCTCATTATGTAATCCCTCTCTCAAAGGCCTAATTTGAGCTAATCAATTTCCCACCTTTGAACAGAGGTACTGGCATCATGGGTGGACTCCTGAGTAACCCATGTTTTGGAGTAACAGGTGTCAGCCCCTTTGGCAGTAGATCCACTAGCTGAAAAACACTAGAGTCCAGCCTCCATTGCCCAACTATTTCAACTGTTCTAGGTGGGGTTGGTGGAACCTTCTGTTAGAAATTGTTGAGTCAGCTTTATGGGCTTGAGTCTGCGAGGAGATGGTTGTCTCTAGAAATCCCAGAAGACCAGGTAAGGTAATCTGGCAATGATGGCAGCAGCATCTGAATGTTGTTACCTGCCTCTCATTGCCTGTCCCACAGAAGGTGCTGGAATGCCCTCAAACATTGGACTCAGAACTCCCACTACCAAATATCTCTGTTTTCACTGGAGTCCTTCTCAACCCAGTGATCAGAAATGATGTGATGTCATTTCCGGTCACCATTCTGAGAATGATCTTGATGAAAAATTGACATATTTTGGCATCCTGAGGTGGTGGTCCATATAGAGTTTTGGAGAACAATTGGCCACCAGCCCCACACAGTTGCCATCCCTGCTTTAAAAAGACTGGACAATTGAGGTGGTAGTTGCCTCTGATTTTACAGAGAGAAGTAGATAGGCAGTGTGAGTTTATTTTTAAAAACAGGATTCTGGTACTCAGCACAGTAGGGAGCCATACCCTTTGCTGGACAATATATCATCTATTCAGATGTTGGAATGTTGTGGGGAGGGGGTTATGCCGTAAAAGTACTGAGACATGTCCTAGCCATGTGCTGATATATATATATATATATATATATATATATATATATATATAAATGAATTGTAAAGATTGAAAGAATATTCCAAAATATTTGAAAAATGGTTGGAAAACTCATTTGCCATACATCAGAAAACATGGATAAGGATAATCCCAGAATGGTGAGATGGGTCCCACTCTGGAAGAATGGTGGCATATAAATACAACAAATATATCTATATCTATATCTGCTGTTTTGGACTTATTCTGTATGAAATTAACACATGCTTTATGAAATTAACACATGATGCTTTGTGCAGAGTAAGTCTTTGAAAACTGCTCCTCACAGTGGGGACTGGATTTTCTCACAGTGAGAAAGAAGAAAATTCTTAAAATTACTTATTGCTTACTTTGAGAACAAGATTAGTGAAGAATTGCATCCCGACTACAGAAGAAAAAAGGAACAAATTTGCATACCTTTAATGGACTGAATAAATTACACTTTGAGCACTTAGACCAACTTTTGCTAACCCAGAGCCATAAAGGAAGATGGAAGCTGTAGCATAATGCATGCTAATATATACATACAAGAGCATGCTGTAGTGGAGAATGTGAGCTTTTCCTCGAAATTAAAACTGTCTTAATGTGGCTCATATATGGGCCTTTTATTTAAGTTTTTTTTCTTAGATTAGAAAATCTGTTAACCTTCTAATAGGTAACTAACCTTCCTTTACATGTAAGGGTTTAATTTTAACTATCCTCTATCTTTATGGTAGCCTAATTGAGTTTGTTGTTTGATGTTGAGGTTTCCGGTGTCACTCATTTTCCAGTACATTAATTTTTCCTTTTGCCCTGGATTGCCAGTGTAAATACTGCAAGAAACATATCAGTTAAAGCAACCCACATCTTTTCTTACACATGACAAATTTTCTCATGCTTTGAAGTGCACTGTTCAAAGAAGAGACTGATTTTTAGTTTTAACTTTTTCAGATGTTAGCAAGTTTTCCTCTATCATTGATTTTCTTCTGCAGATGTGATTTTTATTTCAAAGGCACATTAGACCAAGAGGGCTTTTGGTTCTTCTCTTCTTGCCCATTCTCAATGCTTTGGGGTGAAGTCAACAGCTTGGCTTAAAGAACTAGTGTGGTATAGTGGATATTATTTTATGTTGGACTGGAATGGAGAATGACCAACCAACCAAATCATAGGGTGGTTGTGAAGTTAATGGGAAAAGCATGTTGGCTTCTTTGAGCTTCTTCAAGGATGGGCAGATAACAGGCATGATAAATAAGCAAAGAAGGTTGCCTGTCAATTTGAAGACCAGCAGAAAATCAAAGAGCTGGAAGAGGTCATAGGGATGACTATCTCAGGTATTCTATTTGTTGTACTCAAAAGGGTAGGCTAAACTGTTTGCTGAGATAGAAAGGTATAATGAAAAGATAATTGCTTAAGTCTACATACAGCGGTAAATTCCAAAATGTAAGTGCTTATCTGCCAGTCACCATACCTATCATTTCAGTATTGATTCTTGATGATCCACTTGGAAAAGTTGCTTTGTTGCAGTGCCAAATGGGGTTTTTGAAACCTATCCACTGAGGCTGTTCTCATGAACTGCTAAACATTGGCGTATGGATGGGGGGCAATGAGGTCGGTGAGGGGCAATTTTTGAGGGGCACCCCACGTGACATGGCTTGCCCCTGTGTGATGTGGCCATGCCCTTGAGCGATGCAGCCACACCCCTGTGATGTGGCCATGCCCTGTATGATGGGGCCACGCCCTTGCCCCTCTGCTTGCCCCCACCCCCCTACCCACACTCCAGGCTATGCAGCTGCTGCTAAATAACTGGACAATGAAATGCCTTATTACTTTCCCATTATTTCTCCTGTGGAGAGAAAATAAATATTTTTTAGACTTAGATGATCCACCATGCTGCAGAAGGCCTTTAACCATTTGTATTAATAATTGGTTATTATAAATTAACACTATTAACAAGTGTTTACAGTGTCTTTTGCTGTAATTATCATTTCTGTGACAGTAAGAAGCTCAAACTACAGGGAAAAAACCAAATTATTTATTTTACTAAACAATATCAAATGATAATAGGATAAATAACCCAGAATGGATAATTTCGGGGGGGGGATTGTGAAGAATATGCTTGTTGCCAAGGAAACATGGATTCAACCTAGTAAATATGTTCTTATGGATGAAGTTCCTATGGTCTTTGAAGTGTATCTCCCGTTATGATCTTGCAGCTATAACTTTAATTCAATTCAAAGCTTTTTTAAAAACAACAACAACAACAACAACAACTGCTGCTGCTCAATATTTTATCTGTAGGAATTTCAATCATATTTACAAGAGGCAAGATCTCAGCATGACAGAGGAATGAAAAACTATTGTGGTCAAATTCTAGGTAGCCCTCTCTACATGCCAACAACTGAGGAGGGAGATACAAAAATCAGATGAATGATTGAGACTGTTATTCAAGATAATGCATTATATATAATACATTACCACAAAAAGGAGTTCTGTTCTCAGAGAATATTATCTCCACACAGAGTTCCCTGCAATCTCACCATTCCCACCAACAAACTAATAGGAAGTGAAAAATTACCCTATGATCTAATGTTCCCACAACACTCCCCACCACACAGTGAAAAAACATATCAGAAGATTTGCAATGTGGGGGGGGGCTTTCCCTTGAAACAAACATGCAGTTTACAGATGTGGAACTGTATCAGTTTTGTGTTTTGTTCTACCTATATTTTTTAAAAGAACAAAACAAAACATCAAGTATTTTCCAAACATGAAGGTAATTGTGAATTTTGGTAAATTCCTCAAAAATGAACTGAAATGAAAAACTCTGCTATTGCCACTAGCTTTTAGCTATTTTGCTTCCTTTGTACAAATGCTTGGACCAAAAGCAATGTTTCCTGCTGGAACTTTCCAAAAGCAGCTCAAAGAATGAGAGACAGAGCAATCTAGAAATTGTATCTGTGAAGTAGAATGAGGTGTATTTACTGCCTCACCCACAGCCATGGTGGCTTATACGAACCAAGGAAGAAGGTGTGGGTGGTGTCCTCCCCCGCTGTTGCAGAGCTTTTAAAAAGATTTCCATATAATTGGAGAAATGGTGGTGGCGGGGGATCCTATGCCAGGGGATAGGCTCCATTAGAACCGTTTGATCCATTAGATCCAAAACCAGTTGTGACTCACCCAGAACAGAATGGTTTGGGTGATTTTCAGTTTCTTTCCTAACAAGATAATCTTCACCGGCAGCTTTCCACCTGACAAAAATAAACAATGAACAAACCAACCAACCTGTGGCCTCTGCCACAGTAATAGTCCACCTGTATCTAATGGTAGTGCTCCTCTCAACCCTTTGAAACTATCAGTGTTGGGTAATTAGGATGTCTTCTCTGTAATTTATTCATTATTATTAATCATTTCACTATTGAGGAGCTGTTGCATTCTGTTCTGTCTTTTCCTCCCTCTCCTTCTTCTTCTTCCTCTTCTTGTCCTCCCTAAACTGCAAACCCCAGGATTCCATAGGATGTTGAAAGTGGAATAATATCACTATGACAGCATAGTGCAGAAATGGCCTCAGGCTTAATCCTTAGCAGGAAAACCAAACTGGGATGGGGATCACAGCTTGTTCTGGATGGGATTGCTTTCCCTCTGAATGATAGAGTTCATAGCTTGGGAGTGCTCTTGGACCTAGTGCTGCTCCTGGAAAGTCAGACTGCTGTAGTGACCAGGAGATCCTTTCCCCAGCTTCACCTGGAGCAGCAGCTACACCCTTTCCTGGAAAGGCAGATCTGACCACAGTGGTTCATGCCGAAGTTACCTCTAGAATAGACTACTGCAATGTGCTGGGACAGCCCTTGAAAAGTGTTTGGAAGCTGACACTAGTGCAAAATGGAGCAGCCAGAGTGGTGTCAAGTGTGCATTTTAGAAATCAATAGCACTAGATCTGTAAGAACAGCACTGGGTTCCAATTTGCTTCTGAGCTTAATGCAGGGTGCTGGCATTGACCTACAAAACCTTAAACAACTGGGGGCCAAAACAGCTGAAGGACTGCCTCCTCCCATATGTGTCTGCAAGCAATTTGAGATCTTCAGAAAAAACTCTGTTGTTTGCCTCAGCACCTCATGAATTTAGGTTGGTGGGTACACATAACATGGCTTTGTCTGTAGTAGTGCCTCTACTGTGGAACTCCTTACCCAAGGAAGTTAGTTTGGCCCCATCTCTATTAAGGTTCTCTTGCTCAGCAAAAAGAGAGCTGTTCCTCATGGCATTCAGTGTTTGTAGTTATCGGTTTAACTGTTTCAAAACTGGATTCTAGAATTGTTTTCAGACTGCTTTTAGGAGTGTTCAAAGAGTATTTTAATGTGCTTTAAAATGTTATAATCTTTGGATTGTTTTAACTGGTTTTTATTTGTTTATTGCTTCAGGAGGCCTTGTAGGCTGGGAGGCAATACAGAAATGTGAAAGAAAGAAAGAAAGAAAGAAAGAAAGAAAGAAAGAAAGAAAGAAAGAAAGAAAGAAAGAAAGAAGTTGATAAGTGACTTGAAGGCAGAAATACACACAATAAACTAGGATGATCAGGTTAGCCATAGCAATGTCAAACATTTGTCAGAGAACTACATTTTTTGGATTGATCAATGAGACCAATTTCATACACAGGACAAGACCTCTAATGGAATCAATTTATTTTTTATGTGTTATAGCTCTTTTAAGTGCATAGGGCTTCTACTTTCATTGATCTGTCGACTTGTCAGACATTAATGTTAATGCAAAATACTTACACAGGGCAATGAATTAATAACCCCACAGTAAACAGATTGAGGAATCAGTCTGACAGTGTTTATAAAATGGATTGGCAAATGGTTTAATCTTCCCATAAATCCATAATTTTTTAATCTCAGACTACAGGAAGAGATTTTGACAAGCCTCCAAGAAATATAATTGATATAAATTCTTCCTTAGCTGTTTATGCCCTAGGTAGCAAATCAATTTGAATTCACTGAATAAATCATGTTTTTGTTTAGGTAAATACACAAGATGGCATTAAACAGGATCCATTAAGATAAGTGTCACATCATGAATGTTTCATAAGGCAAAGCTTCATTTTCTCCACAAAGGGGAGGGGGAAACGCAATCAAACAAAATGGTTTCCTCATAACGGGACCTATATGTGGAATATTGAAAAAAAAAAGAATAAATGAAAAAAAAATTATAGGCTGTCAGAATCTTTCCATAATCTAAGATCTAATAGGTTGCTTTCACTGATTGAACTGCTTCTGTCAGTCCACCTTGCTCAAATTCCAGAGATGTCCCCTCTTATTTCACAATTTGCTAACAGGGTGGAAATTGAAGCTGTGTTTATTTTTGTTACAATTATTACAGCATACTCGGTCAGGGTTAGGCCAAACCATTTTGCTGGCAGAGACAAAGGGCAACATCCTCTCTCACATTCTGGATACAATAGCTGACTAGAATTCTAGTAGAGTCTTGTTGCAATGTCAATGGGGAAGTATCTTCAGCTACAACTGAGGCCCTTTCCACACCGGGGTAATAAAACGTTGTAGCGCAACCTCTAATGGAGATCGTCTACACCGTAAAGTGGGTTGGGGCGGACTACTTTAGCATAGTTCCACACCCCAATCTGCACAGGAGAGACTGGAAGTGGTGGCACCGCGTGCTTTTTAAAAACCACTTTTGATGAGGTTTTTAAAAAGCACGGGGCGTGCAGCCGCGTGCAGCCCCATCGCAGCACCCGGAGTAGATTTGCAGGCATGCACAAGTGTGTGCCTGCAGATCTGCTGGGGGTGGGCTTCCAGCTGGCGAGCTTCTCTGGTTGGTGGAGAGCCTCCGCCAGCCGTAAGCCACCATTTTGGACGTCGCAGGATGCCGAGGAGTGTGGAGCAGCGAACACGCGTTGCCCCGCGTGGCGATGGACTTACCTGGCTGCTGGTAAGCTCCGTTTCAGCGCATTTTGCCCCGTTTCTCCCTCCACATGTGAAAAGGGCCTGAGTCTAGTTTAGGGTTCATAACAACTTTGTCTTTGGACCACAACAACTATCAAGAGGGCTCAACAGGAACAGGCAAAGCATTTCTGTGCCTGCCTGTCAGTATCTTCTAGCTGAGGTATTTTTTTCACTCTGCCAAATGACAGGGCTGATCCTAATGACAGTCGTCAGGGCCAGCCCAAGAGATTTTCTTGCCGGAAGCAAATGGCGAGATTCTCCCTCTGCTTCCATGAATAGAACTTGCCTGGCAGCTAAATCTTACTTGCTCTGAACTTCATCTTACTTCAGCACTAGCAATTAGTGTATTCCTGAGGGCAGCATGCAAGTTGAGTGGTGCAAAACAGGCTGCACATCACATACAGAGGGAGTAACACCAGAGAGCTCAGCAAGAACAATGGAGGCACTGACATTGCTGCCCTGCATCATCTGCTGCCTGAGGCAGTTGCAGCACTTTGTTCAATTATAGGGTTTGCCCTGAGAGTTGACAATTTAGTCAAAGTGACGCACATCAGAGTTGCATTCATTTAAATAAAAAAACACCTCTATCACTCTTTCATTGACATCAGTGGGTCTTAACAATGCTTAGTTTGGGCTAGTTCAGGCTCTGTGAAGGATTTTAATAGCTGGTCTGTTTGGAGGAGGGTGTCCACACATCTACATTACTTAACATTGCTCTCATACAAGCACCACAGTAGTGATTCAAATCCTTATCAATGTTATCCTTGCATACAAGAACAAATAATTCGTGCAGTTTTCTCCTTTCTGCAGAAGAAAATAAATATTCCACTGCAGTGTTCTGTCCTTATTTGAATGTCTCAAAGTGCTGTGGAGAAATTCTGTGGGGAGAAACACAGGGGTCAGAATCCTGTGTCAGCTATTTAGTTAAGTATACTTAGCTTAGTAGCTGATACAGGATTCTGGCCCCTATGTTTCTTCCCACAGAGTAATTTCTCTTTAGCACTTCAAGTGTACTTAATCAAGTAAACTCGCTTGGCCTGACACACACACACACACACACACACACACCCTGGGAACCTTACAAAACTGTCATTTCCAGTGTTCCAATTGCTGACAGAACAGATCTACTTCTCCCCGTGCAGATGATGCCCAGTAAAGTAGGCTTGAAGTGGAATTATGGTCATACCAACAGTGTCACAAATGAGACTAAGTAGCGATCATGAATACGAAACAGCTATGGATGAATAAACCTAAGTAACTGTTTTGTTTTCACAATCAATCCTTAATCCTGATTATGACATTGTTGCCACAATTGTAACTTCCTTCTAAACCTATTTTACCTGGCAACAGCTGCAGGGAGAGAAAGGGATCTATTCTGCTTGGAACTGAAGGGCAGGTGAATGACATCTCTATTAGGGTTTTTTTTTTGTGAGGGGGGGTCAAGCCAGGAATTTTACTTAGTTAAGAACCTGGTTTCTTTTCACAGCCTCTTCTATTTGCACAAAAAACTTTTTTTTTTTAACAAAACCACACTTTTCCCATAGCATAATTGCTCCACGACACTTTGGGATATTTGAACAGGAGGAGAAATCTGTGCAAAAGACTTTAGATTCTGAAATATTGTTTAATAGGCACATGAAGATAGATAGCAATCCTGGGATCCTTTCCCACATCAGAATGACTCTGCTCTGCCTTTGCTATGGTGATTTAGACACCTGTCTTCCATGTAACACTTAGGAACA
The DNA here is from genome assembly GCA_948474755.1 of Ctenosaura bakeri. Lineage (NCBI taxonomy): Eukaryota > Metazoa > Chordata > Lepidosauria > Squamata > Iguanidae > Ctenosaura > Ctenosaura bakeri. Next base: position 342,320 of record CAOLHI010001210.1, read on the forward strand.
ACTCTGTGTGTGTGTTTGTGTGTGTGTAAATCTTTAGTATGGCATATACACATACATAGTCATTAAGGAAAAACTGACTAGAAAGAAAATAGCAAACTGTTTCTGCCCACTGGATGAAATTATATGTGTTTTTGTGAATGGAATGATGCAAACAGACCAACCACTATTCACTCCCACTGCAGTTCTTTCACACTCTGATGCTAATGCAGATTGAAAAATGGTCAGCTTATTTCTTTAACTTCAACAATCACACAAAATCCCACCCTATAAGCTCTGTGATGGAGAATGCTATTCATAGTCCAGATTGCATATTAGCGAGTGAGCCCAGTCACTTGCTCTGCTTCCTACCACCTTGACACCTTTCTTCTATGGTCATACTGAAGGCAGAGTGTCTAGCTTGTTCCTTCTTTCTGATGTTTTCATCTCTGGGCGGGTTTGGAGTACTGTGGACAGTGCTTTTCTGCTGTGGTGCTGAATTGACCCAATCCAATATATTCCAGAGCTGGGACACATCAGCCTGAACTGGTTTACAACCCTATTGGAAACCTCTTAAATGAAATTGTTCTTGTTAATTCCCTTCAAGTAGTCTTTGACCTATGGTGACCCTATGAATAAGAGATCTCCAGGACATTCATAGAATCATAGAATCATAGAATCATAGAAATGTAGAGTTGGAAGAGACCACACGGGCCATCCAGTCCAACTCCCTGTCATGCAGGAACACCCTCAAAGCACTCCCGACAGATGGCCATCAAGCCTCTGCTTAAAAACCTCCAAGGTAGGAGACTCCACTACTCTCCGAGGCAGCAGATTCCACTGCCGGACAGCCCTGACTGTCAGGAAGTTCTTCCTGAGGTTCAGGTGGAATCTCCTTTCCTGCAGCTTGAATCCATTGCTCCTTGTCCTGGTTTCTGGAGCAGCAGAAAACAAGCCCCCTCCTTCCTCTACGTGGCATCCCTTCAAATATTTAAACATGGCTATCATGTCCCCTCTTAACCTCCTTTTCTGCAGACTAAACATACCCAGCTCTCTCAGTCTATCCTCATAGGGCATGTTTTCCAGGCCTCTCACCATTTTGGTCACCCTCCTCTGGACTTGCTCCAGCTTGTCAATATCCTTCTTGACATTCTGTCATCAACACTTCTGTTAAGATTTTGCAAACTCAGGACTGTGACTTTCTTGATTGAGTCTATCCACTTGTAAGATGAGCTTCCTCTTTTCCTACTGCCTTCCACTTTGCCAAGCATTATCATCTTTTCTAATAATGTCTGACAACCTCAGTTTAATCATTTTGGCTTCTAAAGAGAATTCAGAACTTATTTTCCCATTTATTTGACTTTTTGGCACTCTACAGTATCCTCAGAACTCTCCTCCAGCAACCATGTCTCAAATTAGTTGATTTTTTTTTACCTATCAGGTTTTTTTCACTGTCCAGCTTTCAAACCCATAAATAGAAATCAGAATCCAAAGATACAGAGTGGAGGTTGAAAACTGTAATGGATTTATCAGTCCCCAATCCTTTGAAATCAATAGGGGTTAAGCTAGCTTCCCCTTTTCACCTTCTCACAGTTTCATATCAGCTGGTGAGCAAAAAAAGCCAACATTTATTGTGTTTCCAAATTCTTTCCAGGCATTTTCAACTGCTGCAAAATCAACACTCTGTATAAATAGCAAAAGCCATAGGAGTCTTATGGGAAATGTGTATTTTACACATATAAATAATCTTATTACATTTTGTGTGAAAAAAGATTTTGACATTGTGACCTCCAACTTCACTCCTGTCTACAACAAACTAATATTACTATTTTCTGTTGCTGTATTTTACATGGCCTCAACAATCTGGTGCTGCCAGTATTTTTGAATTGTAATAACTTGTCATTCACCTCTGTTCCTTCTATTCTTCTCTTTCCTCAAGATCTACATATTTGTGCTGAGGTGCCATCAATTTAGGACCTAAATGGAGTTGGGCTCTTGAACATGTAAAGAAAAGTCATGATGACCGACAACTATCTGGAAAAGAAGTAAAATAAAATAAAAGTTCCACTAGTGAAATAATTTCTTTGTCTATTTTATTATCTATATTTGTTTGAAGCTATTAGATGAGTTCCCAAGATGTCACGATAATTAGTTTAAATGCATGGCAGTCATAGAGTGTTCAAAAATCTATTTTAAAATTCCAAACTAGCATTGATTTATCTTGGAACTTCCATTGGAGAGCCAGTTGTCCCTCACATTCTTATCTATTAGACTCCAGTAAAATAAATAAATAAATAAATAAATAAATAAATAAATAAATATAGTTTAAAAAAGGACTTGTATTTAGAGAATAAGTTTTGTTTGACTGGTCTTTCAGTGGTGTGTCTTTCTGCTTTTTTTTTTGTATTTCAGCAGACAATTTCTAATTTTAGATATCTATATCTTGTAATTTGAACTGTTTTTTTATGTGGATTGTCAGCTACTTTGAGTATTTTGTAGGCAATGTGATATATACCTTTTTCCTCCAAATAATTCCTCTCCTCCCCCAGTTCCTCCTCAACTAAATACAAATATCAACACTGTATAACAAAATACAAATTGCAACCTCTGAAAACATCCCATAAGCAAAGGAACTAAAATTGGTCTTGTAACAGAGACTAAAATAACTATCACTGAAGAGAGACTAAAATCAAAGTCTGAGATACTTAAGAAAAAGTCTTTGGTGTCAGAAATACAGCAGTGTAGGTTGGGGATTTTCCCCAGGTACGTATTTTCCGGCGTATAAGACGACCCCCAACTTTTCCAGTTAAAATATAGAGTTTGGGATATACTCGCCATATAAGACTACTCCTCTTCCAACACACACCAAATAAAAATTAAAAAAAACATCAGATTTGATTTCAATATCATATACATCCAACATATGTCCTTAAATTTGTTTTCTGTTGTTACTTTGGACTAATACATGGATGCATTTAATTTGACAACATGCACCTTGCAAGTTCTACTTTAGCTTTTGTACTCAGTGGAGTGCAACTTCACTTCAACAAAGCATACATATCTGATGGTGGAGTTATGTTACGCTGCCTCTGTGCTGAATACCAATGTGGCAATGTAGTTCAGTGTCAATGTAAATGGTTGAGAATCCATTCTGTAATTGCAATGCACAGTGCACAACGCTTATTCACATGCTATTCTATGTACCAGTAGTTTAATGTGTTTGATACCCTGTCCCCTTTGAAATATCCTCTGCAAAATAAATGTAGATATATTTCCACTTCCTGTCTTCAACAAATGTTGAAAGTGGAATTATCACGTTGTAACAGCCTAGTGTGGAAATTGCCCCGGAGTCCTAGTCCAGTGTTCAAATCATTACATCACACTGGCTCAGCACTCCTCCACAGGGTAGTTTTAGCAGTTAGACAGAAATCACTGTACAATTCAATGGGACTTATTCTCATTTTTAAAAAAAAGAAAAAAAGAGAGAGAACAGCTAAGATTCCAAGGTTGTTGATATTTGGCTAGCCCCACAACATACAGCCACCTCTCCTTCCTGCAAGATCCCTACACTTTTACAGGCAAGGAAACAAGCAGAAACTCAGCAAGCCAGAGCCCTCATCTTTTATAACATCCTCACATCCAGGGAGACTCACATTTTTTTTATGGCTGGTGTTCACCCAAAATCCCCACCAGGAACAAACAAGCAAAAGGCTTTTGCCATTTCCGCACTAGACTGTTATAGTGCAATGATTCCACTTTCAACAACCTATGGAATCCTGGGGTTTTCAGTTTGGGGAGGGACCCCTCTGTAAACTGCAAACCCCAGGACTCCACAGGATGGTGTAGTGCAGAAATGGTCCTCGTCCCCCCCCCAACACTTTAATTCCGAAACAGTCTACCAAGTCACCACATCAGGGTTCCTCAAAATGAGCGGCTCTTTGCTCCTGCTCAGGCTGTTGTAGACTGTAACACCACTCTCTCAGCCTGGGGGTGTGATCCACTTCGTCCCAAGCCCGGGGCCGCCACAGCAGCACTTTCTCCTCCCATAAGGTGCGCCCCAAAGCTGCTTTCTTCCCGCAGCAAGAACGGTGGCTCTGCCAACCAAAAAAGACCACCCTCCGCAGTACCGAAGACCCAGCCGCTGCAACGGGGAGGCAGCAGCGGTGGCGGCTTCCAGACAGCCGAGGACCAGCAAAAGCGCACGGCGCATGCTTCCCTGCGGAGAAAGCCGCTTGTGAGTCTGCAGCCTGTCGCCAGCTCTCAGTGCTGCAAGCCCAGTTGTTGGTGGTTTTCTCTGCTATCCCCGTCTCTTGCCCTTCTCCCGGCTTTCCACTGGCCTCGCAGGTTGCCCGGTGAGCACAGACAAGGTGATGAATATCCTGATGCGGGCCGGGGGAACGGTGGCGGTGGTGGCAGTGCCTCTGCCTGGGCGGCGGCGGGGGGAAGCTCTGTGGGCCGGGGGAATGGTTGTGCCAGCGGCGGTGCCTCTGCCTGGGCGGTGGGGGGAAGCTCTGCAGGCCGGGGGAACGGCAACGGCGGCAGCGGCGGTACCTCATACCCGGCGTATAAGACGACCCCCCCTTTTGAAAAGTTTTTCGGGGGTTTAAAAGTCGTCTTATATGCTGGAAAATACTAAATGATTCCATGGCTGAAAACTCACCACCTAAAATGCCTCATGTATCATACTTCTACTCTGAACTTGGAGGAATATCTCCAAAGGCAAAAGTAAGCATACAAGATTACATTTTCCATTAGGTCCTAAGCCACATACAATTTGTAGGTTAAAATTTTGTAAGCTGGCACATCAAATTGGCTGGGGAATGTCAGGCACAAAACTATTGGTATAATATGCACATATTTAGAATTTTCATAGCTCTTTTGGAGGATCACAACACATACAAGGTATGTCCCTCATACATGAACTCAATATTCCTTATTGGATATACATCCACCAACCTCGGGATAAAAATTGGAAATAAAATACCCTTGGGAAAATTCTGTACATGTTAAATCACAAATACAGAAGTTTCAGTCTAATAGTTACAATTGTTACATGGTGCCATTACTTGTTGTTATTGTTGTCATTTGTGTGCCTTCAAGTCACTTGCAACTTATGGCAGCCGCAAGGTGAACTTATCATGGAAATTTCTTGGCAAGATTTGTTCAAAGGGATTTTGTGTTTGCCTTCCTCTGAAACTCAGAGAGTGTGACTTGCCTAAGGTCATCCCGTGAATTTCCATGGCTGAACGGGGATTCAAACCCTGATCGCTTGAATTGTAATCCAATGTTAAATCACTACATGACACTGTCTATTATGCCATTCCTTGAAATCAATAAATGGTGCATGATCTCGTGGCTGTTGGATACTTTGGCTTTATAACACTCAGATTCACTAATGTTTTGAGGCTGGTGGTTAAAAAACGTGCGTGCACACACACACACACACACACACACTGTAACTTGGGCCATTTCTGCACTGGACTGTTATAGTGCTATTATTCCACTTTCAACATCCTATGGAATCCTGGGGTTTGCAGTTTAGGGAGGGGGTTTCCTAAACTGCAAAACCCAGGATTCCATAGGACATTGAAAATGGAATAATAGTGCAATAATAGGCTAGTATGGGAATGGCCTAGCTTGTCAAAAAGTGAAGTGTAAGTCAAAGGAAGGATGAATCAATGATTAGATAGTCCTAGGGAAAAACTTTGGGCTAAATCCCATTTAGTCCCACCGAGAGTAAACCCAGTGAAATGAAAGGGACTTGTTCATTAGTAACTAAAGTCCAGATTTTTTTCAATGGATCCATTCTTGGTAGGACTAACATTGTATTGAGCCCTGTCTCTAAACAAGCATAGATAAAGTAAGTAGAATGAAGATACTGCACACGACTTCTCAATTTTTTTTCTATATTACTTTTTTGGAAATAAGGAAGAGATATCTTGTCAAGGTTGTTGCTGGACTGGCAAAGGTTTCCTCTGAGTGGATGGCAGAGGGAAGAGGAGGTGTGGCCAGACAGCCAGGTGCAAGGCCAGCAGGATTGTTATGGCTATGCCTTGGGTATTGGAGAAGGCCGCATGCCAGAGCACTGATTGGGTCACTCCACTTGTTCTAGGATGACAAGGTAGCATAAAAAGGCTGGTGTTTGCCTTGACCAGCTGCCAGTTAGCTGCCCTAGCTTGACCTGCCATGCCATTGGCAGTATACTGATTGTAAGGGGAGATGCTGCCCAATTTTCCTCCGTTATCTTCTGTTTTAACTCTTTGTCTAATTGCTGGCAAGCTAGCATGTTTTGGCTAAGTCTTAACTTAGAGTGTGGCAATAAATCAGTACTCTAAGCCTAACTAATGAGCCTCTGGAATTTTTTCTGCTTCACTGGGACCCTCTGCTGCATCGAAGCCTTGCTTCACAGATAGCACTCTACTCATGCTCAGAGGAGCCAAATCCTGCTAACCTTGACATATTTTCCCTGTTTGCGTATAAGAAGCAAAAAGAGGCACATCAACACTATCTCATAAACAAGTTTGAGGAGATGTCAGACTTAACTATGTCAGCATGAACACTGAGTCTGAGTGTACCAGGAGATCATCATCAGACATTCTGAAAAGAAATGTCTCTATGAAGCCTTCAAGTTATAATCCCTGGCAAAACCATTAAGCTTCCAGCTGTCTGAGACAAAATTTCACTATTTTTTTCCCCTCTTTTTCACTCTTTCCACATTTTATGAGCCTCTGGAGAACTCATCTCCCCTTGCATACAGAGCTAAATGTTAATTATTTTGTAAAAGTTTCATCTTCTGTTTGATTGCCACTCTCAGGCCTGGGTAGATAGGATTTAAATATTCACAGCATAACCAAGGCAGCCACTGAGGTGAAGAAAATGGAGATAAGCAGTATTATTCTCCCACTGGGGTTATGGTAGCTCAAAAGATCCAGGGGGCATGATAAAACTTCTGCAAAAGACATCTGATGGGGATTGGGGATTTAGTTTGATGTATGTCAGACGTGTATCAGGAGAGGTTCATCCCATTCAAACCAACGTGTAGGGAGGGTGAGGAAATGTCTAATACTGAGAGTGACATTGTTGGTTGCCCAACAGAGACAAAGAGTCCCTTTGTGAAAACTTAAGCAAATTAACTGCAGGCAAAACAAGGAAAAGGAAGTAGTCTTTTAAGAAATAAATCATCTTTCAGTATGGGAATTCCTTCCATTTAAATGTCTACTCATTTAGTAATATGACATTTATACCCCCAGGGGGATACTGCTTAATTTGGTGGCACTAAAATACATGCGTGTGGGATGTCATTTAATGCTTTGACAGATTCTATGCTTTCCCCACCCCCATACTCTGGATTCTCAGTTAAATTGGACTCAGCAAGAAGAGAGAAAGAGACAGAAAAAGAGACAGAGATTTTGGGTCAGCAATGGGGGGGGGATTTATTGTAACTTCCTAAAAATTCTAGTCAGGAATGATTGGAGACAGGATTTTCCAGCACTCTGGAGAGATCACAGCTGTAATATGAGATGCCACATGATGTTTGGTTTTACTTCTAATTTGGGTTTTCCAACTGCCACAAAATATAATTTTGTTAAACTCCTGTTTCTCCATAAAACCGATCTCTTTCCCTTTTATGAAACTGTGGCGCAGACATGCGCATACATTTACATATACACACAGAAAACAAGCAAAGAACAACCACTATCAGCCCCTGTCCTTTTTTCCATACTGTTTGGAGATGATAGAAACTGTAGTCTAACACACCGGGAGGGCCTCAGGATGGAGAAGCTTCTGGTAGGGTGATATTCTTATCTCCATACATCCACTGTTCAAATTGTTTTCAAGGACTGTTTTGCAGCTTTGACTTTTTTTTTTATTTAAAAGAAAATGAAGCTTCTAGATACTGAGGGGCCACAAGGCAATGGCCTAAGCCCCATTGTTTGTCCTCACTAGAGCAGACTCATTGAGGCCATTTCCACATGAAGATATCCTTGTGTGACACCCTGCAGCAGTCCTAACAAGGAAGGGAGTGCAACAGGAATGACTCTGCCTCTTCTTTCCACAGTGCAGACAGGCACTTAACCATGTTGCACTATGGCAGGAAGCATTGCCATCCTGTTTCCCTGCCCTTCTACATGATGATGCATATGGGAGCACCACGCAATCATAGGCACAATTTTTTTTTTTCCATTTCTGGAATACTGCACAAGTGCGACACTTAGGGACGGGCTGGCAATGACACCATGCGGAAATGGTATGAATCAATTGGATTTATCTATGTGTTCAATTACCATTTAACAGTTGATTTTAATGGATTTGCTCTAGTTAAGACTGACCAACAGGATTCCAAACAATCACTTTAGTTTGCTAATACTATGATCATTCTTCATAATACTAGTAAACTGTTACCTTAATATCTTCTCAAGGTACATCTCACTTTCATCACAGTCTTTAAAAAAAACAAAAAACCTCCTCATACAGCTAGCATCATAATTCAGATTGTATGGCACAGATAACTTATAACCAGCTTTTCTCTTTACAGTCTTTGTCATCAGTGGTGTAACTGCATGAGTTTAGACACTGGACTAGATGGCTTAGCAAAACTAATTTTCAGAAGATAAACAGTATCATTTATTTAAGATGTGGTAAGTCAGTCCTACTGATGTGAGTTTTCTTTTGCTCATTATGTTGAGTACGGCTCTAGATTTCTACCCTAAAGCCCTGCCTATTGCCATCTAAAGCTCTTGTCCAATCCTATTCCCCATGTTGTGGAACTGAGCTAGAATCTATTTCCAGCTACTACATTTGTTCTCAACAAACACAGTGTACTGATGTAATTCTTTCTCCCTTCCTATGTTGCCAACAAAAGAAAGTGTGGATTATTTGTTTCTTTCTATACAAAAGAGTGGAAGTGATCTTTGTAAACCAAAATGTCAACAATCTGGACAAGTAACAACCGAACAAGGTAGGACATCTTGGAAGTGAAGGATGTTTGCTTCACTGAAGAAGGCATAGGGAAACAAAAGCTTCTAGGGGGGTATTTAAAAATCTTTTACATTATCTTTTTTTTTTAAAATGTAGCCAACTTCATATTGATTCCATGCTGAAATGCAACTGTGTTCCCCCAACACCACTAAATATTAAAATGAATTTGAACGGTGATAAATTTAGGACATTTATTCCATTTAAACATAGAAATGCTAGTTAATATAGACTCTGTGCAATTCAATATCAAGTTAGTCTTCTCTTGTCTGCCCCATTTTCATTTTAAAGATAATAACATAATTTCAGTGACACTGTAGATATTACAGTGACAATTTATGTCGAATATTTTGACTCACACATTCGTGAGAGTTCCGGGTGCAGAACCCTCACGAAAGTGGAAAAACCATGAATAACTTTCCCTTGCGATCCCCCTCCCATTCCCCTCCCTATCTCCCCTTTCCATTCCTTTGTCTCTGGCTGCATTCCCCAGGAGAATGAAAAAATAATAATAATAAAAGGTAAAGGGATTACTGGTACTTTCCCTTCACAGGGAGAAGAGCAGAGTTCTGCTATTCTAGCTACTTCTCATTGCCAACTTGAGAAAAGAGCGGTAGGAGCAAAGATAGCAAATGACCATAGAATCATAGAGTTAGAAGAGACCACAGGGGTCATCCAGTCCAACCCCCTGCCATGCAGGAACCCATATCAAAGCACTCCCAACAGATGGCCATCCAGCCTCTGCTTAAAAACCTCCATAGAAAGAGACTCCACCACAAGGCTGACCTCATGTGGTTACTCTGTTGGTATCTTTAAGCTTATTTTCACCTATAGACCAGTATGTATTCCACTGCCAAACAGCTCTGACCATCAGAAAACTCTTCCTGAGGTTTAAGTGGAATCTCTTTTCCTGCAGTTTGAATCCATTGCTCCTTACTCTAGTCCCTGGAGCAGCAGAAAATAAGCCCGCTCCCTCCTTGACATGATATCCCTTCAAATATTTAAACATGGCTATTATGTCCCCTCTTAACCAAGCTTCTCTTCTGCAGACTAAACATACCCAGCTCCCTAAGCTGTTCCTCATAGGGAATGGCTTCCACACCCTTCACCATTTTGGTCACCCTCCTCTGGACATGCTTCAGCTTGTCAATATCCTTCTTGAAATGAGGTGCCCAGAACTGGACACAGATGAGGCCTAACCAAAGCAGAATAGTGGTACCATCACCTCCCTTGATCTAGACACCATATTTCTATTGATGGAACCAAGAATCGTGTTGGCTTTCTTGGCTGCCGCATCACGCTGCTGACTCAGTTTCCACTAAGATTCCTAGATCCCTTTCACATGTACTGTTCTCCAACCAGGTGTCCCTCATTCTATATTTGTGCATTCCATTTTTTTCTGCCTATGTGTAGGACCTTACATTTTCCTGTGTTGAAACTCATTTTGTTAGCTTTGGCCCAGCTCTCCAATCTGTCAAGATCCTTTGGAATTTTGATCTTATCCTATGGAGTATTAGCAAGCCCTCCCAATTTGGTATCATCTGCAATCAGAAGCCATTACAGAGCGGAATATTCAGCCACATGGCAAAGAGGACATGCCTCCAGCCATAGGAGGGGGGTTTGCTCACCTATAAGGGAAAAAGAATCCATTTTAAAAACAAGATTCGCAAGCCTGTGAGGAATGCAAGGGAAAGGGAGGAGGAAAAAGTTGGGCTGGAGGAGGAAAGCACATGCCTCATGAATAATCAAATTTGTGAAGGTCAAACCCGTGAATATGGAAGGAGGATTGTATATGCAAAATGTATTATTAAGGATAACACAATGGTGAGAGCAAGAGTGGAGAATTTTGGCCCTCCATGTTTTTGATGTTTAACTCAATGTTAAACAGTGCAGTCAATAACGAAGATTCAAGAACATACCAAGGTCAGAGTATAGCACTAATGTTGGGAAGACCAAAGTTCTAACCTCTGCTCAGTCATGAACATCTCTGACTCATGAAAATCTCTTGGGCCAGCATTATTTCTCAGACTAATTCATCTCACAATGTTATTCTCAGAATAAAAGTGAGGAAAAGAATCACAAACACCATTCAGCTTCTTGGACAATGATGGGATATAACAATAAGAAATAAAAGGTCACCACCACCATCATCATCTTACAATACCTTAGTGGCCAGTCCATTTGTGAAATAAAGACTTCTTTGAATTTAAAACCAGAGGAGAGAGAGAGATGATGGACAGGCAGACAACAGATTAAACTGCATTTGTTATGGAGCTGTTAAAAAATGCAAACCCTCAGTTACTAGAGGGAAACCATAGTACATCTAGTAATCAGTTTGAACACTGCTATAGGCTTTCTTCTTCAGTTATTGGTACAACACATGTACATAAAGTTCCTCATTTTTGGCACTTGAAGTATTGGAACAGACTACATACACATTTATTTATTTATTTAAAAATCTGCTATCGTTAGACAAAATTAACAAACCAGTACATGATGAACAGATTCACACACTCACACCCAATCATCAAGCTTCTGTAGTGGAAAAGAAAATGCTTTACAAGCTGTTTTTCACTGCACAGCTGATGAATCATTTGTCCATTTAAGTCTTGAGTGGGGTGTTTACTGATCTGTAACTAATGTAAGGCATAAGGGACACTAGTGTCTCTCAGCCATATTTTCTAGCAGCTCACTAAACTGCAAATGGATATATAACTGTTGGGAGGTGTTTCAGAGATACACCAAACGCCAGGCAAGGCGCAATAGGAGATGATCTTGGCACCAGGGGAGTTAAAGCTTTGTTAGACAGTGACCTTTCGGAAACTCTGCTCATGTGGTTATTTCTTCAGATAGCGTTGAGATTCATGTGCTGGCTGCTGGTCACATAAACTGGCATGAAAAATGTGTATAGTGGAGTACAAATACGAAAGAGAGAAACAGTACAGGCAAATCCTGTTAATTTCTTCCCTCTTCTTTAATGAAAAGTTCAAGTTGGTTGATTTTGCTTTTAAGATGCACGTCCCTCTCCATGTGTTATCTAAATATATGACTCTAACCCAGTTTCAGAGCATTTGCCCTAACTGTAGTTTAATTGGGACTCTCAGCTGGCCTTCTGTGAAATAAGGCTGACCTCATGTGGTTACTCTGCTGGTATCTTTAAGCTTATTTTCACCTATAGACCAGTATGAGAAATATTTACACATACAACAAAAAATGCAATCTGAACTGGAAATCTCTGTTTTGCATTTTAGGTGCACATGATGTTCTTTTAAAAAAAATATTGAGGGGACAAGAACATCTGATAGTAGATGCCTAAAATATCTAAAAATCTTTTTTCTTAAAAGGGGAGTGCTGACTCAATAAAACAGAGACTGCCTAGCAGCTATCATTTGAAGTATTATTTTCATTCTTTACATAATTTAGATCACAGATGCAGATGTCCCTTTGCCTTAAGGATCCAGACTGACCATCTAGTTTGGTAGGGATATGAAAGACATTTGTCCAAATCATCGCTAGTATTCAATATTGCAGTTATAGATTCATGAGCAATACTATTCCTTATTTTGAGAGACCATTTCCACATAACATTGCTGTCCTGCAATAGAGGCACATTGCTGGTGGTCCATGAGTTTTGCTTTCATATGATGTATTTGTGGTTCTGCTGCCAAGGTGTCCCTACCTGTCACGATCACAAGATATTCTATTAACAGAGAAAAATCCATTAATGGCCCATGATCATGTGGTGCTCCCATCACCAGCGGCCATGCAGGATGGGTGGAAGCACAATCTAGGCACTTCCTTCTCCAGTGTAGCATGGGAAAGAGGCCAACTGCACTGCAGAAGGAGGGCAAATGTTGCTCATGCTCCCATCTGCAGGCAGCCGGCCAGGTGCAGAGGGGAATGTTGGGGACAGACTCCCATTACTGCAAAGGTGCTGCTGGGATGACGCCAGGATGACATTGGGAAAGGGTAAGCTGCAAAAATGGCCTAAAACTACATAGTCTTACTCTTAATCTACATAAATGCCACTCCAGTTTAGCTTGAAAGCCAGCCACTGAATTGAGCAGAGGTCTGTTCACCTGGAAGTCTGGGAGCAAGGAAGACAATATTTACAACTCATCCCACTGGTGAATGGGCCAACTGAGTGAACCTCCTTCTGACAGCTCTCAGTTGATACAATTGGTAGGTGGGCCCAGATATGATACTTAGTTATGTCTCCTGAAATAAGTTGCTGATCTAGGATACTGGGGTACATTTCTATGCAAATCTACTTGATTCCACTTACGGAACCACTATGCAAACTGAAACACAGTTATGTTTTACTAGTCCCACTTCTCTACATTTGGTGACAGTGTTTTCCAGTCACAAAATGTGTACCTGAATGTGTGTATTTGGGGAAATAATAAAGAGTATTGTATGGGACAAAATTACCACTAAGATACCTATGTTAAGAGAAATATGTGTGAAAAAGCATATGTTAAACATATACACACATACATACACATACTAGATGTAAGAAAAAAAAATAAAACTAACAGATTCTTCCATCATACTAAATGGATCTGGAGGTTTATTCTGAACAGCCTGGTTTTGAATGCCGTGTGCATCTAACCTTACTAAATTAGTGTTGGCACTCTTTCTTTCTTTCTTTCTTTCTTTCTTTCTTTCTTTCTTTCTTTCTTTCTTTCTTTCTTTCTTTCCTTGATTGGATCCTTATCCTCCACAAGGATGGGGCAGGAACAACAGCAGGCAGGATCAACAGTTTCCTGTATAGAATGGATCTAGCTGTACCTGCTGGATTTGGCAAGTGTAGGTGGTAGAGAAGTTACTTTGGATTGCTTTCATCAAGAGCTTATTTGTATCCAGAAGAAGGAGGAGGAGGAGGAACAAAAAACAACAACATAAGCCACCAGTATATGAATAGGGAAATAATTCATACCATCATACTAGGGTGAGTTTTTCTCTTTGCTCTGGACAGAAGCTTCCCTTGTAACAGATAGTGTTACCATGCCATATTTTACCATATTTTCTAAATCTATGTATCTGCCAGCCAAATCTTCTTTCCCACTTGCAAATATTTGGGGTAAGGACTAGTGCAGGCTTTGGGGGTTCAGTATGTGTCCTAAGGTCTGAGCTAGACTACTCCAAAGGGTTTAACAATTCCTTGTTTTTAAAACTTAACAGCACAATAATATACTTATTTACTTAGCAAGTGAAATCCAATTAAACGCAGTTGATGGAATGGCTTCCTATCAGAGGTCTCACTATGTGAGAGGAAGTCTGATTTTGCAGTGTTGGATTCCATCCAGAGGAAATCCCAAGGGATATTTGGGAGACAACCTTATGTGTCCTTCACTGAATACAGTGGCACTTGACTCCTAGTGTCAGGAACAGATTCACTCTTACACGGATCAACAAACTTAATAGAAGATTTATTGTAACATAGTAAGGGATGCTGTCTTCAGACGTTAAAGCTCGAGAATGGAACGTTTTCCCCCCACCTTACACTTTAACAGACAGTTTCTCCTAAGATAGTTGTAAAAGAACGAACGTCATCATGCCAAACGGTTCCTTTGAAATTCCAGCCAGAAGGAATGGTTGGCGCCTGGGAATAGCTAACAGCCTACTATCACTATTTCCTCAGTCTACTGCTATCCTAAAACAATAAAACATGGAGGACTCCCGACATCCTGCCCCACTTTTTTAAAAAAATATATACATAAAGATACACAAAATATAGAAAATATCACGGAACAGTAGAAAGACAAGAAAACTAAATAGTAATATGAATGCAGTAGCAAGTCAGTCGGGGCGTTGAGGAACATCAGCCGGCGAAGAAGTCAGCGAAGGTGCCCTCTTCAGCAAACTGGAATGAAAAACAGGATGAATAGCCTTGAGGGAAGAAGGGAGATCTAGTTCAAAAGAGACATCATTAATAGCCCTTTTCACAGGAAAAGGTCCGAGAAAACGAGGGGAAAGTTTTTTAGACGGAGAAGGAGAGGAAATGTTCTTAGAAGAAAGGAAAACCAAATCCCCGGGCTGGTAAGGGGATTAGGCTGCCGTTTACGGTCAGCGAAACGTTTGTGGGAAGCTTTAGCGGATGCTATAGCATCTGAGACGGATTGCCAAATGCCAGAAAATTTAGAGACCCAAGCAGAAACAGAAGGAGGAGCGGAGGAAGAGAGGGAGAGGGGGGGAAAGGAGAAGGAAGGAAGCCGTAAACTATTTCAAAGGGGGGTTTCCCAGTAGAGGTATGAACCGCAGAATTGATGGCAAACTCAGCGAACGGAAGGAGCGGAGCCCAATCATTCTGGTTCTCAGAAACAAAACACCTAAGAAATTGTTCAAGAGATTTGTTAACACGCTCAGATTGGCCATCTGTTTGAGGGTGATAAGCACTGCTGAGTTTCTGAGTGACTCCCAGGGTTTTCAGTAGACAAGTCCAAAACTTGGAAGTGAAAATTGGATCCCTGTCTGAAATGATCACCGAAGGTAGTCCGTGAAGTTTCCATACATGATTAACGAACAGGTCAGCCAGCTGGTCAGCACGGGGTAGTTTCTTTAGAGGCACAAAATGACATTGCTTGGAAAAGTGATCAGTAACAACCCAAATAACATGAAAGCCGTGTGAAGAGGGAAGAGACACGATAAAATCCCATGCGATGACCGACCAGGGGCTAGCAGGCGCAGGCAGAGGTTGCAGGAGCCCTTGAGGTTTAGATGTGGGCGACTTAGAAACGTTGCAAGTGGCACACTGCTTAATGTAAGTTTGCACGGAGGGGTTTAATCCAGGCCACCAAAAAAGGCGGCGAATCGCATGCAATGTCTTCAAAAACCCAAAATGTCCAGCGGGTTTGGAATCATGATAACGATGAAGTACCTGCTCGCGGGCAGCAGGGGGAACGTAGACCTTGGTGCCATAAAGGGGAGATTGTCAACCCATTCTATTTTATCCTTGTTTGCCGGTAGCCAGGAGTCTGCATGCGCTGCATGAATGATAGCATCGCGGAGAGCGGAGTCACAAAGAGAGGAGGCAGAAAGCCTTGTCTTTGCTAATGCACGAGTAGTCACTTGAGAAGCCAGAGAGGAGGCAGGAAACAAGGTATTGGAGTGGGAGGACGTAGCAGGGGATTCCGCAAAACAGGGAAGTCGAGAGAGAGGGTCCGCCAGTTGGTTAGTTCGGCCAGGTTTGAAAACAATTTTAAATCGGAATCTCTGGAAAAATTCAGCCCATCTCGCCTGCTTGGGGGAGAGTTTCTTAGCAGACTGTAAGGCTTGCAAATTCCTATGATCAGTCCAAACTTCAAAGGGGAGTCGAGCCCCTTCAAGCAAATGACGCCAAGAGGACAGCGCAAAATGGATAGCCTTGGCTTCTTTCTCCCAAATAGGCCAATTAGCTTGTTGAGGGGAAAATTTCTTTGAAATGAAAGCACAAGGCCTGAGTGCTCCTGTGGTGTCATGTTGTAAAAGAACGGCTGCCATGGCAAAGTCCGAAGCATCCGTTTGCACAATGAATTGCTTCGTACTGTCGGGAAAAAGGAGTAAGGGCTCAGACGTAAATTTAGATTTCAAATGGTCAAACGCCGATTGACACTCAGGCGACCAACAAAGTCTATGCGCCTTGCCCGCAGTGGATCCTTTAGGTTTCCGTAGAAGGTTGGTGAGTGGAAGCGTTATGGCAGCAAAATCCTCAATAAAGTTCCGGTAGAAGTTCGCAAAACCAAGAAATTGCTGCAGTTGCTTCACAGTTTTAGGGACGGGCCATTGCAAAATGGAGTTAATCTTCGAAGGGTCCATTTTAAGTGAACAATCTTGAATCCTATATCCCAAGTAATCAAAAGTTTGGGTGTCAAATTGGCATTTAGATAGATTAACCACGAGGTTGTTATCTATAAGCCTTCGAACACTTCACGAACCAATGACACATGAGATTCCATGGAATCTGCGTAAATTAAAATGTCATCCAGATAAATCAGAACCCCCTGATACAACAAGTCATGGAAAATGGTGTTCAAAAACATTTGGAACACAGATGGCCCCGATTGTAAGCCAAAGGGAAGAACCGTCCATTTAAAGTTACCTAGAGGAGTTGCAAAGGTGGTGAGCCACTCAGAGTCCGGGTCCATTCTAATCCTATGAAAAGCCTCTTTAAGATCAAGTTTGGTGAAATATTTTCCTTGAACAAGATGGTCCAAAACAGTCCGTATCAGAGGTATGGGATAACAATTGGAGGAAATAACCTGGTTAATAGCAGAGTAGTTAACTATCAGTCTCGGATCCGCGCTGGGATCTTTTCTCTTTCGGAAGAAGACAGAACTCGCCGTGGGGGCTGTAGAGGGCTTGATAAAGCCGCGAGCCAAGTTTTTGTTTAGGAACTTCTTGAGAGCAAGGAGTTCTTTTTGGCTCATGGGATAAATTTTCGGTTTAGGCAGGGTGGCCCCGTCAACTAATTCCAGTTTACAGTCAAAGTCCGTGTGGGGAGGCAATTTGTCAGCCTCCCTTTCGTGGAAAGCCTTTTGGAAGTCTCGGTAGTGTGAAGGAATTTGTTGCAATTCTTCATGGGGAATAGAAAAGTTTTCATCTGAAGAGGACATAGTGCCAGCAGTCCAGTTTATCTGGGGGTTATATTCACGAAGCCAATCGATTCCCAAGACCAATTTGAACTGCATCGCCTTGGGAACTAGAAATCGCATGCTGTAATTGTTTTTGTCCATTTGAAATGAGATGGGCTTAGTGATTTTACTAATTACTCCCCCAGTCATTGAGGTCCCATCCATTTGCGTTAATTTGATGGGGCATTCCAAGGGCTCATAAAGAGTTTTCAATTGTTTGGCCAATTTGGGGTGTAACAAACTTCTGGAGCAGCCAGAGTCAATTAATGCCCTATGTACATGCAAAGTCCCATCGCTGCCACTAATCGCAACCGTGGTGTAGAAATGGGGAATTTTAGGAGTACTTACAGATGTTCCCGCCGCTTGCCAGTCATCGCAGTCAGGTTTAGAATCTCCATCTATGTCAGATGAGGACGAAGAGGTGGTTTCATCATCGGGATCGGAGTCTCCTGTCGCCGCTGCAGGGTCCTTAGAAGTGCGTCTAAGTGGTTGTTTGACGGCCGCTGTCTGATGTGTGAATTCTATATTCTTTGGGTCTGCTCGTGCTCCCTTAGTCCCAGTCGGAGCTTGGTTTCCGCGGCAGGTGTTGGCGAGGTGGCCCGGTTTTCCACAGTTAAAGCACATGCCCAAACGGAGACGTTTGTTCCGTTCCTCAGCATTGAGGACGGTGGGACCGCGAGGTTGTCGTTTTGGCACGTCTTGTCTTTGTCGGTTCAGCTGAACAGTCTGGGTTATGCCTTCCATTTCAGTAGCTAGTCTGACCCAACCTAGCAGGGTCTGTGGATTGGCCTGCATTAAGCACCCGTGTAGAATATCAGGATTTAGTCCATCTTTGTATAACTCAATTAGAATTTCATCACTCCACGGGACTTTGGTGGCCAGGTTTCTAAATTCACGGGAATACGTCCCCACATCGTTCCTGCCTTGTTTCATTCGTTTCAGTTGATATTTGGTGTTTTCCAATAAATGGGGGTCTTCAAAGCGTTCCCGCAGATGGTTCATGAAGAGCTGCAGATTTTCAGTTTCGGGGGCGCGGGAGTCATATAGGTTCGCTACCCAGTCTGCTGCCAGTCCTTTCATCCTCTGGCTTAGGTATCGAATTCGGGCCGCATCATCCCGAAATAGATGGCCGTGATCAATCATGAAATTGTTTGCCATAGTCAAAAAAAAGGAGAGTTTCTCCCCCTTCCCGTTGAAGGTCGCTTTCAGGTCTCCCACATTTCTGAGTAACAGTGGCGCTGGCGTGTGCCCTGTTGGTTGCTGGGGCGGACCAGGGGTGCCTGCCGCCGAGACAGCCGCTCGTGGTTCTCCTCCTGGTGATCTCCCTGTCTGCGAGGGACGGATGCGCATCTCGCGTAGCATGGTCTTGAGTTCGAGTATCTCCTCATCTTTTCTTTCCAGTTCGGTTTCCATTTGCTTTATCTCCTCCAAAAGGGATAGGTCTTTTGCTGATGTATCCCATCTAGCAGCCCTTCTGCGTTGTCTCAACGACGTATGTGGCTTTTCTCCCCAGACCCAGGTTTGGCCGCTTGTGGGGGTTTCCATAGCCTCGGTCAGGCGCAATTTTGTCTTGGTATCCAGGGGCACTTCAGTTTCTGTAGCTCCATCAGATTCTGCAGATCCTTGCTCTTCTTCAGTAATCGACTGGTCCATCAATTGGTGCATTTTTTGAAAGGATTCTCGAGCTTTCTGTCAGGAACAGATTCACTCTTACACGGATCAACAAACTTAATAGAAGATTTATTGTAACATAGTAAGGGATGCTGTCTTCAGACGTTAAAGCTCGAGAATGGAACGTTTTCCCCCCACCTTACACTTTAACAGACAGTTTCTCCTAAGATAGTTGTAAAAGAACGAACGTCATCATGCCAAACGGTTCCTTTGAAATTCCAGCCAGAAGGAATGGTTGGTGCCTGGGAATAGCTAACAGCCTACTATCACTATTTCCTCAGTCTACTGCTATCCTAAAACAATAAAACATGGAGGACTCCCGACACCTAGCCAACTTGTTTAAGATCACATTGTAATAAGGCATCATTTTCATAAGCCAGTGTCCATTGCTTCAAAAGTAATGCATACACCCATTTCCATAAACAAGAATGGAAAATTTTATTTGTCTTAAATGTGTTGTCCACACATGAATTTACATAAACTAGTTGAATACATCTGTGTTTTTGACTTTGGTGAACACATACTAATTTTCTAATTCTCACTAGTTAGCCCAGTTTCAAGTGACTGAAGAAGTGATATCTCACCCATTGATAGTATTACAAGTAACCAAGTTGTCAATATTAATGCTTCCTCTGCAATCTGAATTTCTGAAAAGTGATTTATATACCCTAGAGGGGAAATTCGTATTCATTGACTATGTTTGATACCATTCAAGGGAACTGTACAAATTTACAAGTCTATTAAAAGCAAAGACTTAGATCATATACCCTTGACACTTTATGCTTTTAAATCCCAACATAATGGATGAAGTTTAGCCATAGACACCACACACTCTTTTTGAATATTTGAATAAGAGAATGGCATCTTATGTGGCTCACTGGAGGAACTGTGTTTGTTATGGCAACAGGAAATATATGCCCTTTGTTAATGTAGCCTCCACAAAGTCATGTTCTGCTGCTTCATTGCATCATGTTCGGTTCCTTTCCATTCTCTTCTTTTTCTGTTCTTTGATTTATATTCAATCTTTTCTCTAAAGCTGAGACTCAAGATAGTTTACAAAACCCTGGGTCATTGAAGGATGTGATAACAAAACTTGAGCTCTGTCAAATTACCAATTCTTTAAGTATGGCCAAATGGCAGAAAGCAGACATGGAGGACTGGACTAGTTTAACATGGAGGGTATCATCATCAGAAGGCTGGCCACCAGGTGATGGATTGGCCACAGCAATTATGAACATACTGACAATATGAAATAATTGTGATCTACATCAGAAGGAGTATACAAGCTAAACTGACAGACCTATATCACTCATATCTTCAAGAAATCCAAGATATACATAAGGATATCCCCCTTTTTCCTGTCCTTTCTTTCTCATCCATTGTTCTGTTCAACCCCCACCCGCCACCTGCTATTCAACATTCCATGGATACTGAGTACTTTCAATTGTCACTGGGCAGTTCTGAGATTTGTTTTATTTTTCTTAAAGACATTTCATGTTTCTGCAACCCATAATTTCCCAAGCCCTACTGAAGCTCCCCTCATGTGCACGGATGGTGCCATTTTGGTAATGCAAGAACCAGCACATAAAGAACTTGGACTGTTGTTAGTATATATTTTCTATTTTCTGATTAGGATTTTAAGGACGTGATATTTACAGATTATTTCAGGAAGGTCTTGAAACTTCCCAGCATCCCTGCAAAAAAAGATAGCCCATTTTTGTGATTTTTCAATATTCCTGAAAAGAAGAAACTGTCCCTTGTACAAAGTGTGTACAGGTAGGTCATTCAGCTGACCTGACTCAAATGTGTATTCTTCCTTTTTCTCAGATTGCCTTGTCTCTCTTCATTTTGCATAGGACCACCAAATTTTCCACATAGCAATATGGGACATGGCCTCCCACTTGTCAGGACTGCTCAAAATCATCCGGAAACACATGAGGAAGGCCTACCTAAGACCTCCTTATGTCTCACAAGAAGAAAGACCAAACTCATGTACATCTTGCAATGGCAGACTGGCCATCTTGAGACATGAAGTTCATTTGGCAAGTGTGCTATTCAGATTCAACAGAAAGGAAGATAAGCAAGTGCTCATGACACAGCAGAGCAGGTGGATCCCTAGGATTTGGTTTGTAACAGGCCAGTGTGCTGTATATACCAAATGCTGCGGGTCAGTCTGTTGTGGATGAAGTTGGTGCCTCCTCTCACAAGGCCAAGGTTAGATGGGATTTGGTGTGTCCTATATCATGTCAACATGGATTCAGCTTTCACGCTTCAAAGCATGGGACATCCTGTACCAAATGGAAAACTTAGCCTTGTTCATTATGTCCCCCTGTAAAATTCCACACAATATTACTAATGAAGTCACCATATAACTATAAAATGCTGCATCCTTGTTGTTATTTTTAAAATACAATGGGTAGACTTTTCTACCTTTGTATTAAAGGAAACTTTTCACTGCCTCTGATAATATAATTCTCACTCCCAAGTTATTTTTGAAATGCAATGGAGCTATTTCTTCATTGCCAGAAATGAAACATAACTTACTAGAGGTGACTACATTATTTGTAACTCATTACTTTTGAGTTCTGTAAAGAAACCTTTCAGTCAAGAAACAGCCCTAGGTACAGATAAAAATCTCACCCTGATGCTATAGACTACTGCTGTTGTCCCAGCCCAAGTCTGAGTCCATTTTCCAGGGCACTTTGTGACCAATGAAAGACCATGCCAGGGTGGAGATCTAACGAGTGTTTATTTCACCATGCAGAGAAAGGTGCAAGGAGGATAGTTCCTCAAAGCAAGCACACCATCAGCTGGAGTATAGCATCTTACTATATTCAGTGCAAGGAAATTAGCAAACAAAATAATGGTTACATCATCAGTGGATCATATACCTTTCACATGCACACTAGCCCTGTCAGGTACAAACATCCTGTAATATTTGGGGTGTGTGTGTGGGTGCAGCTGACTTTTACAAGTCTCCTTCTCTGGGTGTGATTTTTTTTAACATGCTATAACCCCAGGCTTTGTGCTTGACTTGTCTATGGTTTTGCATTTTCTGAAATGCAGTCTATTCCTTATGACTGCTATACTAACAGGCTTCGTGCAGTCCAGTTCCATACTCACAGCCCTGTGTCATGAATCCACTAATTCAGAATAAATCAGAATAACTGATAGTGCAAGGATCTGAAAGAGATCTGTTCTGCCTTAATGAAACTTCATTTTCCTTGGTAAAACCCTTTGTATTTATCCCATGGTTAAAGAAATGTCCATCCCACAGAACAATTAAAACAAGAGCTTTCTGTCTGAAGCAATTCTTGATTAAACTGACTTGCAGTTCCTACACACATTTAGGAAGGCTTGGGGAAGTAATTTCAATTGGAGATGGAAGGAATATTTTAAAATATTTGGAAAATGTTTGAAAAATACATTTCTCAAGTTTTAGAGAACCCTGATGTGAAGAATCCTAGTCTGATGAGAATCCATGCAATTGGGGACAAATTCTTCATAAATTTCATAAATTTCTGTGAAATACAGAAATATGTTTACTTTTCCAACATTTTGAGGAGCATCAAAAGCTAATCCACAGGTAGGCGGGCCTGCTGGCTTCTCTGTCTGTCAGAGCTCCCATTAAAACAAGAATAAAAAAGTACGTGGCCCTTTAGAGGTTAACATAGAGTAACTATATATCAGTTGGGTAAAGTGAACTGTATCCTCAAAACATCTGAATGACCAGAAGCTCCCAATCCCTGATTTGGAAGTACACTGTGATAGTTGTACTAGCACTAAGTCAAAACTGTTCTGGCATTTCACTGAATTGTTCTTGTTTGTGTGTATGATTGTGAATGTTTATGATTTGTATGTATGATTTTAAATATCCACACTTACATACTGTGTCTACATGGATGAATGTCAGTTTGCTGTTGTCATTAATTAAAAAGATATTAATAAACATGATATATTGCTTTTGTTCCACTCCTTCGCTATATTACGATGTTGTGCTGTGATTGGGTTGGGAGGGTTATTTGTTCCAAATTTTGTACTTTTCTGAAACTTTGCTCTTCTAATGAGAAGAGCAAGTGGAGGAACAGATGTGTACTATATATGGGCACTGACTAATTTTAGTTGCCGGTTCTTAGGAAATTCTCTTGGAGAAAATTATTCTCACCCTGACAAAACAGTGCCAAATGCACTTCTCACATTCAGATAAAGTCTCAGGATTTGCATAAGCTCCTGTAAATGTAATTTTGTAAGTCTTTTAAGGAAAAAAAATGAGTCAATTTTTTTTTGAATGACTGAGAATCTTTAATGGGCTTTTTGCAAGAAAAAGAGTACAACATGCTGACCATAGGTTTTGATAATTAGTATACTCAGAAAATAAGCAGTTGAAGTATTTGAATGGTATTTGCATATAGAGGACTTATTTTACATAATCATATATAACCTGCGTTAGGAAATCTGGAAGTCAAATGTGTATTTCCTTTTTAATACTCTTTACTATCTCTGTTTATTTCTTTTTCTTTTTGCTTTTCTTGTTAGTTGTTTCTTTTTCTGTTTTGTGAGTATGTATTTGAAAAATGTGTAAAGAAACTTACTTTAAAAAATGATACATAGTTTTTGATCACAATGTACGGCCAAATGAATGGGATAGCATCCAACAATATCTTCTTTGTCAATGGAGTAGGTTTTCTTCACTCTGGTAATCTCCTACCCCTCCCCATATGTTCAGAAGTTAGGAATCCATCTGGAACAGATTTCATGAGGTATAGGGTGCTGCAGCCCCATTCAGCTAATACCACTCTGATTTTATAATGCTAGCTACAGTTCACGTTATTTTAACACAGCATCTCTCCTTGCCCTTGGAAGAACACGGTAAGAATGTAGCTGTGTTTATTTATTTAGAGTAGTTACACCCGCATCTTTTAGCCAAAAAGGCTCCTAGAGCATCTTATAAATCTTATATATATATATATAAATCTTACCTTGACTGTTTCCTGCCTGTAGGCTTATAATCTAAATAACACAGGAGACACAAGGAAATGGAATGGTGGTGGGACGGTTTATGCCAACCAGATTGCTTTTCTCTGTCTCCAAGAGCAATGCAATGGCAGTAGGAACATGGAAGGAGGGGCTGTCACCAGCCAGTGGGGCTGAGCTACAATGGAACTGTGACCCTTTTCGCACCTTACCTTTTTGTGGTGCTGGGGTGTGGTGCTCACATGAGCAGCTTCCGGAGGAAGGCTCTCACTTTCCTGCCTGTTCAGCTCCACACGAGCTTCCTGTTCGTGTGAGACCCCTGTCTCTTCCTTTTGCAGTGCAGCCTGGGACCTTTCCAGGCTGCACTGGACAGCAAGTGCAACTGGCCCAGATCCTGAGGCTCTGCACACAAGGTAAGTGCACACAGGGCCCCGGAGCGATGCGCAACCATTCGCCGTTTTCGGTTTCAAGCCAAAAATGAAAAATGCATGCACGGTCCATGTCAGGCCCTTGAACGTCGCAGAAATGTGAGTGCGTCGTGTGGACCGCTCCTCACATTTACGCAACGCTCAAGGGGCCCTTTCACATTGGAAATGCCATGCAAAAAGGGCCTGTGTTTGGCTGGTCTTCTCTCCCCCAAAGGCCAGAGTGATAGCAGCTGGAATCTGAAGAGAGAGACTCTCACCAGCCACTGGGACCAAACCACAATGAAGCTGTGTCTGGTTGTTCCGATCTCTCTCTCAAAAGTCAAACCAATGGCAGTTGGACTGGAGGGAGGGGGTCTCATCAGTCTTCTGTCTGAAGTGGTTTTCCAAGTCCAACACTATTTGCTACAAACACACACACACACACACATCTCTATCTCTCACGCTTTCTTGTAGCAAATAGTGTTGGATTTGGGAAACCATGGGAAAATCAACCTCAGAAGATTGTTGTGAGTATAAAAAGGAACAATATATTGAGGGATTTGGAACAGGGATAGGTGGGGAATCAATGGTGGTTTCCCCCCCCACTCTGAGACAGATGCATACATGCTCATAAATCATGGGCACAACTTAATGTAGTTTTATACCATATCTCTAGGCATGTCTACTTGAACATTAGCCAAATGAGTTTAATGTGATTTATATCAGATTTTCCCAATCTAAATTGCTTTTTTTTGTTTAAAAATATCTAAAAAAAAATTTAAAAAATGAAAAATAAAAATTGTCATGTTTCTGGAATGATCAATGGATATACAGAAGAATTACTTCCACCATGTTGCTCTTCTCTCTGCATATTTTGACAATTCATGCATTCTGAATCAAGAGTATGAAGCGGTGACTGGGGCTGCTGTTGCCAGCCATGCCTGAGGAAATGATGTGCCAATTATTCCTTCCTGGAAAGGAGGAGATCTTTCAGGGCCAATGCAATAGGTATAGTTACTCTTGGCCTCTCAGAGACTAGGGGCCTAGTGGTGAGGAGAAAAGATGCAGCTCTGTCCCTTTTCTTCCCAGTCACTTCTCTAATCTCTCAATGTTTATTGTCATCAATATTTTACGGGGTATGTAATGGAGTAAAAATCCATGGGATCAGACTGTTAGTCTCCCTGAAGGAGGAGAGAAGAAAAAAGGGATGCCATGAAGATTTTTCTTCTGTTATCTATCACACATTGCATTTCATTTAGTGTTTTTTCATTTACTTATTTAATTTTCGTATCCCCAATCCTAGAACAGCTCACACAAGCACACAAAGACTGCACTAGTTGACTGTTGGACCACAAGCTCAGACATTTCATGAATGAACAGGAAACTGGGTTTCCCTTATCAAAATCCAAGGCCCTTTCCGCAGGACATCATCATCGTGCAGTGGGGATGGAAGAGGATGGGACCTGGATGATGCTTATGCATGACGTCATCCATGTCCCATTGTTCTCCTGTCTCCAGGCAGTGTGATTGCACCACAAATCATTGACAAGTTTTATTTATCAATGGCCGGTGATCGCACAGCCCTCCTGCTACCTTCTCACACTAACTTGAGCTTCAGAGGATCAGGAAGTGCAATGGCCATGCTTCCTACCCCAGTGCTGCCTATGACAGTGCCCAGCTGTACTGCTGAAGGAAGAAGCATTGCCATTGTGCCTCCTTCATTCCGGCAGTCAGTCAGTGTGTAGGGGAGCACTCCTGTTGCACTTCCCTCCTGGAAGAGGCGCTACCAGGATTGCTGCAGGATGCCCCCAGGATCCAGTAACATGTGGAAAGGGCCCAAGATACTAGCCATTATAGTACACTGGTTTTTCCTATCCAAGAACTCTAATATGTCTGTAATGATGTGGTAGTGGTGGTGATGATGATGATTATGATGGTGATCATTCTAAGTTGTTTTTTTAAAAAAAAAATTAAATAAAATTCCTATACAGTGAGTACCTTAAGTCCAGATCACTCAAAAGACCATAGTTTCCTATAGAAAACTGCTTGTGTTTTGATATTTTCTGGAGAGGCCTTTGTCTCTGTCTACCAGCCTCTCAGGTACACCTGGTGGGAACCTGATAGATGGTTTTCTTGTGGCTGCTCCTAGACTCTGAAACTCCCTTCCCAGGGCAGTTAGACTGGCACCCTACTTGCTATTTTTCCACAAGCAGGTGAAGACCTTTTTATTCTGACAGATCTTTAAGAAATAACTTTTTTTATGATAAACATGCCTGGATATTGTGCTGAACTATTTTTTAAAAAAATGGTTTGAACTTAACTGGTTTTAAACTTTTTGGTAGTTTAATTGCTCTTTCACTTTTGTCTGGTATGAATTTGTAATGCTGTGTGTTCTAACTATGTTGTTTTAAAGGCTACTATAAATCACCTGTGCTTCATAGATTAGTGCAAAGCCTTTGATCATGCAGATCATGAGAAACTTTGAGAGATCACTCTTAAAGAAACAGGCAAGCCACAACATTTGATTGTCCTAATGTGTAAGCTATATGCTGGGCAAGAGGCTTCTATTAGGAGAGAATACAAAGAAACAGAATGGTTTCTAATTGGCAGAGGGGTTGGGCAAGGCTGCATTTTATCACCCTATCTGTTTAACTTGTATCCTGAACACATCATACATAAAGTGGAATTACAGTTGGAGGAAGGAGGAATGGAAATTGGAACATCAACAGTTTTAAGATATGTAGATAACACCAGCTGCTTCCTAGTCATGCAAGTGCCCCGCCTCTTCCGTTTGCAGTGCAGCCTGGGACCAGACCGGCTCCCGAGGCTCCACACACAAGGTAAGTCCGCACGGGCCCTTGGAGCGATGTGCAAACGTGCAGCATTTTCAGCTTTGAGCCAAAAATGAAAAAATGTGTGTGCAGTCCATATCAGGCTCTTGAGCATCATGCAAATGTGAGTGCATCATGTGGACTGCTCCTCACATTTATGTGACACTCAAGGGGCCTTTTTGCTTAAAAATGCCATGCGAAAAGGGCCTAAGAAAACAAAAATAATGACCATAGGTGATTTACATAGCCTTAAAGAAAATGATGAAGACATTAACATAGGCTATGATTTTCCATACCTTGGCCCAGTGCTTAAGCAGAATGGAGACTGCAGTCAAGAAATCAGAAGAAGACTAGGGCCCTTTCTGCAATGCACCTTTTCATGGAGCTGGGTGTGGGGATCGCGTGAATAGCCTCTAATGAGAAGCTCTCATGTCCCAGATCCTTCAGCTCTGCAGCTGCTCCCTGCTTGCACAATAGCTCCGCCTCTTCCTTCCACAGTGCAGTCTGGGAGTTTCCCAGGCAGTGCTGGGGCAGGAAGTGTGAGCGCCATGGCTCCAGAGCTCCACATGCATGGCAAGTGCGTGCAGGGCCCCAGAGCGATGTGTAATTGCGCACCATTTTCAGCTCACAGGCGAAAATGAAAAAGGGTGCAGATGGTGCCTGCCAGCCCCTGGAACATCGTGCAATTGTGTGTGCGTCATGTGGACCGCTCCTCACATTTGCACAATGTTTAAGGGGCCCTTTCACATGGCAAATGCCGTGCAAAAAGGGCCTAGGACTTGGAAGGGCAATTGTGAAGGAAATAGACAAGATCCTCAAACATAAAGAGATATCATTGAATCCTAAGGTTCATTGTCCATGCCATCCTATATGTCTGATTGTAAAAGCGGGACAGTGAAGACAGCTGATAGGAAGAAAATCAACTCCTTTGAAATGTGGTGCTAGAGAAGAGTTCTGTGGATACCCTGGCCTGCTAAAAAGACAAATGAATGGGTCCTAGAACAAATCAAACCTGAACTCTTCCTACAAGCCAAGGTGACTAAACTGTGGCTGTTGTACTTTGGCCATATCAGAAGAAGACTTGACTCACTAGAAAAGAGAAAAATGCTTGGTTACATAGAAGACAGTAGGAAAAAAGTAAAACTGCATTTCAGATGGATAGACTCAATCAAGAAAGACATGTTCCTGCATCCGCAAGATCTAAACAACATAATTAATGATAGGGTGACTTGGAAGTTTCTCATCTGTACTGTCACTATAAGTTGAAGCCGACTTGATGGCAGTTAACACAACAACAACAACAACAACAACAACAACAACAACTCACCTTGAATCATGCACTGGAGAAAAAGCAGGTTATAAATATGAATGATGATATTCATCATCATCATCATCATCATCATCTATGTGAAACAACAGGCTGGGTCTGTTCACAAAAATGAAGGGAGTGAGAGAGGAAGGCAGGAAAGCAGGAAGGAGAACAATGGATGAAGCTGAGGCCTGGTGTTCTCCCAATTGATTGGGTATGCTTTGATCCCTTTCTGCATTGATAGAATTGGAAGTAGATGTGAGTGATAAATTCACTCAATTATTTTTATCCAAATCTTCACCACTCAGGCTGAACACAAAAATGGTCCCAATTTTTGGTTGTGCCTAACAAAGTCTGTGTTTCTGAGAGCTAATTCTTGTGCGTTAACAATTACTCTTCCTGTAACCTCTCCTCTCTTTCTCTCTCCCACTCTCTTTCTTGCTTTTCCTCTAACAAATAGCTGATCTCCTTGTGGCATCTTCAAATATTTATTAACTGAGTTCCATGACATTGTGTCCTTGATATAGATCTCATTTTTGTTTGGTAATTATAGCTGAATTTTACATTAGAGAGTTTGGAAGCACAGAACAGTTTGAAAATCTGAAAGCAACACTCATTAAGTCCAAGTTGCAAAAGCTCACAAGAGATGTCTTATAAAATAAAAATGTCTGTTAGGTACTTTCTTGGACAACTGTATGGCAATTGAGGTTTAATTGGCGTATTTTCCATGTATTTTTTATTAACACATATGTTGTTGCATGCCTTCAATCAATTTCTGACTTATGGTAACCCTAAGATGACCCTATCACTGGGTTTTCTGAGGGCATGTGATGTGCCCCAGATCACCCAAAGGGTTTCAATGGCTGAGCTGGGAATCAAACCCTGGTCATAGTCCCATGTTCAAACCACTACACCACACTGACTCTGCCAACACACATATATACGCACACATTATTTATTTTAAAAATTATTCAACACACACTCTGATGAGCCAAGTGGTACTGTTTTACGAAAATGAGAAGGAATTTGGCAAATTGTTCATAATAATTGCATTTTCAGACTGAAACCTTGGTCTTGATACATAATTTCCTTACAATTTGTTTGAAACCTTTTATGAATTATCTGTATGATTATCAATAGCATTTTATACTATACTTGCTCTAAACAAACTGGGTGCAATTTCTCTCTTTTATCCTCACAAGCAAAAGAAGAGATTATTCACATGCTTCATGACTAGGAATGCATTTTGTCACTATTTTTTTTTCTTGAAAGAAGCAGCTAATAAATTGTTGCCATTTTCTTTCTGCAGCAAGGTCTGGACCATGCCGTTTACCTATTCACAATTTGGGACTTACACGTGCAGTTTATGCACAGAAAACAGAATTTTTCAAGCAGGAAAAAGTGTTCTGTGTAGAAAAATCTGTTTCCTGTACAAGAAAAGCAGTTTTCAGTACAAATCAAATGTTTAAAAATTGCATGGAATGTCCCCAACCACAGCAGTTTTCTGTGTAGGAAAAACTGTTTTCTGCATAGCCACTAACAATCATGTTGTCTGTTGATGTCGTTCGGTGTTCATCTTGGAAGCCCGTGTGGATCTGGTTCTTCTTCTTCAACAAGGCTTCATGGGAGTTCTGTATAGAGATCCCATTTCCCCAATTATATTATGCGCAAGGAAAAAGTAGGGCTCCATTTTTTGTTTAATTCCTCAGCACATGAAGATCAGCAGGTATGTATTCTTCTGTTCAAAATAATGGATTAATTCTAGACCTGGAATATGTATTGCATTAAAGCTGCAGTATTATTCTTTTTGTCAGATTGTGCCCAGCTCAAAATGGATAGAAAACAATTTTCCATTTTAGTCCTTTGGAATCCATAGGCTTGCTAAATTTTATCTTCATCATTAAATTTGAAGCCTAAAAGATGGCAGGAGGATGAGAACAGTGAAAATAACTTTTAATTGCTTCTAGCTTCTGAAGGCTAATCTTTTGTTCCACTGCTGAATACAGATAGAAGACTTAACAAGCTTGGATCTTCATCTGATAAGCAAATCATATATTAACACACTGAAATGATCCACAACAGGGCAGGAATTGTGTATGGTTAGTTAATGAACACAAAATCAAGACAATGCTGAAGCACATCCTGGGTTATTTGTTAATTCGTTTCAATTCTGTACAGAATGAATAGATGGAAGAACGGTTGAGTGAATGAATGAATCATGGCCTTGAGTCTGTGAATTACATTAATACTTCTTTTCATGGTTAAGTGTGTAAGAGAAAGAGACAGACAAAGACAGAGAGAGGAGAGATAGTAATAGAATAATAGAGTTATCGAACGTTAGAACTGGAAGGGACCACAAGGGACAACTAGTCCAATCTCCTGTCATGCCAGAATACACAAATTCAGCAAACTTATTCTACAAGTCTACATGACATCCTAACAGGTATCTAGAGATAGCTATCATGTCACCTCTCTGCCTGCTCTTCTCCAAGCTAAATATATCCAGTCTCCTAGGTTATTCCCAATAAGGCTTGACTCCAGACCTTTGGATCATCTTGGTCACCGTTCTCTGAATGTATTGCAGCTTGTCAATATCCTTCTTGAATTGTGGTGTCCAGAAATGCACACAATATTCCATTTAGTTATTTTTATAGTTACGGGGTGGCTTTATTAAGTTGTGAAGGAGGAACATCTCATATTTCAATTGTTGCCTCATGGTGTCATGATGTCATTTGTGGTACTGCCTTAGGCACTGCTGTGGGTGCTGTGGTGAGAAGATTAAAAAAGATTATGTTTTGTACCACAGGTCGGTGGTTCATGTTGTTTTAGTTTTTTCTTTAAAAAAAGCAAGTAAAGGGAAAATATTTTTAATTATTTTCAAAAAAAGGGTCAGAGAAAAGTTACTTTAAAATTGTAATAATTACAAATATAATTACAACTACTTTGGGCCTTGGAATTAGAAGCAATTAATTATTTTTAAAGGTGAGTTTTAAAGTTCCATTAAGGATGATGGGAGTTGCAGTCAAATAACGTTTGAAAATCACAAATTCACATGGAGTGGTCCACAGTTGAGTGCATTTAGTTCATGTGTTATATGATGCTTCCACATTCCTACAACTTTTATATGAATCTGAAGCATCGACTCACCTGATGTAAAAAGCCCTTTGCAATAAACTGTTGCAAATCCAACAGAGCCCTCTGGCAAAATGATGTTTGTTTGTTAGTAATGCTCAGCTCCCAAAGAATCTGGTAAAAAGCAACAGAAGATGAAAAATGCGTTTCATTGAAGACAGCCTACTCATAGAAGAGCAAACTAAGACACCTTTGTATTTTTTATTTTTTTTTGTACTACAACTGCAGGACAAATAGTGATCACTTGAGATAATTATTTTTACCAACAACAGGATGTCAGAAATAAGGCAGAAAAGTTTTCCATGAGTTCGTTGTCAGTGTTGAATCCAGTGCAAAAACTAATTAATTACTAATCACTGTCAATCACAAATAACTAGTTACTTGTCATTATCTCCCAGTAATTAAGGTGTAAGTACATCACATCACAACCATAATTTAATGATGGATGACTTCACTGTTTGTTCCAGGTATGTGATCTCACTAAATGGTGGAGGAGGCACACGATATGGTTCATATACTGGCTTGTTCTGAATCTTATGCTGCAGAATGAAAAAGAAAAAAAGGTGGAGAGAATGAGATCTTTAAAAAGCAGCTGAAAGTAACTGTTCTAGTTTAGTTTGAGAAACAGGAAAGCAGAAGTGCTAAAGTGTATTATCTGAATTTCATAGGAGCATAGGAAGACAGTTAAGTCCAACTATTAGCCCATCTGCAAGGGGCATGTGATCAAGATCTATTGGCAGAACTCTAAGTAATTTGCAATAGATTTGCAGGGATTACCAACTCCTAACCGTTTAATAACAACAAAGTTATTACTCTCTAATAAACGTTACTTCTGAAACCAAGAAAGCTTTGAGTAATGAGCAGTGAATATTTGTGGGAAAGGATTCTAGACACAAAACAAATTCTTAAGATCAGAATTCTTTAATTCTAAGTGTAATTATTGTAATTCAACTGTAACTTTCACCTAGGACTCCACTTGATAGATAGTTCTATTCCATAGAATTTTTTCTAGAAAAAAAAACCCTGGGGGGAAAAAACCCTAGATCCAACAAGCTTGAAGCCTGCTCACCTTTACCACAGATGTCAAGGCTACCCGCAAATGTTCTTATTGTTGATGAGAAAGCATGTGTTAGCATATCAAAGCATCAAAACAAGATCTTCTTTTTGCATTCCAGATTTTTTTTTTGTGAGCGGTTTGTTTGTCCCAAACTGAGTCTTTTGCTCACAAAAATATTTTTTGCACAGAGAACAAGGTGTTCAGCAGAAAAGTCAGTATTCTGATCAACATTGGTTTTCATGCAAAAAACAACAACAACAAAATGAAAACAAAAACCTAGGCCAGAATTCACTAAGGCAATGGTGAATGCATAATCAAGAATTATACATTCACAACTGGATTGTATTCATGGTCCCCATGTATTCTCTAGTTTAGGAGATACATAGGGATTTTGAAAGTTCTTCAGCCTCCACTTACCAAATAGCAGCACTTATGATCAATGGGAATCTGTTATCTTCTTAACTGGGAAGCAGAAGACTGACATTTCCACCTCCCCTTGCTTGAACAATCTTCAGTATGGGAGGAAGTTGTGACAGGGACTGTTTGCATTTCAATTCATTTTGTTTTGAAGAATTTACAAAATTCAAGAATCCAATATTTGGGACACAAAGAACTTGAGGTTTTAAACAATTCAAATTCAAGAGAAAGTGACACATCAGTACATTTCTTTTCCCTACCTAATTTCTGGCTTATTTGCTTTGGAGATCTTTTGTGTTTACAAATATGACAACACTACAACCTGAAAGTCACTATGAAGAATGACTATATTGCTGAATCAATTCCTATCTTGCAGGTTGTAGGAGAGACTGTAAGCCAGCATGGTGTAGTGGTTTGAGTATCACATTAGGACTCTAGGAGATCAGATAGAGATTTCCTACTTAGCCATGGAAACCCACTGGATGACCTTGGGCAAGTCATACTCCTTTGGCCTTAGAGAAAGGCAATGGAAAACCTCTTCTGAACAAATCTTGCCGAGGAATACCTCAGATAGGGTCAGAGTTGATCTGAAGGCATATGAAATCAACAAGAAAAGTTCAATCACTGCTTAGTCATGGATAGCCATGATGGATAGGATAATGGTAATCTGGGTGTGGAGGAACTTTGTATAGCTGTGCTGTCATGGACAGATCACTAGCTGGCAGCGTTTATACTTATTGGGAGTCAGAGCCTCAGTAGGGATGTGGGTGCTGATTAAGATGGTCCACCCCAAGAGGCTTATGGATCCAGATAGATTGCTGAAAAATCTTGAGGAGTTTCTTCTTCCCATGGCAAATGATCCTGTCAATGCCCTGATTGATCTCTGGAATGGGGAAATTACTAAGGTGGTTGACACAATTGCCCCGAGTGTTTCATCCCAAGGAGTGGAGATAAGCAAGCTCATTGAGTTACTAGACAGTTGACATGGATGAAATGAATGTGACAGAGATTATAGCATTGAGGGCAGAAAACTTAGATTAGAGCCAACAGAACATGGACTAGAATCTATTTGTGAAATCCTACGAGATGGCAGTGGTGGCAGGATAGAAATCACATTTCCCTGCCAGCATTACATCTGCATAGAGTTGATGAACAGGGCTACCTTGAGTGGTTAAGGGTAATTTGTGTTTTGCCCCACGAAATAAAACACAAAACATAACATTCAGACCACTCAACAGCCTGCTGTGAAGAATTTGCAACATACTTTTAAGATACAAACATTTAGATCTGCTCAGATTTGGATGCTGTAGTTGATACAGGTCCAGTGAATATAACCTTTGAGCCTGCTTGTTCTGGGTTACACTTTTCAATTTCTGCAGCATGAGGTTGTGGACAGGATCCTTGGAGGAGTGAGAGTCAACACGTGTACATTGGATCATTCAATTTAAGGAGCTCTCCTGGCTTATTAAAGCATCCAGAGTGGTGCTGGTTTAGTGGACAGAGGAATGGTGAAAGTCTTGCTGCAGCAAGGTAGAATCTCATAGAATCATAGAAATGTAGAGTTGGAAGAGACCACACAGGCCATCCAGTCCAACCCCCTGCCATGCAAGAACACCCTCAAAGCACTCCCAACAGATGACCATCTAGCCTCTGCTTAAAAACCTCCAAAGAAGGAGACTCCACTACACTCTGAGGCAGCATATTTCACTATCCAACAGCCCTGAATGTCAGGAAGTTCTTCCTGAGGTTCAGGTGGAATCCCCTTTCCTGCAGCTTGAATTCATTGCTCCTTGTCCTGTTCTCTGGAGCAGCAGAAAACAGTCCCTCTCCTTCCTCTACATGGCATCGCTTCAAATATTTAAGCATGGCTATCATGTCCCCTCTTAACCTTCTCTTCTGCAGACTAAACATACCCAGTTCTCTAAGTCTAGCCTCATAGAGCATGGCTTCCAGGCCTCTCACTATTTTGGTTGCCCTCCTCTGGACTCGTTCCAGCTTGACCATGTCCTTCCTGAATTGGGGTGCCCAGAACTGTACACAGTATTCAAGATGAGGTCTAACCAAAGCTGAGTAGAGTCGTACCAGTACCTCCCTCTATCTAGACACCATACTCCTATTGATGCAGCCAAGAATTGCATTGACTTTCTTGGCTGCCGCATCACACTGCTGACTCATGATCAGCTAATGGTCTATGAAGACTCCTAGATCCCTTTCACACGTACTGCTATCCAGCCACGTGTCCCCCATCCTATATTTCTGTATTCCATTTTTTTCTACCTAAGTGTAGGA
The DNA here is from genome assembly GCA_948474755.1 of Ctenosaura bakeri. Classification (NCBI taxonomy): domain Eukaryota; kingdom Metazoa; phylum Chordata; class Lepidosauria; order Squamata; family Iguanidae; genus Ctenosaura; species Ctenosaura bakeri. Next base: position 377,971 of record CAOLHI010001210.1, read on the forward strand.
CCTTACACTTCTCTCTGTTGAATTTCATTTTGTTAGCTTTGATCCAGCTCTCCAATCTATCCAGGTCATTTTGAATTTTGATCCTGTCCTCTGGTGTATTAGCAATCCCTCCCAATTTGGTGTCATCTGCAAATTTGATCAGCATGCCCTCTATTCCTTCATCCAAATTGTACATAAAAATCTTGAACAGCATTGGGCCCAGGACAGAACCCTGTGGCACCGCACTAGTCACTTCTCTCCAGGATGAAAAGCAGCCATTCATGATCACCCTTTGGGTTCGGTTGGTCAACCAGTTACAAATCCAACTAACAGTAGCCCTGTCCAGCCCACATTTTATTAGCTTCTTTGCAAGAATGTCATGGGGAACTTTGTTGAAGGCCTTACTGAAATCGAGGTATGCTACATCCACAGCATTCCCTTCATCTATCAAGCTAGTAACTCTATTATAAAGAGATGAGATTAGTCTGGTATGACTTATTTTTGAGAAATCCATGTTGACTTCTCGTGATAACCGCGTTGATTTCTAAGTGATTAGAAACTGACTGCTTAATGATCTGCCCCAGGATCTTTCCGGGTACTGATGTCAGGCTGACTGGGCGATAATTATTTGGGTCCTCTTTTTTCCCTTCTTGAAGATGGGGACAACATTTGCCCTCTTCCAGTCTGCTGGAACTTCTCCTGTTCTCCAAGATTTCTCAAAGATTATAGCAAGCGGTTCCGAAATGACCTCTGCCAGTTCTTTTAATATCCTAGGATGCAATTCATCTGGCCCTGGAGACTTGAATTCATCCAGTGTGGCCAGGTATTCCTGTACCACCTCTCTACCTATTATGTGCCTCATTTCCCCTGCTTCCTCCCCTGCTCCCCAACCGCCAGGTTGAGTGCTTGTATCCTTCTGGGGAAAAACTGAGGCAAAGAAGGTGTTAAGTAGTTCTGCCTTTTCTCTTCCCCCTGTTAGTAATTCACCATCTTCTTTGTGCAGCAACCCTATTGTCTCCTTCTTTTTCCTTTTGCTGGGGACATATTTTAAAAAGCCCTTTTTATTGTTTTTAATGTCTCTGGCCAGCCTAAGTTCATTCTGTGCTTTAGCCCTTCTGACCTCCTCCCTACATCTCTTGGCTACTTGCTTAAATTCTTCTTTGTTGGTTTCCCCCTTCTTCCATTTCCTGTACATGTTTCTCTTAACACTTAGCTCAGCTGAGAGTTCTCATCCTAGTTAAAAGAGGTTGTAGTGAGGTTGTTATTAAAAACCCTCCTTGAACCCCCAAGTACTAGACAATTAGCAATCAGTCTCAATATTCCCCTTTTTGGGAGGGATATTGTCCCAGAACATGTTGTGGCTTCCCAGATCCAGGAGATTCTGAATTAAACAGATTATGTAGATCCATTCCAATCTGACTTCTAGCCTGGTTATAGGACAGAGAAAACTTTGGTCACCTTGGTGGATGACTTACCCAAGGAATTGGACAAGGGGAACATGTCCTTGTTGGTTCTGTTGGATATTTCAGTGGCTTTTGATACTATTGACCATGATATCCTTCTGGGCCACCTTTCTAGGAGGGAAATTGGAGGTATTGTTTTACATTGGCTTCAATTCTTCTTAGAGAGATGCACTCAGAAATTGAGGGACTTCTGTTTGGTACCTTGGCCACTAGTCTGTCATCCCTCTTTGCTGAGAGTCAGGTCTGTTCTCCATGGTGTTTAATAGCTACATGAAAGCATAGAGAGTGGCTGTCTAGAAATTTGAAGTTCAGCGTTATGACTACCTTGATGACCCCAACTTTCTCTCTCTTTCCATCTGAATCCAAAGAAACTGTTTCAGTACAATATCAGTGTCTTTTGTTTGGAATGGAATGGAACAAATTGAAGCTTAATCCAGACAAGACAGTGGTGCTCCTGGTCAGTTGGAGGACAGAGCAAGGAACAAGGATTCAGCCTGTGCTGGGTGGGGTTAGACTCCCCCTGATATCTTAGTTCTGACATTTGAGTGTATTCAGCCTTGAGCCTGGAAGCCCAGGTTCCAGTGGTGGACAGGAGTGCATTTGTTCAATTAAAACTACTGCACCAACTATGCCTATTTTGTGAGAAGTAAGATCTGGCCGCAGGAACATGTGCCTTGATTGTATCCCATTTGGATTACTGTAACACACTGTGTGTGAGGCTGCCCTTTCAAAATTGTTTGGAGACTTCAACAGGTCCAAAATGCTGCAACTAGACTGCTGACTGTGGCTGGTTACAGGGAGCATACAACTCCTTCACTGAAACAGCTTCACTGGCTACTAATACATTTCCAGGCTGAAGTCAAAGTGCTGGTTATGAACTGCAAAGTCCTATATGGTTTAGTTTCAGGCTATCTGAAAGACTTTATCTCCCTATATGAGCGTACCCAAACTCTAAGTTCTTTTTTGGGGGGATTTCTCTGAACCCCACCACCCTCACAGGTGTGGGTGTTGATGGTGAGGACCCAGGACAGAACCTATTCAGGAGCTGCTCTCAGGCTATCAAGAAAGGCCTAGTTGCCCTCTCCCTGCTCTCTTTTTTTCTGGCAGGCAAAGACCCTTTTTATTTAGAACAGGTATTCAGCTTCTAACTGGTTGAGGTGGTGTAATGGGTAGGTTTAATATGTTTGTAACTGTTTTAAATTAATGTTCTAACTGGACTATCTTTAATGATTTTTTTTAAAAAAATAATTTTAGTATTTCAGACTGTTTTAGCTGTATTGTTTTAACATGTGGTGCAAGCCACTTTGGGTCCCACATGGGAGAAAAGTGGGAAATACATTCGATAAAAGGATAATAAAGAAGTAAATAGATGGCTTCATCATGTCATTATAATCACTATTTTCCAAAGTAAGTTACAAATTTACAGAATTTTTTAGGAATGTTCAGCTGTCAACATGATAGAATAAAAAATAGAGCAGGGAGAAAAATAGAGTTAGAGTTTCTCTTGAAACAAGCAGGGATGTTGATGCAGGACCCAATGCAACCCTTCCTGTCAGTAAATGAACATTTGGCCATTGTTCACAGTGGGTGTGTTAGACACCCTGCAGTACCCCTTTGGGGGAGCCCCCCTCCTCCCCTTGGATCCATAGACTCATGCTAGACTACAGGTAAGTCAGTATGCTTTTATTTTTGTTAACCAGCATGGCATAGTGATTTGAGCATTGGATACAAACCTGGAGGCTAGGGTTCATTTTCCCATTCAGCCATGGAAACCCACTGGGTGTTCTTGGGCACATCACACACTCTTAGCCCCCCAAAAACTCCATAATAGGTTTTCCTTAGGCTCACAATAAGTCAAAAATGACTTGTAGGTACACAACAACCACATTTGAAGCCCAGGGCCATTATCATAGTAGGATTTCTCAGTAAGTAAGGAAAAACAAGAGAAGCCTAAATAGCTAAAGGCACCAGATCCCATCTGACTTTGGAAGCTAAGCAGAGTCAGCTCTACTTGGATGGGAAACCACCAACAAATACCAGATCTTGCAGGCTTTATTTCAGTGAAAGGAACAGGCAAAGCCATCTTGGCATACTTCCTGCCTAAGCAAACAGTATGAAATTAATGAGGCCACCATAAGCTCACACATACACACACACACACACACACACAGAAAAATGAAGTCCTCCTTTCAGGCAAGATAATACAAAGATAGCCCCTGGGCTCCTTAGTTTATCTTTACTAGCAACTTAATAGAGTTCTTTCCTAGTCTGACAGGCTGCCAGACTCATAAAGGGGGTTGTTCTCTCATCCCCACCTGTCTTTGGTTAAAGCATTGGTCTTTCTTCAGCTTCTCCATGAATTCCAAACTTTTCCTTCTGTCTTGTCAGTTGCCTTTATTCTTAACCCTGGCAGGAAATGTGTCCCTTTCCATTCTCCTTTGGGGTCTCTCCTTCCAGTGCTCTTCACTCACTCCAGGGATGTGACTGCTGGCTTTCAGGTCTGAGAAAGGAGAGGGAGTAAGCCTCACCTCCTCCTTCTCCTTCTGCGCTACCCCCGGCCAAGTCCAGATGTCATTAGCCAGCATCTCTGAGGCCTGTCCTCTCTACTTCACTTCCCTTATCTCTTTTCCCCAGCCTTTTCAATGTCCCTCCATCCTCAGCTGCCTCAAAACCTCCCCTCTTATCAGACCACTCCTTCTTTTATGTTGTGGTCAAGCAAGAAATGGTGTGGCATCTTTTGGTTTGTTCTTCACTAGGTGCTGTGGCTTCCTTCAGCCCTCAGTCAACTTCACCTTCATACAGATAAGGTATAGATGACAGCAGGGTCTTCACTCCTCCCTCATCCCCCACCTGAGGGACACTGACATTGAGTGTTTATTCCTCCTTCCTTCTCCTACCTAGTACCTTGTAGCAATGGTTGCTACTGGTTCCCATGATAGAGTGTGATCTGGATTTTAGTTCATATCTTTAAGGTGCTGAATCTATTTGAGGGATAAGGTCCAGGACCTTGAATTATTCCTTTAAAGTTCACACTAAAACCTAGAGTGGATTCTCCACTCCAATCACATTGGAGCTACCAGCAGTCACTTGTCAAATCCACGAATTCCTGACCCAAGGTGAAGAAACAAATGACATGCATCTATCCAAATTAAAGCATATACAGCGCACATTTAGTGATCACCATTGCATGTAGCATCTTGTATAACAACATTCAAAAACTGAAATACAGAATTCCATTGTCTGTTGACTGTCAACAATCAAGTGCTGAAATAACATATTGAATGTCAAATGCAGGCGTCTGGTGGATGCTAAGGAAGTCTGAAAGCATTCAGAGAAATTTGGATGAAAATGCGACATACAAAAAGCTTCAAGGAGAGCAAATTTATCAGAGATTGCAGTGTGATCTGTCTGTCAGAATGAGGAGACATTAGAGAAGGATTAACTACAATGTTAACATTGTGAAAAAACAGTGGATGAAAAACCCAGTAGAATGCTTTAATTTTGTCACTCGCCATATTAATTGCTAAAGATGCATTTGAATAATGAGGAAATATTTCATTCGAGATTCTTAATTAGAACAGAGCTTTCAAAATGATGACAAGATCTAGCTTGAGAGAAATTACTAAATGATCCATTTGTGGTGGGGATGGAATCCAGTTAATTATCTTTTAAAAACACCCCCTATGTGAGTACACACATGCTGTCTTCTAAGCACTTTGTCTCAGTTCCTTTGAGTGAGTTCATCTGTATAACATTTCAGATATTAAGTAGAAGTGAGAATTTATATATATATACACACACACTGATACTTTTGACCTCACTTTCACATCTTCAGATTCAGATATCTGGAATTTTACAAAGCATTTTTTTTATTATTTTCATGGTTATTGCTTAAATGCAGCTATATGCTTACAATTTTTCTAAGCAACATGTTTTGAGACCTGAGGATTTCTTGGTAAGGACTGGAATCCTGTTATGGGTTTTGTAAATGTATAAGCTACAGTGCTACACAATGAATCTTGGCCTCCCTCCCTCCATCCCCACTTACCAGGAAGCTGCTGTAGCAATCAACAGTGGTCTGTTCTCCTGTCATTCAGGAAGCAGTCAGTTGCTGTTTCCATCCCCTCTCATTATGATGATAGGCAGAAGAAGAAACTCTTTCACACTGGAGGTCACTTGTGTGTGGCAGAGCAGAATAATTAGCCAGCTGCTTCCTGACTGAAAGGGGAACAGACCCTGATCAATTGCATTGAGTGCTTCCCAGTAGATGGGATTTGGGGGACTTCATAGTCCTAATGTAACCTCTAAACTAGAAGCTACATAGGGATCATGAATACATAACCATTATGAGTACATAAGTCTAGATTATTCATTTGTAACTGCCATAGAGGATTCTGGCCATCTTCTTTCTTTCTTTCTTTCTTTCTTTCTTTCTTTCTTTCTTTCTTTCTTTCTTTCTTTCTTTCTTCCTTCCTTCCTTCCTTCCTTCCTTCCTTCCTTCCTTCCTTCCTTCCTTCCTCTTCCTCCTCTTCTTTTTGTATTTCCCTTATGTAAAAACGACCATTCATACAGTTGTCCAACAGTGGAATTCTGAACACATCTAAAGCTTCAGGCTGCTATCCTATGGCTCTGGAATAATGCTCCTTAAACAATTTGATTTGTAGGGATAAGAAGCTTTTCCCCCCTAAAGTGCCAGAGATGGTACCATGTTTGTTCCCATTGGCTATAGTTCTTTCCTTCAGGGACTGGGAGCACATGGATCTGGGAGAGGCACCAGTTTAAGCAGCACTGCTTTGGAGTGTATCTCAAGAACCATACCACTTTTGAAGTCTCTCTCTTTGAGGTTGGAGAGAGAAATTTTCCCTCAGAGAAAGAGATCAGATTCCTCCCACAAGTGTGGGACTAGGAAAGGAATTGCTGTGACTTAGTGTTTTATTAATGATTTTCCCTCTGAAGAAACATATAAAATTATAATAAGTGAAACAATAGTTTGGTTTGTCAAGTCCAGTACAGTCTACTGAGCCTGTAGATGGCTTTCCATAATTTCAAGTGTGCTATTTGAGCCCTGTTGATCATGATCCTTTTAAACTGGAAATCAGAAGGACTGAACTTCTAAATGCAAAGCATGAACCTTATTTTGTAGTTATACTTCTTTTCCACCAGCACCTTTGCTTTGTGTAGCCATTTGTCTTACTATATCAAGGAAGGTCAGTTCCCTCTCCCTTGGAATATATCCTGGTGTGGAAGCAAGTGTATAATGTCTATAGTCATGCTGTTTGGGCCCTGAATCCCATCATGGAATCTAAGAATAATCACAACCTCTTTTTAGTGATGCAGTCTAGTGTCCTATTCATAGAATAAGATCACACAAGGAACTATTTTTGGGGTAAAGAATATATTGTACTTTTCCTGACCTATTCTAATCAAGCATGGAGACTGGAGTTAAATCTGTATAAAGGATGATCATATGAGCAAGCAACAAACTCTGATCACAACATTCTCAGGGATTCTACCTTCAATGTCATTGGTTAGTCCCAACTTGAGAAGACCCAATTAATCAATTGTTGAATGATGAGACAGACAGCAGATAGATAAACCTTTTTGATTCAGTGGTTCTATCTATTTGGCATTAACAATATAATTTAGACCATTTCTCCTCTTCAGACTTTCACTCAATGAACATGAAAGTCTTAAAAAGGTTTCTAAATAAATTCATTTCAATAAGATTTTTGTGAAGATGTTCCTGCTGAATTGTGGGCTTCTTTGTTTGTTTATTTGTTTGTTTGCAGTCTTTTTGAAAAGACCTGACAGTGAAGGTAAAAAACCCTATTGTGATACAGTGACATCAATCTTTTGATTATGTTTTGATTCTGTAAGGCATTTCAGAAAGTTGGAACCCTAGAAACTAATTTTCAATAGTGCTTTAAAATTTAGATTTCAGAGTGTTACCTCACTGAAAAACCCTATCCCGGTGTCTACAATTTTGATATTAAAATATGATTCCATGTGGCTGAGAGGTTGCCCAGATGAGCATGTAGGCAGCAAAGGTCTAACGATTGAAAACCAGATCAGGCCAGTAAAATCCCCCATCACATAGCCCCAGGAGACCTCAAGCTGTGCAAACCCACAATAAACAAAGGGTCCTGAGCTCCTGAGAAGCCGACTTGAGGGTATTAGCGTGTTTGCCCCAAGTTGAACAAAATCCTATCAGGCAAAGACCATTTACAGAAAGTCACATCACAACATAATGCCTCCAAAGATCTTGAGACTTTGGCAACACCTAGTAATTTCATCACACAAAGGAAGTTACCATCGTGGGGCTTCTTTTCCATTTAACACCCATTGTTCTCCTCGGGAAAGGATTAGCCCTCCAGATTTTCCCCTACAAATAGTCCCAGCGAAGCTGTTGAGCTGTTCTTCAGATCACTGCTGGTCATCCCAGCAGACTGTTGCTCCGTCCGTGGAGTAATCCCCTCAGCCCTCTCCATGCTGAGCTCCACTTCTTTGCTGTCTTTCCTGGGCCAAGGACTTCAGGAAAAGGTGCAGTATTACCCCAGCTACAATCCCTTCAATATTCCTCTATCCAGTTTCCTCTCTTTTGCTTCTTAATAGGTCTTGAGTGAGTGTGTGAGTGATTGCATTGGTGTGTGAGACATTCATTCAATAAAATCATTTTATTGGACATCTTCGTTTGGTCCTTGGCTTGGCCTGACCCCCTAAAAATTGGGTAAAAAGACCCCGCTTGGTTACCCTGCCTCTCGCATTGCTATTGCTCGTGCTCTGGCTAGTTTCCATTCCCCATCACACGGAGCACATTGAAGTGTCCCTGAAGGGACCCCAGAAATCAGAGTAACAAGTGTGTTTTTACATCAGCCCAAACAACCACAAATATATTTCAGATTTAGTTAAGAAGGGTCTGCCTTTGTAACATTAAATCTTTGGTATTCCAGAAGAAGTCCAAAGATAAAGCATATTTTTTTTAAAAAAATCATTTGTTGTATTTAGAAATTCTGTAAATTCCAGAAGTCCAGTTTTCTTATGTCTAATGTTATGACTATCTGTCTACATTTTACATTAAGGGAAATATTAACATTGTAGTCAGAATAACAAATGAACACTCAAGATTTTGGGCAGTTGAAGGTCTTTGGAAAATGAATCCTATCTTGCACAATGATATAGTGGTAAACTTTGAAGGGCGGGCATCTAATAACAGACCACATAACCACATCCTCAAGGACAGTGTAAAATAATGAAGACAGCATCCATTATCAATAGACCAGTTCTGGTAATTTTCAGCTTCACCAGGAATAACTCTTTGTACAACTAATAGATCTCAATTGTTCATTTTAGACCAAGCCACTCCAAAATGATTTTCATTAGAGCAGAAATAGACCAACTTCATACACTGAGAAAATGAACATTCCCTTCCAACTACTATGAGAATTATAGTTAAACTCAGAAGGAACAAAGAAGCATGTGACAGATGATACCATCATCCTGTTACCCTGAAAATTTGGGGTGTCTCGAGGACACCCAAACAGGCTTCAACTAGGGGAATTAACAGAGAAACTCAAGGCTTGTGAGAGGTCAGAGCAAGGGATCTTTAACCCTATGTCTACAGGGTCAGAACCATGCAAGAGTCAGAGAAATGATCTAACATAATTTTATTAAAATTAACAGAAACAGATCACCACACACAAGTTAACAAATAATCCTGCAATCACACAAGGGCTACAGAAATGAATGTAGAAAATAGGACGCAGTTGGGAGAGAAAGGGCATACGGGCCTTAGTCTTGGCTTCCTGGAGAGTGAGAAGATCAGCAAAGGCTTGGTGTATAGCACCAAGGGGAGGCTGGATCCCAGGGCTGGAAGGCTGGCCGCAGTGGAGTTCGAGGGGGATCAGAGACGCAAGTCATGTTTAGCTTTCAGCAGCGTCTCAGAGGCTTGAGTGAGACACCTTGATAGCAGTGAAACGGGCCCTTGTCTGGTCTGGGGGCACTCCAAAGAGGCTCAAAAAGTGAGGATTTTTATAGCCAATTTCTGTCTTCAGGCCAGGTATCGGCTAGCAAAGTGGCGTTAATGGGTGATGATTGCGGAATATAATGTTAGGCAAAAATCACGACCCCTCCTTGGTATTGTTTCTCCTGGGAATGTCCAGGGGATTGATAGGTTTAAAATTCCGAATTGATAGGTGCTGTTTGTTTGACTATGCACAGAGCTTGGGGTGTGACAGTGTCCAGAAGTGAGTCTATTGTCTGCCTAGAGATACATGACTCGGAACAATAGGTCAGTCTTTTAGCCTGAAGGACGTTGTCTATGTTCCCATTCAGCAGAGGGAGATGGTATAGTGTTAAGGATTTCCCATTCAAGGCTGTTTTAACTGCGACCGACCTTTGCTAACCAATATCCAATATGGGGGAAGTCATGCCAATTCAGAGGCCCTCTCTTAGGGTTACTTTGGGGGTGTAACAATCTCAGCTACTCAAGGATGTCCAGCAACCTGACCCCATGAAATCTGGTTGCACTATTCCTTTTGTGTCCTCTCTGAAAAAAGGAGCTGCTTTCATGAATAAGTTGCCATGAACTCTTTCATTGGCAGATGTTTATCTCAGAATATATTTATTTGTTCATTGCCAAAGCAAGTTGGAATGATGGATAGATCTTTTCCTTTTGACCTTTCATGTTCAATGGAATTAATGGCCCATTACTCTCATTGCCTGTTCAGTTAGTGGCCCCGCAATTTGACTAAAATGTTTTTATTGACAGCCTGGTTAATGTTGTAAGTTATGTTTGCAGGCTTATTAATAGCTTTGGATCACCACAACAAGAAGATGTAATGAGAACTCTTTCTACATTGGGGGAATACCGATCTGCAAAAGTTGTTAATTATAGTTTGAATACTCAGCATAAACGCACAGGTGGACAATGGTTAGAACTGACTTTGGTGACTTTTCTGCTTGAAAGGTTGAGAATGGTGAATTTGTCCATCAGCTGGCTTTTGATTTCCTTGGCCTAGGTCCAATTGCTAGTCTGAACTAGAGTAAACCCATTGAATCAGTGGGATCTGTGTGAGTGTTGTTTCACTAGTCATCATATGATAGAAGGTCTGTTACAGTGCTATTATTCCATTTTCAACACCCTGTGGAATTCTGGGGTTTGTAGTTTGTATTTTACTGAGGCCCAAGAGCTCTCTGGCTGAGAATTCTAAAGGCCCCTCCCTAAACTGCAAACCCTGGGATTCCATAGGATGTTGAAAGTGGAATAATAGCACTATAACAGCGTAGTGTGGAAAGGTCCTCAGTGAGTCCACTTCTGGTAGGATTAGTAATTGATTTCAAATGAGGCGGGGGGCGGGGCGTGAGTGATCATAAATTTCATTCTCATGGGCCATATGAAATAAGCTAATCATTTTCCTCCCCACTATCAGAAAGTTCTTGAAAACTACACAGTTGTTGATGATTATTTTCAGTTTGGGATTTATTCTATGAAAAATCTGTATGTGTGTTTTTTTTTTTTTGCACTGAAAACAGCATTTTCTGCACTATTATGAGAGCAAAAGCTATGCTCTAAAAAGAAAAAGGAAATATGTACATCTGCTAAACTTGTGGTGATCACCTGATGCAAAACCTAGAATTAAGGGTGTGTAGTAAAGTGCTAACATTTGCTGATGAAAATAAATTATTTAGGATTGTGACTACAAAAAGAGATTGTAAAGAATTCCAAAAGGATATCTCTGAACTGCAAGAATAGGCTTTAACATGCACAATGAAAATTCAATGACAAAAAGTGTAAAGTGATGGTTGCTGGGGCAAGATATCTTCCAATATACACCAAGGGGATGTCAATTGAAATAAAATTGCAATTAAAAAAATTTGATTTGGGTATAATTAGACAAGGAGTCAGTAATAAAACTGCCAATACCATGTTGCCTTCCTACAGATCCATGGTATGACCAAATCTGGAATATTATACACTGCATTTAAAAAAAAAAAGATATTGGAAAGATGGTAAAGGTACAGGAAAATAAACCAAAATAACCAAAGAAAAGAGTGGAAGTATGCCATATTTTCAGGTTGATTACAACATTTAGGACTGTGTAGCATAGGAAAAAGGCAAGTTAAGGGGAGTCAAGACAGAGATATAGACATCTGTATCCGCTATTCAGTTACCTTGGTTCCAGACTATCTGAAAGACCATATCTTGCTATATGAGCCTGCCTATATTATAAATTCCTTTCAGGGGATATCCACTGCCTTTGCAGATATCTTTAGTTGAGGAGTACATTTGAGATAGCTGCTCTCAAGCTGTGATCACCCTATTTTGAGAGAGATTAGTCTGGCCCCTTTTCTGTTCTCTTCTCACTTGTAGGTAAAGACCTTTTTATCTGAATAAGCATTTTGTCATGAAGTGGCTATGTGGATGGATCTACAGTGATGTGTCTCTCTCTGTGTGTGCTTCATGCTTATTGTTCTTATCATGGTTATGCATGATTTTTTAAAGAACTGGTGTCTTAATATGGTAGCTAATTTAACCTTTTAAAGATTTTTATAATACTTATTTTTAATTCGTCTACCTTTTTTCATTTGTGTTGTGAGCTGCCTTGTATCCCTTTCAGGAGAAAGGTGGGTTATGGATTAAACAAATAGATGACAAAAATTCCACTGTAACAGAATGGCTGGTGGCTCGAAACAGTGCCATGTCAATTTAAAGTTCCCTCAATGTGTTCACTATAGCTTATTCTCAAATAAGTGCACAGAGGATATTTATTTATGTATTTAATGGATTGATATCGTTCATTTGTCCCAATATTGGATGTCAAATGGCCCATATTGGGAGACATTTTAAGCCTTCATTTTGCTTATTTTGCTTTGCTCAACCATTTAGTGCAGTTCTGATCAATAATTCTGACTACATGGAAGTCCTGATGGTTCAATTTTTCCTGGGATCAGTCCCTCTTCCTCAACTTAGTCTTAGGGCTGCTCAAGCTTCTCTACCTCTCCTGTTCCAGGGATTATTATTATTATTATTATCTTTATTTTTATCCTGCTTTTCTCCCTGATGGGACTCAAAGCGGCTTACAAAGCGGTTTATGCTAGCAGGCTTTGATAATGGAAACAGCCTTAAAAATGTAGCACAGTATCACCAATTTTCAAAACATGAAAATTCTTAACGTCCTTTCAAAAAGGAACATGTTTCCAGTTCTGATTGTAATTCCAAACAACTGAATACCATAAACTGAAATAAGAGTGAGGGTTTATAGGTGTGTACACTCTGCCACATATGGAAAGTCTCTCCACATATACAAAGCTATAGCCTCTGAGAAAGTAGTTTAATAGAGCCTTCACTCCAATATGAATATGATTTTATGAGCAGAGGAGTGATTGTTTGTTTGAAAGGAGCCTTCCAGCAGATGACACAGACACATAATCTGCATTGAAATGGTACCGTGAAGCTAATGGCTGAGATGCTATCTGAAACTGATGGAGAATAAGGTTCTGTCAGCATACACAGAGGCTGAAGGTGAAGAGAAGTCAGTGAAGGAGGTCACAGAAGCCTGGCCAGCAATGGAAACAGAGATCCAGGAAGCAAAGGAATACCCAGGCACCATCCAGCTATCGTTGCATAGTCTGTCCAAAGAGTTGGTTAAGGAAGTACCAGATACCTCCTTACACAATGCAGAAAAATGTAGATATGTTGCAGTAGCTGCCAGTTGCATCAGTGCATTTTAAGACGTTCTCTTCAATTTTTGGACCGTTGATCTAATTTTAGATGTTTCTGCTCTCAAATAAAGTAGAAACTACTCACTGATATAACAAGATACTTTTTTAAAAATAATAATGATAATAATGATGGCCTTAATCCAACTCTATCATTAATGCATGTCTAATTTCCACTGTGCAAAAAGTTTCACAATGTTGGAATGCTCATAAGTGTGATATTCAGTCCTACACTGCACAAATGTGTATGTTTGTGTGTGTGTGTGTGTTTACATAGTGGAGATCACCACTTGGGCAATGACACAACATGGTGTAATTAGGCCAATAAAGCCCTACCACTGACCTTAAAATGGATTTAGGCCAATGAGCTGAAAATAACTTTCAAAGTTATAGATATTTTATAACCCTGTTGAAATTTTTCCTAAGTCACTTGTAGGTGTTAGGAATAAGAGTGAATGATTTTATCCCTATTTCTATAATAAGCATTATTAAAATGATAATAGAGATCATCATTAAAACTGGCAAACTTCAAAAATTGGAGAAAGTGAAACTGACAGATTAGGTCATCTCTAGTGAGGAGCATAGAGAGTCCACTGTTGCATTGCTGCTTCTATAAATCCTGGTCACTATAATTAATAGTGGAAAAAGCTAGTGGCAGCTGTGTTCCATCAAAACTCAGAGAGCCATACCTGGAGACCCATACCTGCCTTAATGGAATGCTGTTATTTTTATTCCTAATAATTAACTCCCATAAATATAAAAGTAAGCTATTTATCTGTGGTCCCATTTCTGGTCTCTGATTGTGTCTCTGTGCATGTGAAGTTTCAGATATACAACATCCACTTTCATTTTGTTTTTACTTCTCTTCCTGTCTCATTAAGAAGCTATTGCAAGGATTAATTTGCTCTGGAGCACTGACACTAGGTGAAACTGTTTGACCAAACCTGATAATGATCCCTGCTCCTGACAGCTGTTAGCAATGGAAGGGGCAACTCTCTTATCTTTAGAATGACCCAAAACGCTACAGAAATTAAATTAGAATCAATGAACCATTACTAAGGGAACCTTCTGAGAGAAACAGCTCCTATGCTGGAATAAAATTCTTCTGAAAAGGTGAATCTGTGTTTTAGCCTGTATTTTTAAAGAAACCCAGGGCTACATCCATGTTTATTAAAATGGTATGCTTGTGAGAGAGCAAATTTCATCTCCCAAACTGGGGGAAAAATGGCAACTTGGAAATTTATATTCCGAATTGATGATTTTGGACCCTTGCAATGAAAATATTTGAGGAGGGATATAGGGCTTTTTAGAGAAATAAATGGCCATGAAGATATGACCAAAACAGAAAGTAGGGTGAATTTTTTGTCCTTCCACCCCATTCAACTGTTTAAAAACAGGTACACAAGCTACTCAGTCAAGGAATCTACAAGCCTGAGTTTGCAAGACTTTGGCCATTTCTGCACTACACTCTTATAGAGCGATTATTCCACTTTCAACATGCTATCGCCCTTCCCTAAACTGCAAATCCCAGGATTCCATAGGATGTTTAAAGTGGAATAATCACGCTTTAAGAGTGTAGTGCAGAACTGGCCTTTGAGGTGTCTCATTCATAACGTTGCCGTAAGTTGAAGTCAACATGAAGGGAATCAACAACAACAATAGCTACTGGGCTAGTACACTTATTCAGGCTTTCTGGTGGGATTTTAAGAGATCTGGCATAGACAGGATCTCTGAAACAGCCTTCCACAGTCAATGGATCCCTAACTTCCTTCTCCAAGAATTGCCTCTTAAATTGTTTATATCAGTTGCAAGACTTTTTTTTCCTTCCCATGTGGACACTCATATTTATTTCCTTATATATTTACATCATATGTGCATTCACTTACACACTATTCCTGATGCATGCTTTTCTCCCCACATTGTGCATAAATAAATAAATAAATAAATATTTCATTAGCATTGCTCCTAAAGAAATTGAAGAATTATATCTGTCACCAGAATATTATAAAATCCAAGACTGTGAGTGAGTGTGCTTGTGAGTCTGTCTAAGTACCTGCACAAGAACATATACTTGAAGGAATATGTGCGAGTGGGATGGGGAGAAGGAAGGAAGACAGATAGAGACAGTGTGTAAGAGAGAACACAAAATGGAATGTGTAGCCTTGTAGCACTTGCATGATAACATTTTAATTCCATTGTGATTCATTATGGTGCTTCATAATTAATCTTCCTGAGAAGACAGTAATAACATCCTGTGAGAAAACTCTTCAAATATGGTAATGTAAAAATCTGTCATGTCCAAAGAAGACAGCATCAGTTTGAAAGGAGAAGGACACATTGAAAGTGAAAAAACATATACTTTTAGTGAGATAATGTGCAGTTTGAATCAAACTTATTATAAATATCCGTGTGTTTACAGAGGAACATCTGTTCTGCATTGTACTTAAACTAAACATCAACTGAGTTGAGCAAGTAAAAAAAAAAGGACTATTTTGATGTAGCATGGCTGTAGATGCTTGGCTTTTAAATATGCATACTTTGACCACTGAAGTAGGAAAATTCCTAAATGCTTCATACAGACAGGCAGCAGAAACTCTCATTTCTTTTCGTCACGGATTTATTTGGTAAGGAAACATCAGCCTGAGGTGAGATTTGACCCTTATAGGGAGTGTTCCCCAATTATTGTGCCACATTTGATTAACCACCAAGACAAAAAAATGAAACCAGTAAGAATGTGCCTCTGCAAATGATGAGGAGGATCATATAATTGAAAGTATCTATCTACCTACCTATCTATCTATCTATCTATCTATCTATCTATCTATCTATCTGATTAACTTGTATTCCCCTTTCTTCCTATAGGGATTCCACACAGCTTACAATAAAGTAAGAATGAGCTACAGCTAAAACTCTGTTGGTGCAAAAGCTAAAAAAAAAAAAAAAAACGTAATTAAATAAAGTATGATGACCAGATGACCCAAAGCAAATTTGTAATTTGTAATTGTACACAAATGCACAGGTCAGACATTCTTCAAAATGTAGGAATCCTTTGTAAATTTAGAAAGAGTGAGCTTCAACAAAGTGATGCTAGCAAGTGTTTCTGGGAAACTTTGCTATGCAGTAATAACTTGACCCTACAAAGTTTTTTAAAAAAAGGATTTTAAAATTATTAATATATTTAAAAAGAAGACAAAAAAGGAAAGGGGACAGAAGAGGACTATAATCATGGGCTACATATATATATAAATAAAAGCTATGTCAGTATGTATTTACTTGGACTTGTTCTCGGTTGAATGCACATCGATGCACACAAACACATTTGTTCATATGTTTTCTATCCTATATTTTCCTCAGGGCTGGGATACAAGGTGGCTCCCAATATAACTGAGAAGTAAAAATCCCAATATATTTTATAAATTAAATGAATTAAATTATGGGCCTTTCTGCACTACATTATTATAGTGCTATTATTCCACTTTCAACATCCTGTGGAATTCTGGGGTTTGTAGTGTACTGAGGCCCAAGAGCTCTCTGACTGAGAATTCTAGATGCTCCTCTCTCAACTACAAACCCCAGGATTCCATAGGCTGTTGAAAGTGGAATAATAGTGCTATAATAGTGTAGTGCAGAAAGACCCTATGTAGATTAAATTAAAACAGTTAAAATTCCACATTAATAAAAATAGGGATAAAAATGTTTTTAAGATCTAGCTAATCCATTTCAAAATCCATTTATAGCCGATGGGGGCTAGCCTAAACTCCCTTGGAATAATCTGGGAGCAATCTCTAGGAAGATGTTCTCACAGGCCCTTCTCTCTGTCCCAACACTTCTCAGGCTTGTTTGGAGAGAGCAGGGAAGGTGGAACTTCCTTGGTGGCTGCTCTCAGACTTTGGAGCCCCTCCTTAGAAAGACCAGGATGGCCCCATCCTTGCTCTCATTCTGCTAGCAAGTTAAACCATACTTATCTCATTAGACTTTTAGTAACTGATTGAGATGTGCTGTTAATGCTGTGTGGTGCTGTTTTTAAGGTATGCTTATCATCTTTTAATGAATTTTAGTGGTTTTTAACTTTGTAAGTGGTTCAATAACTTTTATATTTAAACTATTTTAAAACTGGTGAATCACTTTTTTAATTTGTATTATTTTTAAATACATTATAAGCCTCCTTGAGTCCTTTTATTGGGAGAAAGATGGGATATAAATGAATATAATGAATGATAATGATAAGTCCTCACCAAATAGACCTTTGAAGATGACGGAACCGAGAGAAGAACCTCTGAGACATAGTCAAAGTCTAGGCAGGCTTACATGGGAGTACCCGGTTTTTTGCACAGATTGGAGCTCAGTTGTATAAGCCTTTATATGTCATAAGCATTGTGCTTGAAAAGGGATCAATAGCAAGGGGAGTTGCTGTACGATGGAAATTATATTTCCAAACACTTTTCAAAGTCAGCCTTGAGTAGAATGTTGTCCATTGAATCTACATGGGATGTAGCTACAGCATGATGCAATGATGTGTTTGCTTGAATGTTGGTTGCATGCATTGATATCTCTTAGATCTCCCTTGCTGGGTGTCCATGTATCTTTCTTACCAACTTGTTACTGTAGTTTCTAGTCCAATCTTGTGGCATATTAGATATCATTTGATATCAAGAATTTGGCCTTCACTACCCTTTCCTCTCCACGTGCATGCGAGGCCCCCGGACAAGCATGAACGCAGGCACAGCTGAAAATAGCTGAACCATTCAAAACAGATCCAGGCAGGCCAGTAATTGCTGGACTGCAGCTTCAGGAGACCTCCAGGCAAGTACTCTTTAAGATGATATTATGTATACACGCTGTTTACAAAAGACTCCCTGCCCCGAACAGGCAGCTTGACAAGCCGAATACTCAACTGTCAAGCACTCCACGTTTGCATACTGTCTACTCTATTGACAACGCTGTCATAATTCAATCATGCAAAATACTGACCTTTCGGAGGTGTTGTCTCCAGTCCTAAACCCATTGTATTCCCTGGGAACGGACTAGCCTACAGGCACATTTTCCCTTATAAGACCCCCTGACTTTTAGCGCTTCTTTGGATCGCTCCGACTTCCATCCCGTCTTGCTGTCGCTCCGTTCGACGAGCCTTTCCCTCAGCTCCACGTGCTGAGAAACTCCACTTCTATGGACTTTTCTTCAGACTATCTGGGCTTCAGGACAGGTGTAGTACTTCCCATGCAAAAACCCCTCTTAAAACCCTCTATCCAACTCCTACCTCTCTTTCAATAGGTCTGTGTGAGTGTGTTTGCATACATACGTTTTGACTGTGTTTATCAAAAATAAAGAAAACAATTATTATTTACTTCTGTTTGCTCATTGACTCAGCCTGACCCTGCAGACACTGGGTTCAAGATCTCGCTAGGTTGCCCTGCCTCTTGTATTGCTTAGCTTGTGCTCTGCTAATTCCCATTCCCCATTGTGAGCACATTGAGGTGTCCCTCCCGGGACCCCAGAAATCAGGGTAACAGACTGAATGGCTATTTAATCAAGGATCAGTTTACAACTAAGGGACCATGAAAGGGAAGATGGGCCTTGAAATTCTCCGCTGTTAGCTCCTCAACAGCAGATGGGGCAGAAAGATTGTTGGATTACCTTATATCTCACTGTGTCTCTGTGTCTATTGCACTAATTCATTCTAAATGGTTGCACGTATACATATAAATCACCACAAGGAAATTCTGTTCTGTTCTCTTCTCCCCTAGTTTTTTAAAGGCAGTGAGCCTATGCTGCTGTATCAGCAAAATGATGTTCTACATATCATTTTCACATAATTATATAAGCTTAAGTTGAGCAGGGAGAAGCTAGCAGAAACATCCAGCTAATTATCTTGACCACAGCTCATGTCAAAAGTAGGTAGTGCTAGTCTTTGCAGCTAATCTGTGCATAAATGGCCCCAAGAGATTTATGATGAACACAGAAATTTGGCAGAGGTGGGGAAGAGACAATATAATCCTATTTCTCCAGAGGGAGGAAAAAAATCACAGTAATTCTTTTGTGGTGGACTCACCATTAACAGTGACAAAGGACACTTTTTTTTTTAATTTTATCATTATTAACTTGATAGGAGCAACTGGCTACTACTTTGCATCTTCCATACAATGCCCTGAATCTAGTTATTCTCTTCCATCAGTTAAGTTGCTGGTTCAAGAATCAAGAGCTGCCCCCCCCCCAAAAAAAAAGAAAGTAGCATGCAGGATGTTATGAACCAAGTGTTGGACTTGTGAATGTTAGCCAAGACATACAAGGAACTCCAAGCCTTTCTTTCTTCAGCAGCTTTCAAGAATCCTGCTTTCAACCTGGGAGAGCAACTCATTTCTCTTCCCTTCAGCTGCAGTTGCAGACAAGACCTGCTACTTCTTGGTTGTCAGAATCCCTCCAGCCAGTAATAACCACATAGTCTTCATAGGGGAGCATTGCGCAAAGGGTTTGTGAATACCTCCATATGCCATATCCAAACAAAACATTCCCATGTAACTATGAGTTACACATGTATATGTCACTAACAAGATTTTGGGAGTTGATTCCAAGATATTATTACTCTATTATTTTCATCCTGTAATACAGCAAAGAATCAGCAAAGTGTAGTGGCTTGAGTGACCCGGGAGACCTGGAGACCAGGGTTTGATTCTTGACTTGGCCATGGAAACCCACTGGAGGACCTTGGGTGCATCACAGACTCTCAGCCCCTGAAAGGCCTCTGATAGGTTCACCTTAGAGTCATCATAAGTTAGAAATGACTTAAAGACACAACAACAACAACAACAACAACAAAAACAACGTCTTTGTCCAGCTCCTACCGTTTTCGAACTTGCATTGGATGAAGCATCTAAAACTGGGGAAAAACACATTCCTCCTGTAAATGTGGACACTGGGGAAAAAACTTCTTTAACTAGACAACATAATTCTTCTTGACCTCCTTCAAGAGGACCATTAAGAACTGATAACTGAAAAGAAGCCATAATAGACAGCATATTTGATATTTATTTGTGTACCACATTGTTGAAAAATACATTGTGCCCAAATGTATATGAAAAGTTTGTGAGAAACTCGTACATTTCCATTTTGTGTTTGTGAGGAAATTATATCACCACAATTTTGAAAATACATATTTTAAAACCAACTAAAAGAGCAAGTGTGGATCTGTAGAACACATGATAATTTATGCCAGATCAGATTGTTGACTTTTAGGGTTTTGAGGAGAAGGTCAGAACTGCTTACACTATCACTTGTTTGGCTTCTACATGCTTTGTTGCATCTCACTATTCTGTGCTGCTTTCATTTGTTGTTGTGATAGAAAATTAGGAATAATTGTAATCATGTTCTTGTAGAAATAACGTATGCCCAACATCTGATTGTACACCATGATCTGTGGATAAACGCCACATTTTTCGCTTTTATTTCTTCCCAATCTAGTCTGAAAAAGAATTTCAAGGCACTCAGTCTCTCATTGTTAGCAATGTGAAGAATGCATGCAATTTTCTTGTCTTCAGTGAGAATTCCTAGTTGAAAGTCAAATGCTGCAATATATTTCAGATTAAAAAAAAAGAAAAAGAAAAAATAATTTGAGCATAAATACATTGTTTTGTGAAGAAAACAGTGTATTTTGCACAAAATGTTCTATTTGGGGTAAAACCTAATGGTCAAAAATGGTTTTTGTTCAAATATAATGGAACAAAAGGTTTTGTGATTTTTGTCCAGCAGGGAGAAAACTTTAGAAAGTCCTCATTCATGTGTGCAGAAATGAAATAAGTGTAGATCTATTTCCTCAATCATTACAGAGTATTTAAGGAAATCCCACATTATGAAATCCCCTCTGATTAACTCCCCCAATCTGTTTTCCTTCTAAATCATAAATATTCCTTGCTCTTCTTCTTTAGGGAAAAAAAAATAACTCCCAACTTCACTGTGTGAAATAAAATTGAAATATTTAATTGGATTGGCAAAAAAGAGTGACTTCTTTCTTTTTTTCTGTGAAGCAAGCTTGTGAAATAGCAAGATGTTGCTTGCACTAAGGCGATAAGAAAGGTACCCATGTGTCACTTTGAATTAACTGCTATAGCACAATAAATTTCTGAATTTAGATTAATCTGGGGCACAGTGTTGACTGCTAATTAACCTGCTGAAAGAAACACTTCTTACAGCTAACTGTAAATGAAGCTGTATGCCTTTTGAGAATTTGGAAAAGTTATTCTGTTTTGCATTGGCTTGATTTGTACAGCTATTATATGTGTGGTGGCTCCTGGAAATTACATCATGTGTACCACTGTCCTCTTGACAGCCTAACACTCAAGTCCATGAGCCATACTCACACAGAGTTCATAAGTGTCAAGAGCCATGGCAGATAGATCTAGGCTTGGCAACAAATTCTGGGGTAGCAGCTGCAGGTGGAGAGGTGAAGTAGAGCCTCCTTGGATTGCCACATGTCTTGAACCCTCTCATTAAGTGGTAAGAAGCTATAAGCCACCATTTAAAATCTCCCATAATGCTTTATACTATCTGATATCATTAATGTAAGGCATAGTGGGCCACCATTTTAAAAATTCTACAGTGACATGGAACATAGAGTGACACTATGTTGAATAATCTGGGTCAGCTTGAAATAGCAGCTCACATTGCTACCACAAGGTCTATGACAAAGGCAGAAAACACTTTGGGTGTCCAGCCCAACCCAACAACAACAGTCTCCTGATCTGTGTTGTTCTAGTCCCTTCACAACTGACATTCGGCAAAGTAAAATTCTGCAGGAATACTTTTTTTTTTCACTTTTAGCTGGGTTTTTGTAAAAGTCTGTGATGGAAAAAGCCATTTCCTCCTTGTTTATTCATGTATTAATTATTCATTGTCCTTCAGTAGTTTTTGCATTGGATTCTTGTCCCATATTTCCTGAAACTTCCTTTCCTACTGACCTCTATCTTCAGACCAATAAAAATTATATTGGGCTTCATTCTATGGTTATGCTACAGGACCTGATCTAGCTTTCATGCCTTTAGCAAAATTCTTTGTTCTCAGAATTCTTCACATTTATTATTTGTTCCATCACTTTCAGCCCTTATTCTACAAGTAAGCCATTTTTTATTCTTCTTCTTCCAGTCTCCATCATGAGTCATTGGTTCACCCTCCCGCAGCTATAGAGATTTCCTGCTTGAGTCTTCATTTGAGCTCAAGTTTAGAATTTGGACTAGGATGCTAGCATCTGATTACATGAATTCCCATCCTGTTCTCTAGAGTATCAGTTTGCTTTCCCACAGCTGTCTATACCTGCTGCAGAGACAGTCACAGCATTTCCTGGAGAACACGAGTCCATTCTTCTGAGAACTGGACTTTGAATCTCCTGGGCTCTTAATTGTGTATGCTCCACAGCTGATAATCAGTTCAGTGTCATATGTCTACCACCACTGTTACCTTATATGGATGTCTGAAATGATGCCTGAGAATATTTCACAGTCTCATAAAACATTTCATTTGTTTAGATGTGTCACCTTAGAAAAAGTCTCCAACATGCCTCAGGTTTTGCTTTAGGTCAAATCCAGATGCCAATGCCTATGCAAGCAAGAGCTAGTAACAGTTTCTGGATATGAAATGGAGAGAGAGCACACATTTTACCCTGAATAGTCTCCAAATAGTCTAATACGAAACCCACTGGGACCACTTCTTCCAACAGCCTCAGTGAGTAGACAGATTGATAAGGGAGAAGGAGCACTCTCAAATGTTCTGATGTGGACTGGGAGCCATGAAGCCAATAAAACAGTGCTTAAAAAATCTACTAAAAAAAAGAAAATCTGGGGATATATTTAGATGAGGATTGTTTTGGAAGCAACTTCAAATAATTTTTATTTCATTTCATCAAAATGGTTTGAGCTTCACAGTCATGGCACAAGGTGAACTAGGTCTCATCTATGAGCAAGTAAATGCTACTCTCTCCTGAGCTTCTTTTAGATGTCACATTTATGGCACAGCAAGAGTTTTCCAGTAAACCTTCACCTTAGGGTGACTCCTAATACAGATGATTTGCAGTTTGATTGGCTGTTCATCGTTCAAGGTTAACATCTTTTCTGGCTCTGTTTAAGTGAACATAGCACAAACCTATCCACATCTCTGAAAGTTGTGCTCCTATGAGATTTCCTTCATTTGTTATGTTTTCAATTCACATACGAAGTTCTTCATAGGAAAGACTAGTTATGATTTCAGGGATTAAGTTGGTTTGGCATTTGTTCAAACCTGGAAAAATCTTTCTTACCTTAAGATATTTTTGAATGCCTAATGTATGTTATAACATTTCCATGATAAGATACTGCACAATGTGTAAAGTTGTGTGTACTTTCCACAGAAGTATTTAGGAGAAAAACACTCCAAATAATTCCTTTCCGTGAGAAGCTAGACTAGCCCCTCTCTGCTCTCTTTGAGTCTACAGGTGAAGACTCTGTTTATGCAGGCTTTTGAGTGTTAACTATATGCTGCAGGGGGTCTTTTAACAGCATTTTAAGATGTTTAAAATTACCATTTTTACTATGATTATTTAATTGTGTCTTTTAAAAAATTGTCCCATTTTTCATTGTTTTAACACTATTAGGTTTTAATTCTCATTGTGAACCCCGAATTTAGGAGAAAGGTGGGATATAAATTAAATTAAATAAATGCAAGCAATGAATGAGGAAACATGAGTTATGTTTTTTCTTCTCCTGCATGATCTCAAAAAAGAAGCATATGGGAGATTTATAATCACATCTCGTTCCTGCGATCAGATAATATGTTCCCTGCTGAACAAGACCTGAGAGCATAGGGACAAGGTGAATTTTTTTATGCCTTTCATTTCCTCCAAGGAGCTCATATATGGCTTTTGTTTTATTTGAGATAGACTGACAGGTCACCCACTGAGCTTTATGTTTGTGTGCAATTTTGAATCTGGATTTCCCACAAGTAAAGTAAACCATCTAGTCAGTTCATGGAACTGTCTGTAATGAAGTCCAGCTCCAAATTCTTACTTCTCATGGGGAACATCCAGAGTTGGGCTGAGGAACTAAACTGGTCTCAGAAATTCATTTAATAAAGGAGATTCAGTTCTTTGTTGATATACATATCCAGTAAATTTAATTTTTAATTTATAAATATACCCAGACAAGTCAAATTTTGAATTTTAAGTTTTAAGATGCCAGTTTAAATATGCTTCCCCTCACTACCGCTTGGAAATATGGAAAAGCTATCCATAAATTGACTGTCACCCTGTTAGTGACTTAGTGCACATAAATCCTGTGTTAGACTGGGCACACAGAGCTATTCTCTTGCTCTTATGTCCAAACAACTGTGTGCATTATAGGGCAGGGGTGGCAAAAGTGAGGTTTGTGCAGCATGTGCAGCATGTGGAGCTCACAAGCCTCACCCTTGCAACCCCTGTAGCTCCCTCACAATCCTCCAAAGCCCCCCAAAATAATAAATAAATAAATAAATAAATAAATAAATAAATAAATAAATTGGATTTTTCTGTCCCAAGACCACCCCAAATTGCCCCCAAACATAAAAAAAAGTCCCTGCCTCCTCTGCAACTACCCTCAACTTTTCTAAAATTCTCATGGGGAATTTGGTGTGCACATGTTGCTGCATGCACTCAGTGGGATCCACAGAAGATAGGATGGCAGCTCATATGCATCCCTAGTTGTGTGGGTGTTAAGTCCCCCACCCCCTCAAAAAGAGGAAGGCATATTTCCAAATAAATAGTCATGACACCCAGGATCAAATTGTGGGTATCTGTCTTTATACAAGATGTTTTCTAAGTTTCTATCCAGCATGATCAGTCAGCAGAATGCAAAACAGGAAAGGGATAGAGTCGGTTGTTGAGACCATTAAGGAGAGGGAGGCCCTTTTCGCACGTTACCCGTTTGCACGGCTGGGGGGTCATCTCACACGAGAAACCTCATCCAGGGAAAGCTGCCGCTTCCCCACGCCTTCATCCCGCAGGTCGCTTCCTAGTAGCACGACTGTCGCGCTAGTGCCCCACCCCTTCCTTCCGCAGTGCAGTCTGGGAGCTGTAGGCTGCGCTGGAGGGAGGAAGCACAACTGGGCCGGCTTGTTTGGTGCACCACATGCAGTATGTGCGAGGGCCCCACGAGCATTGTGCAACCGCGCAGTATTTTTGGCTTAGAGCCGAAAATAAGAAAATGCATGTGCATCCTGCTTTAGGCTCCTGAGCGTCGCGTGAATGGGAGTGCGTGGTACAGACTGACGCTCCCATTTACGCGACGCCCAGGGGGCCCTCACACACAAAAAACTGCGTGCGAAAAGGGCTGGAGACTTTTCCTTTGACAGCATTCTCAGATGTACCTCTTCCATATAAATTGATACCTCCTACTGACTCTGATGGAACATCATCCAGTTGAAAACAAAATAAGCACTCCATCCTGACATTACTCTGTGACTCTGCTCTTCCTAGTAGGACTTTCTGAGAGGATACTTCCCTGTACATAGGGACCCACAGTCATAATTTTGGTAATTTAAAAAATAAATAAAATAAAAGTAGCTTCTCAAGGGTTCAAAATCTGAGCAAACTGTACATATCAACATGGAATTCTTTATGGGTGAAAACAGAGAAGAAAATACTTTAAAATAGAGTTAAGTAGGCTGTACCATTATCAGTGACTCTAAATCCCATCAGCATGGATGAGCTTAGAGATGATGAGGGTTAGATTCCAGAAACATTGGAAGAGCCGGTGCTACCCTGCCCCTTCTTCAGAGTGTTCCTGGCAAGTATTCTTGGATACATAATATGCTTTCTAAATGTACTAAGAATGATCACGAAGGAGAAGGAGATCAGTAGTTAGCTAATTTAAACCCTGGAAAAACAAAGCATTTAGTTTCACTTTCCTTTCATCTGCCCATTTTCCTTCAGACTTGGCTCCATTTTTTAATGGGTCCATCGAAGGTATTCCTTTTCAGAGGAAGCCCACTTCTCATTCTCCTCTGCTACCACATCTTCAACAATACATAGACATTGGCCATTTCCACACTACACCATTATAGTGATATATTCCACTTTCAATACCCTGTGGAATTCTGGGATTTGTAGTTTAGGGAGGGGCATTTAGAATTCTCAGCCAGACAGCTCAGAAAACTACAAACTCCAGAATTCCATGGGATGTTGAAAGTGAGATAACAGCACTATAACAGTGTAGCACAGAAATGGCCATAGACATACACATAGACATATACAGAGTTCTCTGTGACATGGCTCACTAATAGGGGCATGAATATCATATCTGAAGTATCTAGTGAGATTCAGTGTATCAGATGGGCTCTGGAAGATCTCTTCATCTGACAATTCTAGTGAAGAGAAAACAGAGCTCTATCATGGTGGCAGCAGCCTTGCATACATACACACACATGCACGCACACACATGCGCACGCACGCACACACACACACACACACATACAATTTATTTATTATTTATAATTCTTTTTTATATTTATTATATATTATAAGCCTTCTGTATTAGTGGACAGTGATACAGTTCCAACATTGCTCAGTCTTAATTAGAAAATTACTTCACTTCTTTTTGTTTTTCTGGGTAGTAGCACACCTGTGAACCTCCTTCCTTAAGGAAGTGAACACATGGAATGATTACTATATATGCATTATATCCATCCCACATGCCAGTTTTTACATGCTACAGATTACATGTGAACTTTATGTAAACAAACACATGCACGCGCGTGCGCGCGCACACACACACATTGACATGGCCCAAGAGCCATCTAGTCTCACCTGCTCTTTTCTACAGTGATCAAGCAGTTGCTTCTGGGAGGTCAATAAACTCTCCCATGCTGAACATCTCCACAGTGTAGATCTCCATTTAGCCAATAAGTGTAATGGCTACTGAGGTGCCTGCCTTCTATGATGGGGTGGAGAATGTCCAGTGCTTCAGAGTCTTTTGGCCTCCAGGTCCCACCATGTCTGTTTACTGGCTATGGTTTGACCAATGTTAAAAATGTTGTTTGAGTATGTGCATCCTGAGCTTAACCTTTTTGAAAAGCCTCCAAAGCTATGTTCATCTCCATATATTGTTGGTCCCATTAAAATTACTATTCCACTTAAATAAAATTGAGCCCAAAGTAATTGCCATCTTTCCGAACAAGTCCTACACAGGCTTATTGGAAAGGAAACCATACTAAACATAGTGGACCATATCCAAATAAAAATGGAAGTCAGTCCAACATTGTGGAACACACCCATCTAAAAATGCACAGGATTTCACTGGAAGTCACCAAAAAGCTTAAAGGTAAGGACTGTAGTGAGAATTTGTTCATCCATAAGTTGTTTGCCTCCTTCTACTGTCAAGCAAAGACCTTTTCTGATTAGACAGGCTTTTGGCTTAGTGGGCTTTTTTCTTATCAGTGGGCTTAGTGGGCTTTTCCTAATCAGTTATGTTTTTTATCTCTTTTAATTCAACGTCATTGTTAGTATGTTAGCTTATTTAATGCTTTTTTGAAATGTAATTTTTTCTATCAAAATTGGTTTTTAGCTTTATTCTGTTGCAGTCTTTCTTGTAAACTACTTTGGGTCCATATACTGGCAAAAAAAAAAATGCTGGATGATAAATAAATGAATACATAATCTGGCACTTTAGTTATTGTTTGTGAACCCAGGGCATGAAGATTTACTCTGAAAAGGTAACTGTGAACAGATGATTCCATAACCCCAAATTTGTAAATTTTATAGATACCATTTATCTTTACTTCTTGTTTCTCAAAGGTAAAAAAACCATGATAATAATTTTAGAGATTTTTTTAAAAGCACATTTGAAAGCTACAAGCCCACTGTCCTGTAGTATAAAACATAATCTTCACTCATCCACTTTGTCATCTCAACACTAACAGAAGAATGTGAGACAGAAGTAGAAGACACAGCAGAAATCAGTATTCAAATAGTATAGCATTTCTCTTCCAGAAGTTTTTTGATTACAAAGTTACAGTTACAATGGAAGTAGTGTAATGGTATTTTATGTTGACAGTTACAGTTGAAATACAATGCTAGCCTTCATGACTGCTAAAAAGAAGGAAAGAATTGTAAGTATTTGTTATGTGCATCTTGTTGCTTCCAAGTTTTGTGTATAGCCCACTCTTTGTTCAATTGCAGAGAAAGAAGCAGTCTTTGACCTGCTGGCTGGCAGATATTTGTGCTCTGCTAAGATCTTGGCCTTGGATTACAACCCCCATAATCCTTGAACATTTCCAATCTTGATCGAGGCTTTTCAAAGCTGAAGTCAGAAGCAAAGCTTCCTCCCCCTGCGTATCAAACAACTTTCAACAAAGCTAGCATCTTGCTAGCACATATAAATACATAGGATAACTTTGTACTGCTCAATTCATTTCTTGAATCTGAGTCTACCATACTAACTGGAGAAAGATATTTCAACATGGTTTTTCTTTTAAGCACTAGAGTTAGGAGTTTTGCTGCTGTCTCATCTTTATTCTGCTAACTTGATTCCAGGTCAGGTCTCCAAGTGCTTCTAAACAATTTTGACAATTTTGAATTGCCATCTACCTATTGTATATTGGGACCAATAACAAGCCACAAGGCTTCAACTAATAGCAAGACTTTGAAAGGGCTCTCATCTTTCTGTTAATAATAAATCATCTCTAGGCTTCTGTGTTACTGGGCTTTTTATTCTGGCATAGGGCTCTTAAAGATGTGTGAAAAGTTGCACCTTTGGCAGGTAGAAGGCCTTTCTTAATGGTTTTGTGCTTGGAGAAAGTGATAAAAGAAAACCAATTCTACATATATTTTTTTTAAAAAAGGGAAAGTGGAAAGGGATTGAGATATTGATTTTCTTTACCTTTTTGTGAGAAGGTGTGAAAGCAACGGTGTGAGAAAAGGTGGCCATGTGATCAGAAAAATACCAGGCTGCTCCACTCTTGTAATTTTAACAAAAGCTTGAATAGCCAGAAAAAGCTTTTCTCAGTTTATGGACATAAGGGAGTTACTCCTAACATATATGGATCAAACTGATGAAACAACAACAACAACAACAATGCAGAAAAATGTCCTCTAATATCTGGGCATGTGTATCAAGTCCATTGTGAGCATGTTCACAGTGCTTTTTTAATGTGGCGGAGAGTGTGGTTTATTATTATCAACTGATGGACAAAATAGCTCTATTACATGCCCATCAGCCATTGTGCGGATGAAAAGTTTAACAATCACTAAAAGGTATGGTGTTTTAGAAATAAAGCTGATTGTTTTAGTTAACTGACTGAATCAAGTTAGTTTGATGTAAGCATTTGCAGACTAGGAATTATTGCACTTAACATGTCAATATCTTTCTGTGGTACTAGAACTTCATGTTTCCGTGGGGCAAGAGGCTATGCTGATGGTAGCAGTGGTTTTGGTAGGGTCTCCCATGTCATACAGGATTTTGCTGAATACACAGACTAAATGTACCAAAAGCTACTGGGCAAGAACAGTAGTGTGTGTGTCAGTGGGTGGGTGGGTGATACTGACAGAAGATTGGCTAACACTTATTAATAATGTGCAGAAGAAGAAAATAATAAGCCACTCCGGAAGCCTTCTAGCTTGAGAATTCTATTACGATACTGTCTAAAATGAAACAAGAGATAGTGCCAGAAGATAAGTCTCCGAGGCAGTTGGCACCTAATAAGCTACTGGGGAAGAGCAGAGAACAAGTACGAGTAAACCTATAGTTAATGATGCAACTGGTTTCAAGATGAAATGACCTTCAGCTGCTGTTATGCTCAGAGGTGCAAGGAAAGGTTGGACCTGTACAACACATATTATAGAAATATGGTATGTTAGAAGCATGCTGGGGAAATTAGACATTTTAAAACAAGAAATTGAACATTTAAATTTTGCAATACTTGGAGTGAGTGAGCTGGAGTGAACAGGAATGGGACATTTTGAGCCAGAAAATTATGCAGTGTTTTACCCAGGAAATGAAAATCTAAGAAGAAATCGGGTGGCATTGATAGTGAGGACAGAAGTAGCAAAAGCAGTCAAGGGATACAATACCAGTTATGACAGAATAATATCAATAACACTGCAGGGAAAAACCATCAATATAACCAAAACCAAAGTTTATGCTCCAACTACACAAGCAGAATTGAAGAATTGAAAAATTCTAGAAGAATTCTAGAAGAAAAATTCTAGAAGAAGAATAAAAAAATTCTATGCTAGAGCCTGGCAGGAAATTGATCACACAACCAAACAGGTCTACTTGTTAATCATAGGTGATTGGAAACCAAAAGTAGGAAACAGAGAAGGACCAAACTTTGTAGGAGAATTTGGCCAAGGATCAAGCAGCAGAGTGACTGATTGAATTTTGTGAAGCCAACAATTATTTATTGCAAACACATTCTTCAAGCACCCAAAAAGGCAGCTATACACATGGATATCACCTGATGGCCAATATGGAAATCAGATAGACTACAAAACTGGAAGCAGAAGAAGGAGAAGCCCCATTCTCTCTGAAGAAACAAGACTAGGAACAGATTATGGCACAGACCATGAACTACTAATGTCAAAAATTAAAATAAAACTAAAGAACCTCAAATTAATCATTCTGCCAAAATACAAGCTGGAGGACATCTCTTTAGAATTTAATGATAATGTAAAAATAGATTTGCACAATTAAGCCTAAGTGATTGGGAGCAGAAGAATTTGGGACTTGAGCCAGGGGCATTGTGAGATAATGCAAAAATATATCTAGCCAAAAAGAAACAAAGATCCCACTGGATGACAGTAACTTTTCAAGCAGTTAAGGATAGATGAGAAGTAAAAGTAAAAGGGAGTAGAAATAAACTCAGAACTTTAAATGCAATTGTTCAACAACTTCTGTGCAGGGACAAAGAAAATTACTATAAGACCAATTCAAAGAAATAGAATACAACAGAAAAAAAAAAAGGCAGAATAAAAGATCTCTTCCACAGGATCCAATAGTTCAAAGGAAATTTAAAACAAGAGTGAGGATGCTATATGAGTAGCAGGGGAACATATTACAGGACCAGGTTGAAATACAAAGAGGATGGAAACAATACACTGAAGAAATATATAAAAGAGATAAAAGGATGACAAATTCATTCAAGGAAGAAGCATTTAAAGATAAATCTCTAATTTTAGACAGTGAAATGGAAACTGTATTCAGAGCATTTGGGAAAAATAAATCACCAGGTATAGATGATATACCAACAGAACTGTTTCAAACAGAGACAGAGGCCACTCAAATTCTTACTAAAATCTGTCAACAAATATGAAAAACAAAATAATGGTCCACAGATTGGAAATGTTTAAGATACATTCCAGGTCCCGAAAAAAGAGACACCAAGGATTGCAGTAATTACAAGACTATTGCATTCATTTCCCATGCAAGCAAAATCATGATCAAAATTCTACAACAAAGACTTTTACCATATATGGAGCAAGAAATACCACGTGTCCATGCTGGTTTCAGAGGAGAAGGAAGCACGACAGATCATATTGCAAACATGGAGTGCACCAAAGAATTGCAAAAGAAAATCAGCTTGTGATTCATAGATTGTGTAGTTCATGAAAAAAAAATCTATGAACTGCTCTTCAAGAAATGGATGTGCCACAACTTTTGATTACCCTAATGCACAACCTGTACTCAGAATAAGAGACCACCATTTGGGCAGAATATTGAAAAACAAGGTGGTTTCCAAAGGGGTCAGACAAGGCTCTGTTTTATCACTCTATGTGTTTAATTTATATACTGAGTGTATTATATGCAAAACTGGATTAGAATCCAGGGAAAGAGCTGTGAAAACTGGAGGAACATCAAGAATTTAAGATATGTAGACTACCATACTATTAGCAGAAAATAGCGGAGCCCTAGAGTGACTATTGAAAAGGGCAAGGAAGAAAGTGTAAAATTAGGTTTACAGCTGAAAATTAAGAAAACAAAAACAACGGTCACAAATGATCTGTATAACGTTAAACCAAGCAATGAAGACACTGAGATAGTGAAAGGTTTTATATGCCTTGGTTCAGTCATTAATCAAAATGGAAACTGGAGTTAAGAAATCAGAAGAAGAATAGGACCTGGATGGGCAGCTTGTGAAGGACTAGACAAGATCTACAAGGGTAATGATATACCATTGACTACTAAAGTGAGGATTGTCCACGGCATTGTATTTTGAATGTTTATGTACGGTTGTGAAAGTTAGTCAATGAAGAAAGCTGACAATAAGAGAATCAACTGATTTGTAATGTGGTGCTGGAGGAGAGATCTACAGATACCCTAGACTACCAAAAAGACAAATAAATGACTCTTAGAGCAAATCAAATCTAAACTCTCCCTAGAAGGCAGGATGACTAAACTCAGAATGTCATATTTTGGATGAATCATGAGAAGAGACTAATCAGAAAAGACAATAATTCTTGGTAAGGTAGAAGGAAGTAGGGAAAGAGGAAAACCCCATGAAAAGTGGATAGATTCAATTAAGAAAGCCACAGCCCTGAATCTGGAAGACTTGAGCAGGGTTGCTGATGACAGGGTGACTTGAGACCTTTCCACACCTTACCTTGTTCCGGTGCTGGGGTGCGCGGATTGTGCGAGCAGCCTTTGCTGAAAGGCTCTCCCTTCCTTGCTGCTTCAGCTCTGCACAAGCTGCCTGCTTGCATGAGAGCTCTGCCTCTTCCGCAGTGCAGCCTGGAACCTTCCCAGGCTGCACTGGGGCAGGAAGCATGACCAGCCCAGCTCCAGAGGTTCTGCGCACCAGGTAAGTGCATGCGGGGCCCAGGTGCAATGTGCGATCATGCACCATTTTCGGCTTCAAGCTGAAAATGAAAAGGTGCACATTTGGCCCCTGCCGGCCCCTGGAGTGTAGCGCGATTGTGAGTGTGTAGTGCAGATCTCTCCTCGCAATCGCACGATGCACCAGGCCCTCTTTCGCATGACAAATGCCATGCGAAAAGGGCCTTGGAAGTGTGTCATTCATAGGTTCACCATAAGTTGAAGCTGACTTGATGGCGATTAACAACAATTATTGCAACTCATTCTAGAGTTATGGATTAAAAACTGCTGGTTCTGCTTTGTATACAATTCACATTTTTTTCAGGTTTGTTGTCTCTCTTACAATGTCAGTTTGTCAATGTCTTTATGAAGGTCACATGAAATTGTGTATTTTTTTCATATTTTGCATAAAGAACATTGTACTCAAATATCCCTAATAAAATCATTTATTTCAATGGCTTTCCTCCCAAATAAGTATGTATACTGTATTTGCTAATGTACATATTTTTGCATACAATTTACCCCCAAAATATATCTTTGTACATTTCTTTTTTCAGAAAAATGCATCATAAAGTTTGGAAAATTTAAAAGCTATAAGGTTTATTGTGTTCCAGTTCACACAGTTGAATTAATGAAGCATGAATTACCTTGATCCAAATAGCAAATTTGCCTCCATCCTTGTATATCCCTTTTCTTTTGTGCTTTCTCCAGTCTAACCATTATTATAAAATATAAATCTAAAGAACCTCAGCAAACATCTTCCCTTTAAAAGTATAAGGATTTAAAGCAGGCAGGGGTGAGGAACTTTCAGTTCTCCAAATGTTTAGCCTCCAACCTCTGTCATGGCTCATGGCAGGAAACTAAAGCCATTTCAGCACTACACTGTTATAGCGCCATTATTTCACTTTCAGCATCCTGTGGAATTCTGGTGTTTGTAGTTTCCTGAGGCCAAAGGGCTCTCTGGCTGAGAATTCTAAATGCCCCTTCCTAAACTGCAAACCCCAGGATTCCATAGGATGTTAAAAGTGGAATAATAGCACTATAAACAATGTAGTGCGGAAATGGCCTGAGAAATTTGTAGTCCAAATCAGAGGTGGTTCCCTAGCTTTTATTTTAGATATTACAGGTGAAACACAGTGATCATCTCAATCAACATCATTAGATCAGGTACATTTGTACATTTGTGACCTGTGAATTAATGGAGTCCTGTCAGGGATATCCTAGGACTGTGGACTGCTGCTTTAGAATAAGGATTTGTACCCAATTGTAGATAATTGGGTACAATTGTAGATAATTGTAGATAATCCTCCCCTAAGCTCTTACGATTGTTTGTCAGAAAATAGGTGGTGGCGGGGGATAGCAGAGAAAGCAAATATCTGTTTTCCTGTTGGTTAAGAGAAGGGGGAATTAAACATTCCTAGAGCTTTCCTTCCCCGCTATGAATAGAGGAATCATACACAGGCTAACTGCAGGACCTCTCCAGCACTAGCTGTTCACCCAAGTGTTAAGAACATCAAAAACATATAAGGTCCATTTAGCACAACTTCGTGTTTTCCACTAGCCAGGGAGAACTATCCAAGGAGGCCACAAGGAAGACAGAAAGGCATTAGCCCTGGCCATTTCCGCACTAGCCTGTTATAGCGGGATGATTCCACTTTCAACCTCCTCTGGAATCCTGGGGTTTGCAGTTTTGGGAGGGGCCGGCTGGCCCCTCCCGAAACTGCAAACCCCAGGATTCCAGAGGAGGTTGAAAGTGGAATCATCCCGCTATAACAGGCTAGTGCGGAAATGGCCCCTGATATTCAGGGGCATATTCCCTCTAGCACTAGGGATGGGGAAGATCAGGGTGTAGTTATGTTGCCCTTCAGTTCTACTACCTTGATGAAGTTTTCATTCAGCCCCTAATTTTTAGCACTGCAGAAAGTGAGATATTGAAAATTGCTCCCATCTGGAAGTCTTGCATTTGCTATGTTTGCATTCCTTTGGTTTTCCTTGCTTCTTTTCTTTGGATGCCTGAACTATATTGCTAAATATTCAGCTGATGTGTTGGGTTACTACAATTGCTAGAAAT
Source organism: Ctenosaura bakeri (assembly GCA_948474755.1). Classification (NCBI taxonomy): domain Eukaryota; kingdom Metazoa; phylum Chordata; class Lepidosauria; order Squamata; family Iguanidae; genus Ctenosaura; species Ctenosaura bakeri. Next base: position 412,998 of record CAOLHI010001210.1, read on the forward strand.
TTTGGAAAACGCTATTGGGGAAAATAATTCTTTTGGGCAAACAATGTTCCCGTTGTGCTTCTCCCCTTACAGTTACAGCCCTATGGGGAGACATTGGTTCAATCCTTAGCTACTATATAAAAGTTAATGTTTGTCTGCGCACTTGTCTGTTTGTCTGTGTTTGTCCATAGGATTGGCTGTGTGAGGTGAGAAGACCTCATATGATTGGCTGGCTGTGAAGTTTCCATGGAATCCTGGGGTTGGCAGTTTAGGGAAGGGTCTTTAGAGCTCTTGGGCCTCAGGCTGGTTGCTATGGAGATGAGGCCTACCATCAATAAGGATGCCAGAAAACTTTTGGGAGGCATATGGGAGAAAAATTAAAGTGACATAGTTACAAGGTCTTCTCACCTCACACAGTAGATTGTATGGGTTCCGTATGTGAGGAATCTTAAAATTGAAATTCAAAACAAAAAAAATGCTTCCAGAAAAACATAAAGCCATTGCACAGATTCAACAGAAAGCAAATAAATAAATAAATATCAAAAGCCAGTCCATCAGCATTACCAGAGAACACAGCTTGGATTGGGGACTATGGAGAAAAGTTACAGGTACTGGAATAGGCCAGTTGCTATGGAGACGATGCATAGTAGCAAGGAGGAGGACAGCGTATTCCTGCAGGAACCCAACTTTTGTATGTTAACAACTCTGAATAAAGATAGGATTGAGGAACATGGGGAAAATTTACAGGTACTGGAATAGGCTGGTTGCTATGGACAGCAAGAAGGAGGACAGGAACCAAAACTGTGTATGTAAATAACACTGAATAAATATTGAATGGGGGAATATGGAGAAAAGTTACGGGTATTGGAATAGGCCTGTTGCTATGGAGACAAGGCCTAGCAGCAAGAAGGAGGACAGTGTATTCCCTCAGGAACCTAATCTCTGAATGTTAACAACTCTGAATAAAGATTGGATTGGGGAATATGGGGAAAATTTATAGGTACAGGAATAGTCCAGTTGCTATGGACATGAGGCCTAGCAGCAAGGAGGAGAACAGTGTACTGCCTCAGGAACTCAAACTGTTTTATGTAAATAACTCTGAATACCGATTGCATTGGGAAATATGGGGAAAAATTACAGGTACTGGAGAAGACAGTTTGGTGAGTTCTTAAGAGGAAAATAAAATCCCAGGCAACACGGGGTAAATATTCTTGTTTTAATATATAGCTTTGATATATAACAAAATTTCATTGTTTCAAACCTCATGCAGAAGCTCATACAGAAACTGAAACTTATTCTTCAACAAAAGCATTTCTCCAATTTTCCTAACAACATTTGCCAACAAAAAATGCACACAAAATTCTATGTATTACAGGATATTGCATCCTTGATAAAGATACAATTAAAATATATTATACCAGGAAAAATGTTTGCAAAAATACATGTATTAGGGAAAATCTTATATTAGACTGAATTATACAGAAAAATATATACATTTATCAACAAAAAAATGCACACAATTTCTATGTATTAAGAGATAAAGCACCCTTGATAAAGATACAATGAAAATATATTATACCAGGAAAAATAGTTGCAAAAATATATGTATTGGGGAAAATCTTATCTTAGATTGAATTATATAGAAAAAAAAATACACACATTAGTAAAATCATATAATTCAATGTTCACATTTCTATGTAGAAGTCAGAAAGAAATATTTGAATTTCAGAATGAATTAAACTTTAATCTGGGAAAAATTCTTACAGTTCTTCATTATTCAAGATGAAGTGAGGTAAGCCGAGGAAGATAAGCTAAGGAGCCTAAATCCACCTTAATGCCAGCACAATTTATTAGCACAATGTGTTTATTCCTACTAGTGCAATTGTACTGCACTTTATTTTGCACAACTTGTTGCATACTTCATGTACAATTGCTTTGCACAACTACTTGTAAAATAAAAACCACTCTTTGCTGACTCTGAAAATATGCAAAACCAAGCAAACAAGCTTATGCTGGCACAATTGATGTAGCTGGATATAACAACAACAAAAATCAAAATTAAGAGATTTGTCCCTCCCTATCTAAATCTGGAGATTTCCTACAAGAACAAAAATTAAGGATTGTGGATAGATCTGTCCAAATTCTTTCTAAAGCTAAAGTGTTATAATGTTAGTTAATAAACTCCATTCAGTGGAGAAAACTTGCAACTATTCACTCACCCAATTAGATAAAAAGTGACAATTTGAGGTACATTTTAAAGCTTTAGAACAGTATCAGAAATAGCTTTGGGTGAGAATTCTGCTTGGTTCACTTTTTTGATAAGAGTTTTCCATTTCTCCACAAATTCTACTAAAAGAACCTGAGATCTTAAAATAAAATAAAATAAAATAAAATAAAATAATGAAAGGAAAGGAAAGGAAAGGAAAGGAAAGGAAAGGAAAGGAAAGGAAATGCCTTGATCTTGCAAGTCTGGATTTTAATCCCTGTACATTCAGACATGAGGGGTGAAATAAAGCTGCCACTCTGTAATGCTTTGAGGCCCTTCAGCTTCAACAGCTACAAAGATGCAGACAGAACATGGAAGTAGCTGTACTTATTGAATCTGTCAAGTGCAGATGGTTGAGAATTTTTCCTGGTTTGTAACAAAAGTTTTCTCAGATGTACAAATTTCTTCATAAAGTTCATATTTCAAATGCAGGAGAAAACAAAATGGGCAGATTCATCCAATCCTAGAGGAATATTGAAGGAAACAGCTGTAGAAACTTAGCTTACTTCTCTCTTTCTCTCTTCCGTAACAGTTATTCAGTCTTTGCAAGGTGGATCATTTCAGTATGCAGAGCCCTTGATAACTCTTTTATTAGCTAATTTCACTGCTCACTAAAGTGCACTTCCAAGGGAAAGCAACAGTAGACCAATTTGTCAGCTTGTAGGAATCCATCACAAGCTTGTAAAAATCATCCACTTTTGGGAGATTGATGGACTGAGATTGTTATTTACCAAGAAGCGGAGCAGGCAGTCATGTCGGGGCAAAAGAGACCAAACACTACAGATATAAATCAAAGTTAAAGCTTCTCTGCTGACAAAGGCTGTATGCCAGCCCTGCTATGTTCGTTTTTCCTCATTCCTGGTGTGTCATTGCATACATAATCCTTGCTTCATTTTTCTGTAATGTGACAAGTAGGAAAAAAGTCCCAGAGAGACATTATGGTAGATCACAGCTCTCAATGTCTACTCCTCTTGCATACTGAAGAGAGACCAGAATACTGCCAACATAGCACAGGAGAAAACAAAATGGGCAGACATAGCACATAGCTTATGGCCATTTCCACATGAGACTGTTACAGCATTATTATTCCACTTTCAACATCCTATGGAATGCGGCCCCTCCTTAAACTGCAAACCCCAGGATTCCATAGGATGTTGAAAATGGAATAATAGCACTATAACAGTCTCACGCAGAAATGGCCTATGCCTTACTTATAATGAGTGTAACAGAAAAAACAGATTGACCATTGAGCCAATCTGCAATTTCAACATATACTGTAGATAGGGATGTAAATCTTCACTCATTTTGTTCTCATTGCAGCAAAATTATAAAACTGGGCAGGAAGATCAAGATTCCCATACTGAGGCTCTTTCTTACTTGATCACTCTAACCTTAGGGATGAGTCACTTGTGGCCCTTCTGACGTGATAGAACTGCATCTCCTATCTTTCCTCACCAGGGGTGATGCTGGCTACGTCTGAGAAAATTGAAATCCAACATCATCTTAAAGGGCACAAGTAGCTTACACTTGCTCAAGCCCTTGCAGATGATAAATGGATACATGGAGATGAGCAATGCTGGATTGCACATGCTAACCTTTCCTAGCTTCCTAACATTTTTCTCACGGCATTTCTTAAGTGAAAGGGCTTCTTGAGCATTGCGTAAATGTGAGGAGCAGTCTGCATGACGCACTCACATTTATGCAATGCTCAAGGGCCGGATGCAGAGCGCACACTGATTTTTTCATTTTTTACTCCAAGTCAAAAATGCTCGGTGCTCACATGTTGGTCCAGCGCCCTACGTGCACTTACCTGGCTTGCGGAGCGTCAGGAGCCGGGCCGGTTGCGCTTCCTGGGCAGTGCAGCTGGGAAAGGTCCTAGGCTGCACTGCGAAAGGAAGAGGCAGGGCGGTTGCGCGAGAGGAAGGAGCTGTGGAGGCTGAGCAGTAGGGAAGCGGAAGCATTTCTCCCAAGTCTTTGTGAGCAAGCCAAGCAGCCTAGCACCGGTAAAAGGTAAGGTGTGGAAAGGGCCAAGGTCTATAAAGAAACATGGCTTAAGCGATTGTGTATATTCATATTAGGACCTCAGACTTTTCAGGGCTCACAGTTATCTTGATTTATTTATTATACATGTTTCTGTTACTTGTGCAGGAAGTGCTCTTCTCATGCACAGAACATGAGTTGTGGGCAGTGGCAGAACTTGGAGTGTGTGGAGGGGGGAGGGGCATGACCGCGGTGCATGGGGGCATGGCCAGGGCATGCAGGGACATGGCTACGAGTCAAGACACCCCCAAAACATAGCTGCCAGGGGTGAAGTGCCCCCCTGACCCCCCTGTTCCTTCACCACTGGTTGTGGGAACTATTTTCACATATGGATAATATAAGCATTTGATAATATAAGCATCCCCATGCCAACTGTTTCTTCTTCCTCAACTCATTGGCTACTGCATTTGATTGAGCCACTTACCAGCCTGTATCATTTTCTTGTGTACTTACCCCAAATTTTATTTTGTTTGGTCACTCATTTTCATTTCTTTTTTAAAGATTCACATAAAAGCATTTCCTCTGAAATTACACCACTTTAAGACCACTTTGCTACCACCTCATAGTGCAACATTAGGGAAGTGTAGAAGTCAGAAGATAAATGATGCTGACATTCTCACTTAGCTCATTATGATTTACTACTGAATAGACACGCAAAGAGGGATGTGAAAACCCTCAGGTTTCTTTCTTTCTTTCTTTTTTGGCTACATTTCTCAGAATTCCACAAATATTCTCATTCCATTCAGGTTCTACACCACTATGCAAGTCTTCTGTTTTTGTTTTTCTTTCTACATGAAATGTGTGCATCATTTTGTGTGCTTTTTCTCAAAATGTACACTTACAAAAATAAAATTTAAAGCTTCACAAATTTCACCTGCAGTTGAGATGAGGATAGACTAGTACATGAGCATTTTTTTTCAGACAGCATTTCCTGATTCAGCTGCACAATTAACCCAATGTTAAAAGCTGTTAGTCCATTTTTAATAGACAGTTCATAAAAGCTGAGTCTGAGTCCTTCATCATATTTCTCTACAAGTTAAATTTCATCACTGGCTGCCCATACAGCATTCTTGTTGAATAAATAAATATTATGTACAGAAACTAAAACTAAAGATTCTCAAAAATTTCTGTCTCTCTTATTCTTTCACTCAATTTCTTAAGA